>JBAMBO010000967.1:0-167419 GCA_037044535.1 Lordiphosa magnipectinata
TTATGTGCTGGTATAAAGCTAAGGCCCGAAATGTTTGTTTGTTTTGATCTTAATGTTTATCGATCTACACGCCGCCGATAAACGAGATTGGAACCAGGGCTGCGCACGAGTGGTTTACTGGGTCGTGCTGGTTCACTAGTTCCGAAGGTACAGGGAGTGAGCGGCTCAAAATTTTAAATTGTTTCCGTCCTGGGCGAATAGTGGCTCAGAGTAAGAAGAAGGGTCTCAAGTTTTTTAAAAGTCATTGCCTAGCTCTTTTGCGGAGTGCACGTAGCTCAGCCGAAAATTAGATTTATATTGGAAAAGTTAGCAATAAGTCTCTATCTCGGTAAGAGTGAATAAGTGTATTTGTGTACGGTTAATTAGTGTGTGCATTTTAGGGATATTTTCTGGAAAGTTTTCGCGGAGAGGAGCTTGATTGCTGGATTTGGCAGCGGCCCCCCAGAGGATCCAATTTTTGGAGGAGAAATTGGCCACCCACCTCTGGGTGGCCCAAGGTTTTTATACTTAATTAAAAGCCGAGTAAAAGCCAGACATGGCAGTAGGGAGCTATAGTATTTAAGTATTTATTTAATTTATTCCCTTAATTTAATTTATTAATCCCATTTATATGTACATTTATTATTTGTCGTGTATTCGTCCCAGAGGTACCCTGGTTAGGAAGCATAATGAATATGTCTATAGTTGTTAGTGGATCATTAGATAATATATGTATTTGAGAGTGAAAAGAATATGTTAGTGTAAATTTGTTCTAGGGGGTGAGGTGGCGTTCTGAAGATCAGTGTCTGAGAGTTAAGGGGGTTGTCCGATTTTTGTAAGTCAACCTATGGTAGGGCGGGTAATGTTCTGGCAAATAATTCCAGCTATTTTTGCCTAGTATTTATGTTTAGTGTGTGAGCCGTGACAGGCATCTGAAAAGATATAAATTTTTTGTTGTTAGCCGACCAGTCCAGCTATCGAGGTCGTACTCATCCCTGAGTCAGCCGTAAGCTAGCCGGCGATCGATAGTGGGACCCGGGAAAGAAGGTCGGATCATAACAAATGGCGCCCAATTTAAAACAAATCGGAAAATAACAAATGGCGCCCAAACGAAAAACCAACAGATTGCTAGTTGTCGAGTATACAGCAGGAGAAGAAATTTCAAAATCCGACAGAGATTGTTTCGTTAGGAGCACCTCTCCAAGTTCAATCGCCTGGACCGCGGGTAAGATACCAAATCTAAGCCCGTTGCTGCCACGATTGGTACAGAAGAGTAGGGTAGCTTTCCTGAAAACAGCCCTAACATGATCCAGACAAGCCCACAGAGATTTGGTTTGAGCTGGTCCCAGAGTGGAAAAATGTAATCTGCTGCTGCGTTGCCGTTCAAAACAAATTCTGTAAGGGAAAATGGATGTCATTAATAAATTGTGTACTTATATTAAATTAAATTGATACTTACCCGACAGAACTAGGGATTTCCTATAAAGGCCGTGATCCATGCACGATTCCTGAGAATCAATGCACTTGTTGTCCGGCGGGAGTCTCTTTATAAACAAATACAATAATACAAATCTAATTGCGTAGAAGGTATTAAACACGGAAAACAAAATATGAAAAGAAGGAACATACGAATCCAGATGCTGATCGGAGGGTTTGACATCTCACCCATATAGTTTATGAAGGAAGTCTAGAAAAGTAAAATAAAAAGTTAAATATTTAAAGGAATTAGAAAAAGAGAGAACAATATTTTGACGGAACGACTAGGAGATCAGTTTTGAGTAAGCTAGAGACCGAATTAATGACTCCAGTTATCACTTGTGAGCAGCAAGAGAAGGCAAATACTCAGGCAGGTCAAAATCGTACGGCATATTTAACAGCCTCAATATGGTGGACAAGGACGAAAGATATTTTGTGATCGGAGAGAATGGCGGAACAGGATGGGCTAGAGAGATTTGTACAGCTCCCGTAGCTTTTAGCGGGCAGCATTGTGTGTCCAGCAACCAAGAAGTTGTAAATGAGCATGCGACGCAGCCAATCATTCCCTCTGAGATTGCGTCAGCAATCAATGTGGCTCTGTTTCAGGCGCACGAAACGTTCCGGGCCGGGATGGCAACAGAGCTCGACAATTTTAAAGAGCGGATTCGGGAGGATATGCTGGTTTTTATGCAGGAAGTGGCAGCGACGATTAGGGAGGCACAAGCTGCAAATGCAAAGAACAAGGAACTGCATATTAATTCAATTGATCGTGCAGACTGCAATGAGGAGCGCGAAGTGAACCAGGGTCCCACACTTTCGCCCACCCATTATAAGGGGATGGAGAGAAGAAACGACGTGGATGTGACACCGGCACAGACGGAGTTCACCCACAAGGAGCAGAGGCGACAAAATCCCAATGACAAAGACTGGTTGCGTGATAAGGAGAACTCCGAAGTTGAACTGGAGCAGGTTGACAGAAAGGCCAAGCGTTCATGGAAGTCGCCGCAATGCCACACGCAAAGCCACCAGCATCGAGAGGAGAAGAATCAAGTCCTTTATAACCGAGGCGATGGTTCTTACGTCCATACCAGACAGTCGCACAATCCTTCTAAGCCACCTCTACGTAAAGACCAGCGTCAACAGCACCAACCACGGCATCAACAGCAACAGCATACGGAACGTAATCGGACAATGATGAGGAAAGTGTGTCTGCATAAGCAATCTCCGTATGGTGGTGGCAAGTCCACATATGAACAGCCCAGTGGCAGACCACCGGAAAGTTTGCTAGCTTCGTTCATTGTGGCTTGGCCCAGGAACCGGAGGCAATCCGAAGACGAAGTGATGCCCGAGACTAAGATGATACACACAAGGTCCATAACAATCTCAGTTGAAAGGCAAATCTCGGAGTCCAAGTGCAATAGGACGTGTACCGATCCATCAGCATCCCATGTTCAGCAAAGAGTTCACCAAGACCTAAACTAAGAGAAATCAGAGTGTTATTTATTGCCCGGCTAACTCTTTTGGTGGCAAAGCCAAAACACACACACACATACATGCATACCTACTCATCTTTGTACAGCCTTATCTCAGGGCGTGGGCGATGGCCTACGTTGGGCAGGAATCCGGAGATGATTCTAACACGTGCGAGGTGAGAATCCTAAGCGACAGACCGAACAGCACATTTTCCACTCCTGTTTCTTCATCCATTCGGAAACCGGAGTGTGCTGTTATGTGCTGGTATAAAGCTAAGGCCCGAAATGTTTGTTTGTTTTGATCTTAATGTTTATCGATCTACACGCCGCCGATAAACGAGATTGGAACCAGGGCTGCGCACGAGTGGTTTACTGGGTCGTGCTGGTTCACTAGTTCCGAAGGTACAGGGAGTGAGCGGCTCAAAATTTTAAATTGTTTCCGTCCTGGGCGAATAGTGGCTCAGAGTAAGAAGAAGGGTCTCAAGTTTTTTAAAAGTCATTGCCTAGCTCTTTTGCGGAGTGCACGTAGCTCAGCCGAAAATTAGATTTATATTGGAAAAGTTAGCAATAAGTCTCTATCTCGGTAAGAGTGAATAAGTGTATTTGTGTACGGTTAATTAGTGTGTGCATTTTAGGGATATTTTCTGGAAAGTTTTCGCGGAGAGGAGCTTGATTGCTGGATTTGGCAGCGGCCCCCCAGAGGATCCAATTTTTGGAGGAGAAATTGGCCACCCACCTCTGGGTGGCCCAAGGTTTTTATACTTAATTAAAAGCCGAGTAAAAGCCAGACATGGCAGTAGGGAGCTATAGTATTTAAGTATTTATTTAATTTATTCCCTTAATTTAATTTATTAATCCCATTTATATGTACATTTATTATTTGTCGTGTATTCGTCCCAGAGGTACCCTGGTTAGGAAGCATAATGAATATGTCTATAGTTGTTAGTGGATCATTAGATAATATATGTATTTGAGAGTGAAAAGAATATGTTAGTGTAAATTTGTTCTAGGGGGTGAGGTGGCGTTCTGAAGATCAGTGTCTGAGAGTTAAGGGGGTTGTCCGATTTTTGTAAGTCAACCTATGGTAGGGCGGGTAATGTTCTGGCAAATAATTCCAGCTATTTTTGCCTAGTATTTATGTTTAGTGTGTGAGCCGTGACAGGCATCTGAAAAGATATAAATTTTTTGTTGTTAGCCGACCAGTCCAGCTATCGAGTGTTATACAGTAGTTTCCCGGCCATTGGGGAAGATTTTTCAAGTCTCTTACTCCATATTTTTGTATGTGTAGGATTACGGGAGAAAAATATAAAATTACCCCATCAATTTCCACGGTGAGTAGATTTTGCAAAAAAAAAAGAGAATAAACTGAATTAAGAGCTCTGAA
This sequence comes from Lordiphosa magnipectinata, assembly GCA_037044535.1. NCBI lineage: Eukaryota > Metazoa > Arthropoda > Insecta > Diptera > Drosophilidae > Lordiphosa > Lordiphosa magnipectinata. The sequence goes on from JBAMBO010000967.1 coordinate 4,312, forward strand.
AATGATTTTAAATCCGATCGAATGGAAAACAAAACAATTTTCCGCCAATTTTTAGGATTTTTCAAGATTTGTTCTCAATTTTCCGGAAGATTGGTACGCAGCTATTGTAGAATGTTCATATTAATGCTTGAAAATGAATTTGAAACTGATCGGATGTCTTTCACAGTTTTTCAATCATTTTCAGAAAATTGTAATTCATGTTTCTTTTTTATATTTTATTAGGTGTAATTTTGAAAACGAGCTTGGAGCTAGTCGCTGGCAACTTAACTATCCCCCATACAGCCTTGACCACACACTTTCGACGCAGCGGGGGTGAATTTTCCGAAAGACTAGTATGCAGTGATTTTTGGATTTTCATATAGATCTTCGGAAATAACCTGATTGAGCCTGATCGGTTGATAAGCAAAAAAGTTTTATACAACATTTTGCAAATTTTCCACATATTCCGACAGAATTTTCCAAAATCCAATCTTAGTTTCACTTTCAGAATAAGATAAAACTACTTAGTCCAGTCAAATTTGAATTTTTCGATGCATGAAATATTGACCAGCCAGATTTTTGATATGTGGTAAAGGCTTCAAATTTGTTTCACCCTGTGTCATTTGGGAACGGCCGCCATATTGGAAAACGTAAATGGCTCTATATCTTGAAAACGATTGACTTTTGAGAAAAATGGTCTAAGACAAGGTTATAGAAATTAGCATTACCTTTCTTTTGGTCTTAGTTAAATTTTCTGTGCGGGCTATAGTTTTCAGGTTATGTACGATCAAAAATTTATATTTCCCTTTTTTCCAATTTTTCTTGTTTCCCGTGAAAGTTATGCACAATTATCTCACAAATAATATTAAAAAGCCAAAAATTTGCAAAACTTTCAACCAGAACATTTAGCTGTGCGACAAAGCGTTACAAAACTATAGCTACTCAAACATTGAATCATCCCATTTTTTGCCTGTAATCACTTTAAGCTTGTCCGCTCAGCTTGATATATAACACTAATATAACACATTAAATGTGTTATAATGCAGTAGGAAAGCTTAGTGGTCAAAAAACAAGTTTTGTAACGCTTATGCTGGCTGTACATTGCATTACACTGTAATGCTGAGTTAACATTGTGCCACAGTGCGGCACGTTTCAGGGTCACAGTGGCACAGCACAATGTGAACGGCCAATGGCTTGGCACAGAAATCGTGTGTCATAGGAACGAGTACTTTTCAATGTGAACACAAGTACTCGTTTGGCGTCACAGTGGTTCTGTGTAATTCGTCAGCTGATTTAATGAGTTAGCTCAAAATTAGCTCATTTGAACTATTTTGAGTGTGTCAAGCCAATCGCGCATGTTGGTTTTCCTGGCACAATGCGATAACTTTGTTTTGTTATTTAAACTTAAAAATTTTGATAAAGGTAAATATGCGTCATTTGTAGTGCTTTCTTGTATTTATTTAATTGTAATTAAATTAAATTTTTTTAGCTGCAAGAAATGAATGCGCGAAAGGCAACAGAGCTAGTGGCCTGTGCTGTTATTGCGTTGTGGGCGAAGATGAAGATGATGATGAACTCTAGCCAAAGCGCTCTTGCTGGGTCGACAAAATTAATTTGACTCGAAGGGAAGCATGTTTGGCATGTTTGCCAAGATGAATGCAGAGTTGCGAAGTATTCCGCACAAATTTATTAATTATGTGCGCTTGGATGCAACCACTTTCGATCAGCTCTTTTGTTGGGAGAAAGTAGACGGCGACTTTTCGTGTGCCCATTTCACCTGGCCATAGACTATCAGTGACACTGCGCTATTGGGCTTCAGGATCCAGCATGACATCACTCTCATACATGTTTAGAATGTCAAAGGCAACAATATGTGAAATAATTCCGAAAACAGCATCGCATGCATTTAAAAAGTATTGGATACGAGTAATTAAATATGTTTATTTATTTGATATTTTTATATTGAAGTAGGAGTGGTGGCACTTAATGCCAAAGTAAGCATCTTTAAGATCCTCCAGAATCTCATACTTTTAAAGAGATTCTCCTCTCCTTCAAATTGTCCAAATTCATCCAATTGACTTGAATGTGCGGCTTGAGTAGCATCGGTTGGTCTTTTTTGGATTGTTGTTGTTATTGTATTGTGGACTCAGTGCTCATGAACTCGCCCAATGCTCACTTTTGTGCGCAATGTGAGCAATGTGACCACTGTGACGACAACTAGAAGCGTTCACATCAAAAGTACTCATTTGGCTGGTCACAGCGCTGTGACCAGCAATTTCTGTGCCGCCAATGTGAACACTTTTGACTTCTGAGTACTTTGGGCACAGAGGGTCACAGACGACATGTAAATCTAGCCTAACTCTATTTTCTGTGACAATTTGTGACACAATATAAAATTGTTCACATTGGCGTAACAGAAAGTATGAGACACCAAGTGATTTCTGTGACAAGGCATTTTCCGTTCAAATTGCGCTGTGACACTGAAATGTGACTCCCTGTGACGCAATGTAAACCCAACACTACATTCATAATTATGTCCTACGATGTTCCGCACGAAAGATATCGTAAAGTTATTGTATTTTAATGTTATTGTGCAATTTGTTATTTTATAATTTTTAAATAAAAATTTTTTAATATTAATTTATTTCTAATTTTTATATAAGAATTGTAAATAAATTGTCTTTTTCGTAATTTTTATCATTAAATAACTATTAGTTTCGGTCCCTCATATATATACACTATTTTCATGTATTAATAATGTTGTCTTCAACTATTCATTACCTACAACGTATATAAAATGTAAAATAAAATCCAATCGCACATCATTTGTTTTGCCTGAGCCACAATTCCCAAATTCAAAATGCGCGCCACAGCTGCAGAGCCGACGCAATAATTTTCCACTCTATGTGGTTGCTACTCTGTGTAGCCAGCAGTTTGTGTTCATATTTAGCGGCAAGTGGCTGTGTTTACAAGTTGTTGGGCCAGTTAGCACGTGTACAACACGCACATCCCATTCGAAACGTGGTTTTATTTTGGCTAAGCAGCTTAAAAATGGTTATCCAGAATTCCGAACAAATGAAAGCCTTGGCGTTAAAACTGTTTGAGATTAATGCCTTCAAATTTGGTGATTTTAAGATGAAGGTGGGCATCAATTCGCCTGTTTACTTTGATTTGCGTGTGATAGTCAGCTATCCTGATGTCATGGTAAGTTGTCACTGCTCCTCCTCCTCTTTCAGTACCTAATCTCAAAGTCCCTTTACATTTAGCAAACCGTCTCCGATCTGCTGGTGGCCCACATCAAGGAACATAAGCTGAGTGCCAAACATGTATGCGGTGTGCCCTATACAGCTCTACCGTTGGCCACCATTGTCTCAATCCAACAGCACATTCCAATGCTGGTGCGTCGCAAGGAGCCCAAAGCCTATGGCACCAAAAAGCTCATCGAGGGCATCTTTAATGCCGGCGACACTTGCCTAATTGTCGAGGATGTGGTCACATCGGGTTCAAGCGTCTTGGATACTGTGCGGGATTTGGCAAGTGAGGGTATTGTGGTCACCGAAGCTGTTGTGGTGGTGGATCGAGAGCAAGGCGGAGCTGCCAATATAGCCAAGCATGGCGTGAAAATCCAATCCCTGTTCACTTTATCGTTTCTGTTGAACACTTTGCATGAGGCTGGAAGGATTGAGAAGTCCACTGTGGATGCGGTGGCAAAGTACATTGCAGCTGTACAGATAAACAGCGATGGCTCGTTTGTTGGAGGATTAGATAAAGCCGATGTTGTTAAAGGTGTGTATCCACATTCACATAGATATGAAACGATAATAGAAACATGACACTGCTGCATGTTAATAATGCCAATCAATGGGTGTTGGGGTATTGTGATTTGAGGACAAAGTTGGTTTCTATGAAGCGAACTAGAAAAGTGAATTGAAGGGAGCTTTAACATGCCGATTTTATATAAATAGAGGGTTAAAACATTTTGTTTACCAAAAGTAAATTTTCATTCGGTCTTGAACAAATTTGGCACCATTAAAAATAAAAAACTATTTCTCACTAATACTATTCGATTATGTAGGTGGTAAATGTTCAGTAGAGTTGGCCCCATTCCAAACATTACAAACAAAATACTCTATGGAACACGAATTTCATAGAATTGTTATGCAATTATTTTAAGACAGTCATCCATGATCAGTAGCGGATCTAAGGGGCTTCAAGACCCTTAAGCACACCCCCTAGATGCGCTACTGTCCATGGTTCTTTATAACCTTGTAGAGGGTATATTAAAATTGTCCAGATGTTTGTAACGCATAGAAGGAAGCATCTCCGACCACACAAAGTATATATATTCTTGATCAGCATGACGAGCTGTTGTCTGTTTCTATGTTATCTCCTCCGTCAGTTTTAAAGCTATCTTAACCAAACTTTGTACGAAGCCTTTTGGTACAAATACGCTGCACATTTGTCGGAATCGGCCGGATCGGATGACTATATCATATAGCTGCCATAGGAACCATCGGTCGAAAAAGTAGTTTTAGTGAGAAAAACTTTTTTGTCTTCAACGCAAACGTCCTCAATCCTCGCATTTCCAAGTTTTCCATGCTTTTACATAATTTCACCAAGTTTTATGAAAATCGGACAACTATATAGTATAGCTGCCATACAAAAGATATGTCTGAGAAAAAGTCTTAGTAGGAAAAACTTTTTGTTTTTAATGCTATCGCTTCCAAACTTGTCTTTAATCAATATTATATGCTACTACACAATTTCACCAAGTTTGATCCAAATCGAATGGCTATAGTATATAGCTGCCATAGGAACCATCGGTCGAAAAAGTAGTTTTAGTGAGAAAAACTTTTTTGTCTTCATTACAAACGTCCCCAATTCTCGTATTTCTAAGTTTTCTATGCTTTTAGATAATTCCACCAAGTTTTATGAAAATCGGACAACTGTATAGTATAGCTGCCATACAAAAGATATGTCTGAGAAAAAGTCTTAGTAGGAAAAACTTTTTTGTTTTCAATGCTATCGCTCCCAAACTTGTCAATAATCAATATTATATGCTACTACACAATTTCACCAAGTTTGATCCAAATCGAATGACCATAGTATATAGCTGCCATATGAACTATAGGTCGAAAAAGTAGTTCTAGTTAGAATAACTTTTTTGTTTTCAATGGTAGCATCTTTATACCTTTCAGTTGTGAATATTATCAGTTTCCACACAATTTTGGGGAGTTCGGTCAAAATCGGATGAATATATCGTATAGCTGCCATATAACAAACTGGCAATCAAATCGGCAAAGTAGTGGTGCCATCTTATTGCTTAGTTTGGAAAATAACTCAGCTAAGAATGCTCGACGAAAATCATTTAATTCCTTAATTTAATCATTTAATTTCGGTCAAGCCGAAGTTAGCTTTCCACTATTTTTTTAAAATTTATTTCATTTTTCTTTTTTTTTAAATCATGTTAAAAAAATCATTTCTTATTACCATTTTGTTTTTCGCTCTTCACATCGCAAAATATTCCTCAAATCTCCTTGACATTCACCTCTATGGCCATTACTCATCTTTGTGAGTTCTAGAGCAGGGGTGCCCAAGCATATTCCGCAAGCCAAGCATTTGTGTTTGCTGTGCGCTAAGGCATAGCCCGCGCGCATACGAAAAACGCGGCCATATGCAAACGCGGCATTATACAAAACAAAAACAATTTCATATGCGTGCTCTCTTTTCTTCCTTTCCGAACGAAGGTTTTGTTGTTGGCGCGTGCAGACCTGCAACCAAGGCATACTTTACTTTAGTTAGCCGAACTCGCTCTCTTTGCTTACTTCTTAGATGTCAGTCTGTGAACAACAGTTGCCAGCGACGCATCTCCGCGGACGAATTTTTTGTGTTCTGCTTCTTAGTTCGCTCTCTCGCTCTCTTTTGTATTTTTATAAGAATTTGTGAGAGAGCGAGTGCGGCTACCTAGTTAAGTATGCCTGCAACAATAACATCATATGTGACTCTCTTTTCTATCTCCTATGTCTCTGGCAAATTAAAAAGCAACAACAATGTTGTCTGAGCGCTCGCACGCGTGTACTTGAGACAGCAATGACCACACACACACTCACACAAACGAACAGAAAACGGTTTTCTCTTTCTATTTCTTGTAGTTGTTCTTGCTTGAGTTGTATTTTGTGCATTAGTATTGACTTTCACGCGCTCGTAAGCTCATTCTGGGCACCCCTGTTCTAGAGTCTTAGCTGAAAAGAGTCTGCGGCTTAACTTGAGTGTTCTTTCAAAATTTAATCGAATCGCAGATAATATTAAGTTTTGGGTCTTCTCGGAGAATAGGGACCTTCCTAGTCGACATTTTCATCCAGAATTTGATAATTTTTTTTTGTTTAATTACCAACTTTTCCCTCAGTTATTAGTCAGCTGTTCGCTAACCACCGTGTTTTTCCATGTCGACAATAATTTTGAGTAAAGTATCTTGTTGGCAAAATTAAGTATCTCTTTGTCACAATGGAGTTAGTATCACTCAAAAAAGTGAGGCGTTTCAAATCTGTGCTTCTATTCTAAATCTTCTTTGGCTTTCGATGCGGTTGGATCGAAGCTAGTTCACGGCGCTTCATTATTTTTACACCATACACTCGCTCTTCTTGTCAATCTCTGAGTTAAAAGCACACAAGCCACGATACCGCAAAAAAAATTTATTATTTATTAAATCATTAAAAGAGTATTACATTTTCCACCACTCAATCAAAATTTGTTTTTGTGCCTTTGGCTAAGCTTACTCAACTTGATTACCCAAATCTATTCAATTAGGGGGGGACAGACAATGTCATAAATTTGGTTTCATTTACCACATTTATGATATGATTTATCTAAAATAATGATGAGAAGTGAGTTCACTTAATTATGTTCTGCTTATCAATCAGTCCAGACTCTGTTATCAATTGAATATAGTTATGTGTATTTATTGGCAATTATTTCTATATCTCTTCTAGCCAACGACTTGCAACGCACCAAACTTACCTATGAGAGTCGTGCGAATTTGGCCAAAAGTATGGTGGCCAAGCGTCTCTTCCAGCTGATGGCCACCAAGCAAACGAATCTCTGTCTGGCTGCTGATCTGACCAAGGCTGATGAGATTTTGGATATTGCTGATAAGTGTGGCCCATACATTTGCCTGCTGAAGACGCACATTGACATTGTCGAGGATTTCAGCGAAGGATTTATCAAAAATCTACAATCCCTGGCCTTGCGTCACAACTTTCTGCTAATGGAGGATCGTAAATTTGCGGACATTGGAAATACGGTGTCATTGCAATATGCTAAGGGATTGTACAAGATATCCAGTTGGGCAGATTTGGTAACAGCTCACACATTGCCCGGTCGCAGCATCTTGCAGGGTTTGAAGGCGGCGCTCGACAATCCTCCAGGGGTAGAGGAACGTGGTGTCTTTCTGTTGGCCGAAATGTCGGCTAGTGGCAATTTGATTGATGACAAATACAAAGAGAGCAGCAATAAAATAGCCACCGAAGGAGGCGATGTAGATTTTGTGGCTGGTGTAGTTTGCCAGTCAATCAACACTTTCGCTTTTCCTGGCCTTATACAACTAACACCAGGTGTTAAGATCGATGAGACGGTAGATAAGTTGGGACAACAGTATCAGTCACCCGAGCAAGTGATCAAGGAACGTGGTGCGGATATTGGTGTGGTGGGACGTGGCATACTGCAGGCAGCCAATGCGCAGGAGGCAGCAATAATGTATCGGCAACGCCTGTGGACAGCCTATACCGAGCGTGTGGCCAAGTAGAGATTTTTAAATAAATTGATTGGTAACGGGTTTTTAGGCATAAGCACAAAGAAACACAGTAAAAGACAATCTTCTTTCCATTTACATAAGAAAACGCCTCTTTTGTATTATTTCAAAAAAAAAATAAAATACAACAAAATTTCCAATTCACTTCAATAAGAAGCCAAACACTGCAATACATAGCTATAATCTCCAGACAGATCATCCTGTAAATGAAATGGAAACAAAAAACACAAATGAATTTCCTTCGAATTTTAGCCAACTTTATTGGTTAGATTAGCGCAAGCACAAAATACTTTACACAAAATGTATACAAAATAAAATACGTTATAATAAATGAAAATTTGGCATGTTAATTACATAGAAGAGAAAAGGGGGGGATAATAAAAATCAGGGATGCAAACCGCGTACTTAAACATAATTTTTTAAATTTGTTTGGTCTTTCAAGGAATTTGCCTCAAAGAAAAATGAATTATTTATATTATTTGATCCCAGCCTGAAACCAATTTTTTTGTGGTAAAAATTTGTTTTCATTTTCAAGAGTTAAGCTCATATATTTCACCATAACTTCCGAACTGCACCACCGATTTATAAAAGCTATATAAACCTTCAAATTTTTTGCTGGCTCTAGGTCTCGTTATGTTGGTACATAACTTTAAAACAGGGACACGCCACACCACAAAGCAGGTTAGTTAACCGAACAGCTGTTTCAATGGTATCTCTACCATATCATCAGCGGTCTTCACCTGGTACCACAATCAGAAAACAACTCCCTACTCATGCCTGAGATGCCATAATCGCTTGGGAAGTCCAATGCGATTCAACAGCAAAAACAGACACAACGAGCCAGAGCCGCGCTGGCTGTGGCCTTTGTACGTGTATGTGTGTCCCAATGGTCTTACAATGTTAGTGAGAGAGATTTCCTCACCATTGCTAACACAGTGACCAATAAGTCTGAGTGCAGAATTGCATTCAAACAGGGGTTTTTGTTGCTATAAACGAAACTATTTTTAGTTTCAACAACAACGCCGTGCCTAGCGTGTAGCGAGACCTAGAGCCGGCAAAAATGTTGAAGGTTTAATTATCATAAAGGTCGTTAAAACATACATGCAAAAGCTATATATTGAATGAAATATATAAAAACGCCTGCAAATTAGTCCTAGAAACTTGCTGCATATATTAATAGTTTGCAAAAGCTCTTCAATTTTCCCTTGTAAAGTCTGGCATGGACTGCAGACAACATTTTAGGGTAGTGTTGTGTAAAGGTTGTTCATATCACTAAACATGTTCACTTGATCTTTTTTCAAAGTAAGTCGACTTTCTGAAATTACTCAGTTGCTCAGTTGATCACTTGCTCGTCAACTATTCGAACTAATTGCAATCCTTTGTTGTTGATTTTACTGCGCCATTTTGACTATTTGTTAGCCTGAAATGGTTCTACAAATGGCTGTGGCTTAAGGTGTATCAAATTAATATTTTAAGTATCAAATTAATACACAAAATATCAATTTTATACTCTTTATTTTGTAGTTTTAAATTAATACTTTTGCGTATCAAATTAATACTTTAAGTATCAAACTAATAATCAAAATATCAAAGTGATACTCTTTATTTTGTAGTTTTAAATTAATACTTTAGCGTATCAAATTAATATTTTAAGTATCAAATTAATCCCCAAACCATTTAATAACCATAATATCAGTTTGATACTCTTTATTTTGTAGTTTCAAATTTATACTTTTGCGTATCTAAATAATAATTTAAGTATCAAATTAGTACCCAAAATATCAATTTGATACTCATAATATTAATTTGATATATTTTATATTGTAGTTTTAAATAAATACGGTTTGGACTGCCACACCAGCATATTGTTTATGACAGTGTTCCCATAGTCAATGAATAGGGAGTAACTGAACTTAGTAAAAATTCAATGAACAAGAGTTACTGAACAAGTCACGGAGAAAGACTGCCTAAACAAGACTCACTGAACCAAATAGAACAATTGAACAAGAAATTGTTCATTTGTTCAGTTTAGTGAAAAACTTATTTTTCTTTACTCACTCTTGAACAACCGAACAACAATTTCATCCAGCATGTTAAAATTTTGAAGGTTTGTTGAATGAACCCTCACTTCCTGGAGGGTGGTAAGAGTAACTTAATAAGTCACTGAGCAAGAGTGAATAAACAGGAGGGACTGAACTAGCTCATTTCAGTGAACAGCTCATCTTAGTTCACCAACTCATGAATAACCCAACGTTAAGGCAGGGCCTTTTAAACAGAGGCTTTACGGAGAACTATGATTTGTATGGAATGCAAGTTTGTACAAACTTGCTAAAAAATCTATTAGGCCTGTTCTAGTTTCCGAATTCGATTGATTGCAGTTGTGATGTCTAAGAAACGATTAAAGAATTCGTCCGAATCTTTTTGCTATCAAGAAGGTCGAATGCAGATAAATGCGTCTTTGAAGTTATATCTAAGAAACCCAGTAGGTTTTTGAAAGAGAAAACATTTTACAATTCCGATTCCGAATGATTTAATCAAAATCCAAAACGGGAACAGGCCTGTATATCTTGGCTGTTTTGCCACAGATTTTAACAAACTATAGCTTAAAAGAAAGCTTATTAATTATTAAAATGATTGAAGAACTAAAATCAAATAATTAAATTTTTTCAATTTTTTTTTGGGTTTGAATTAAAAGTTTGTGGGAAAATATAAAGTAAAAATCTATCTTTAGGGGAATTTTGAAGCTAAATACTCAAAATCTATTAACTTTCAGTACTTAGGGTGCAGGCACACAACCACGCTGACCCAGGCAAATAACCACGCTTCGTGCATGCAAGTGTGCACAACAAGCACTAGTTGGATTTATGAAATTCAGTTGTAAGTTCAGCTTTGTGGAGACAATCAAGCATGTTTATTTGTTTCGGCTTGCTGACGGCACTAAAATATCATGCTCAGCAGTCAGTTCATCTTTTAGCCGCATGTGTGCGCGCACCCTTAGGGTTCTCCAAAAACTTTTTAACAAGATTATGGGTGACTTGCCAGGTAACATCCGGCTTATTGCTAAATGCTCTATCCCAATAACTGCAACAACACGTAGGAAAATTAAAAAAACTGTCTACTGTTCAGTCGGCCTATGATAGCGAACATACATTCGACTGCGGTAAAAGGGAGCATCAGCTTCAAATCTTCCACCTCTCTACATAACTTTCTTATTGATTCGAGTTCAGTCATAGCACTCATACTGATATCAATAAAAGTACTCATTGAGGCAAATCAAAGTCCACAATGACCTGGCAAGTAAAGTTCTCATCGAAGCAAACTAAGGTCCTCATCGAGGCTCATAATTCACACTGAATGCTTGCCGAAGTCATGCATCACTGTGTGTTAGAGAGAGACACAGTCATATTTTCGCGCTCTCTGCTTGGGGAATCCTGAACTAGAGGCACCTCAAAGTTCTTAACTAGAGGGACCTCAAAGTCCTCAATAAGAGGCACTTAACTGAGGGCAGAACTTAAGTGTGATCTCGACAAATAACCACGCTTTGTGCAACTAGAGGCACCTCAACGTCCTCAATAAGAGGCACCTCAACTGAGGGCAGAACTTAAGTCTGATCTCGACAAAATGTGCTCAGCAAGCACTGGTTTGATTTATAAAATTCATTTGTAAGTTCAACTTTGTGGTATCAATCAAGCATGTTTGTTTATTTCGGCTTGCTGTCGTCCTAAAATATCATGCTCAGCTGTCAGTTCATCTTTTAGCCGCATGTATGCGCACTACCTAAGTGTTTATGACTTATTTGTAGGCATATTTATTAGCTGAGATTCCGAATTTGACATTGAAATATCTGTTTTACGGAAGTTATAGCGAAATCTGTGAAACTATTAGTTAAAAATGGACCAAGTTAAGATAGAATTTGTAAAATTCATTAAAAAAATTTAGTCCCAGACAATTTTTAATATTTTTTTTCGTCCATATAAAATGGCTTTCTTCTATAAGCTAAAAAAAAGTCTAAATTTGGTGGCCTAGTGTAATCACATAATAATTTGATTTGACGAAGTCATTCGAAAGAAATTCTCAGAGTTGTTTCTCCAGGACTAAATGGTTCAAACTTTAGAAAACAAATCGGAGAACAATCTGAAAAAAATTTCATAGTTCGAAAACTAGTAATCCCCCTTGAAACTCTTATTGGCGAATATTTAGCTCAGTGGCGTAGACAGGTGGGGGGAATTAAGGTGATCAATCCCCCCATTGAGTTTAGAAATCGGAACTACGGGGGACAAAATCGTTTAATCAAACTTCGAAGACACATCCAAAGAATGTAAAAAAATGTAGACTTCATCCCCCCATTGCAAAAAGCTATCTACGCCACTGATTTAGCTAGTTCTTTTGTAAAGTTTTAACAAATTTTGATATGGATCATTATTCTTTAGTGCATGTTCCTTAAGTCTTTCTATATTGGCCCGTTCTATTGATATCTTTTTTATGTATTCACAAAATGTTTGAAACATATTTTAGTTTTAGAGTTTATCGGAGAGAAAACAAGAAGGTAGCAACTAAATTTCAATTTTCCCATCGCTGGAGCCCTATTTCTAGTGTTAACTAAAGTCTGTGTATTATATCCAAACAAAATTCTTGATTCTTTATTTAAATTTCAAAATATTATTTTAATCGGTATAGAAATAAAACAAAAAAGTTTCGGTTTGCAATCCTGATACAAAGAAAAAAAATGGAATTTGAAATCACAATACATTTATAATATTCAATACATTTCTGGCTTAGTTTGTTCATCATGTTGTCTTCGAAATGCAATCAACTTTTTGTTATTTTTTTTTTGTTTTTTTGGCATTTTCTATTGCAGTTTTACGAGTATTTTGGGCAACAGCTTGTTCTTCTTCTACCAAGCCACCATAGTGACTAGCAAATATCCAATCTCACTGCCGGCATCCTCCTTTTGGTATGGAAATAAAGCAGAGCATATTAAAACGCATTTTATTTTATTACTCTGTGTACATTGTGTTATGGTTAAAGGACCGCTCCAAGTTAGTAGTAAGCCGAGAGGTAAGCGGGCTAACAGAGCACTGTTAGTAACATTCTGCCATTGAAAACTCAAATGTAAGTTCAAATTGTTGATTTTATTTGTATATTTGCAAATGAGACTCGAGAACAAAAAAAAATCCATAAACTACAAACATAGCAATGTTATATATATATATGTATGTATAAGAATAAAATTATGTGCATGTATTGTGCATAATTATGTATAATAATTAACATGATCTGAGTGGGCCTTAAATGCACTGCATTTGCTTTTGTAAGTATGTAAAAAGTATGCTCCAGTATAAAATATTTAACTGTTAACTATTCGATTTTTGTACAATATTTTTTTTTTGTTATATTTATAAATATTTAAGCTTAAGGCATGGAACAGACGACAGTGATAGAATATTGTTGGAGCTTTTCATGTTTCATTTTTCAGTATGTTTTTTAGAATCCAACAATAGCCAATAGTGCACGCTTATAATCGCCAGATGTATCGCCCTAAAAAATATAAAATATGCCAAATTTTAATGTTTTATGCACAGAAATGAAGTCTAAACATAAAGGAAAAGGTAATGGAGAATATAGAAAGCTTATTGTTGAATAAAGTAGTACTGAGGTATACGATTTTCGGTCCTTTAAGTACATATATGAAAGCGAATGTATTAGAAGGCGGTACACGAAATGTGTAAAAGTGATCAGCTGCTTGTACTAGGTTAGATTTGGATATTTTATATTGGAGTATTTGAGATCAATTTACTGAATAACAAAAATGTAATAATCAATATCATGTTATTCAATTCTTTAAAGAACTTGTAGAAACTGTAGGCTAAACATTTTTATAAATTTACAGCTGCCGAATATTTCGGTATATATAAAACTGTCAAATTTTCTAAATTTTTATTATAAAAGCCAATATATTTTGTTCATCAATCACTCATATTGTAATGACACTATGCAACTACCTAAATTTACCAAGCCAGAAACCCGATTTATGTTTTGAGAAAAGATCTCAAATATATTACCACAGCTAAAATACTGATTCTTCATGAAGTTAATAGTGTGCAAGATATTGAATTTTATAAGCTCTTAATTTAATTTTTTTCAAATTTATGACATTAAAGATTCAGAAAAATTCGAAAAGAAATTGGTACTGCTTAAAAAACCTTAATCAGGTATAAAAAATATCGTTTGTTAAAAACTATGGATAAACGGCTATGCTCAAAGGCAAACCTAAGAATCTAGAAGCCCACGAATCAGTAACAGAGATCTGCACGAGTGCACCGCAACGACAAGTGCTTCGGCTATGAGTGCCTATAACTCTGTGTCACATTTTTGAACTCAAAAAAGTTGATAGCTTCGAGACCAAAAAATTCTGAAAGGGTATTCTGATTAGCCGCCGTTTTCATTTTATTGCAATTTGAACTTTTTAGCTTCAGATTAGGACTTACGATTCCATATCTCGTAAACTATTTTGAATTTTTCTTTCATATCTTTGGCAAAGTTGTTGCTCTTGATTTGGCCTACAAAGCATTTCTTTGTAGCAAATCAAAAAAATTACATCTTCATCCTCAAAATTACAAAAGTTTCTCCAAAAATCCAAGTTGTTACCACTTTTTAACAGTTTTTCAACTTTATCTTCAATACAAAGTTGTAACTTAGACCTAAATAAACAAACTGTTGGAACGAACCAGCTTCATTTATTCGCTCTTTCACATAGTTATAGGCCAACACGCAGGTACAACTATCATAAAAACTCGAAAATAAACGAACATTTTCGTTAAAAAAGTATAAACATTAAATATTGTAATTATAATTTTTAAGCTGTTTATTTTTCAATATTTTATTGATTTAATACAAAACAATCGAAATTTTTGACTGTGTCAGCCAATTGCTACCAAAAATGGCCATTTTTCGAGTTTTGATTACAATTCTACATGCTTAAGGGCCCGTAACTATATGAAGGACCAATCGAATAAAGTTGGTATGTTCCAACCGTTTGTTTATTTAAGTCTTAGCTACGTTTATGTCCTGCATTGCTTAGTTAAATTCGTTACAGTTTTCAAGACAAAGTGGAAAAACAGTACAAAATTAGTGAAAACATGATGATTTTACGAAATTTTTGTAATTTTGAGTATATAAATGTGACTTTTTTGACTTGCTATAAAAATCATTCTGGAAATGTGAATGCTTTCTTGTTTTACTGCCGAGTGTTGAATACAGTCACAAAGAACGTAACAAAGAACGTAAACAAAGAACAGCTGATTGGATTGCTTTGTTTGCAATTGTAAATCATGCTCTCCTGGTAGTACCTTTACGATATAGCTAGTTTTCGGGGGTCATTTATTAGAATTATACAGCCACGGTTTCAATTCCACTTCCACAAAAGTTCTGTAATTTGGAGTCCAAATCTAGTACTAAAACCGGTTTTTAATCACAAAATTTTTGTGGAATTGGAATTGAGAACATTCTATAATAAAGAAAGGAAAAAAAAGTGGTTATAAACTTCTCCCACTAAGCTAAAACAACGACATTGATACAGCATTCCTATCATAGCATATAGTTAGAAAGTCTAGCCTTTTAGCAGAATTAAGCTAAGGCTGCGTTCACACTATTTGACACATGATGAGATATTATAGTCTTGTAGTCCAGCTTGTTGTTATGTTTGAAAAATGAATGCAGGCCTACTAGATTATTATTAGATGTCATGTGAACCAGAGAACTGCAACGAGCTGTCACGAGCAAGCTCGTTCACCATTGCAACAAATGCGATACAAGTAAACTCATCGCTCGAAGCTCGTTGAACTGCGGTGAGAGAATTTCCCCCACTAACAACAGAAGGGCCGATTACGGGACATGCACAAACACATATACAAAGCTTTTGTGACTTGGCGTTTGCTACTGTTTGTCAGAATTTTTGGGATTCTCAAGCGGTCTTTGCAGTTCTGGCATGAGGTAGCCTCTGTCAACTCATTGAAATTGGGCAAAAGATCGCTGATGATTGCACTGTTGGAAGTTTATGAAACAGCTATACGATCAACCATCCTCCTTTGTGGTATTGTGCGTGTCTTGTTTTAGAAACGTTATGATGAAAATCATAACTTATTGACGTAAAAGCTAAAAAGTTCTAAGGCTCGTTCAAGCAGAATAAAACGAAAAAGAAATGAAAAAGCACTAATGTATTTTCGGATCATTGTATATGCAGATAGTCAAGCTGCATTAAAAGCACTTGACGGTTATATTAACAATACCAGAACTCTTACGGAGTGCCGCAAATCTCTTAATGAGATGGCTCTGCACTTTGAAATTAATCTCGTTTGGGTGCCTGGACACTGCAACATTGAAGGCAACGAGATGGCCGACCACCTCGCCAAACTTGGCACCACCACTCAGCTCCTACCGGATAAGAGCAACATAGGGGTGCCTCTTGCGACCTTTAAGCTACAAATAAAGGAAACTACATATCGAATAACCATGAATCGATGGCAAACAAACCACACATGTGAAGTATCTAGGATTACATGGCCTACTCTGCGTATTAAAAAATCTACGGCGTTAGAAAGAGTGCATATTTCCCTACTTGTAGGGGCTCTTACTGGACACTGCCTAATAGGAAGCACCGCTAGGCTCGGCATCAGACACAATGACTTCTGTAGAAGCTGCATTTCAGTGGACGAGGAGGAGAGTGTACAACACCTCTTCTCTTAGCAGAAGGGCTCTCATTTTTGGGTCGTCCTTTTCTAAACGATCTGTCAGACATCTCTGAAATAGATCTAGCCTCTCTACTCAAATTTGTGATATTTTCTAAATGGTTTAACGGAAGAAGACCCTCCCTCTACGATCGCAGTGTAGAAAGGGTTATATGGTAACACAACGGGCCTTCATTGGCCTAAGTGATGAAATGGGACTCTCTCCCATTTCAACCATTGCAACCTAACCTAAGTATATTGCAAAGTACACTCTCGTTGAATCGTAGCTTTGACCACGAGTCGCCGAGTGTTCTTGTGGCCGAAATCAAAGACCTACTGCAGGTTGCAACGAACCCAGCTCGCATACGAGTAATATAATTGTTACAAGCACGCAAAAAGCAACAATTTGTTAGAGCAAAAGAGATGCATGATTTTGGCATGTATTTGTCAGCACAAAGACGGCAGCTTTTTTGTTTAAGTTTTTGAGTTCTTATTACACAACAACAAGGCGAGTAAGCCGCGAGTGTTTTAGAATGTAGCTCGCTTGAGACTCGCCCGTGGCTGCCGTAGAGTTCGCTGGAACTCGTATAGCCGCGAGCTTTAACAAGCTTGTTCTAATATTACTCGTGTGAAAAAAGAACTTGCCTGTTCTGACTCAATGTGCTTGCGATCATTTCGTATGTGTCAAACCAAAGTGGCGAGCACAAACAAACCGATGAAATGCACGAGTGTGATTGAAAATTAAGTGGTCGTTGCAGGTCTCAGCCTTTCTATTTACTAAATAGAATTCGGCTCTGGAAACTTGATTTTATTTGGATTTCTAGAACGTGGATTTCAGAGTTAATTCAGACATCTATATCTTATGGAAGTTAGCCATGATTATTATAAGTGTTATTCTACAAGCGTTAATTAACAGATTTTTAGATTTTTAACAGAAGGTTAGAAACTAATGCTGAATCGATACATATTTGGATTATTTTTCAACTAAAATCCTGGATATTCAATTTTTTTAGGTTTGCCTTGTCGGTGAGCGCTTTATCGCTGACTAAATCTTGAAAAATTATTCCTGGGCTTAAAGGAGTTGAGAAAAATTTAGCTGCTCTTTTTTCTATGAATAATTTCAAAAAGTTTCTTGCAAATGTGATTGAAATCTATCCTAGTGTAAACATTAATACAAATTTATATATAATTTTAGTATTAGTGCAAAATGACTTGGTGCATATAAACCACAGATTTCCATTCCCAAGCAACGCACAAAAAGCATGCACACAAATATTATTATCAAAACTGATATTTACCTTAATCCAAGACTCCAGGCTCTTGCCATACTTGTTCTGGAATGCCTCCTTAATATCACCCAGATCAATTTCCGAGCGGCTGACAATAATGCGAATCAAAGTCTTATCCTTGGTACCCATACCAGCCATGGAATCGTGCAGACGTTCCGAGAAGTAATCAATTTTGGATTTGCAGCACTTGACTAAAGATTGAAACGGTTCATAAATAGCTCTTTTAATTTTAAAACTTATCCCCTGCCCTTACCAATGGCCAGGAAGCCCTTCTCCACGGATCCGCTGAACTCTTTCTTGATAGCCTTCTCGATATCATTGCCCGAGAGATTCTCGTATTCCAGGAAAATCTGACGCAACTGCTGATAGGAGCGTGTAATCAGAATTGAGTTGAAAGTGGATTCATCCGTTCCCCACTGACCCTCGCCGGCATCGTGCAGAGCTTGGGCATCAGCAATGGCGGCTGCCTGATCCACACCCTGGTTCTCATCACGATTACCCTGGACGAGGGACACACACAGACGCTTAAAGTGTCCACTGGTATCACCCTTCAGATCGGACTCCAAGGGCTTGCCAAAGCTTTGCTCGTAGAATTGGGCAATGGTCTTGATGCCATAGTTGGACAATGTGCAGAGAATTTCAATGATGGCCTCCTCATCCGTGCCAAGACCAGAGATGGCATCATGCAGTTCCTGGGCATAGAACTGTGGCAATGGGGTCATCAGGGCCAAAATCACATCTTCAAACTTGCCACCCAATTCGGACTTCAAGTCCGAAAGCAGATCCTTGCCGTAGGAGGTCTTGAAAGCCTCGGCAATCTCCAGACGCTGAACAATGCCACGACGGGCAAGGATTTCAATGATGGCCTTCTCATCGGTGCCAAAGCCCTTCATGGCCTTGCGCAAAATAGCCGCATCCTCAACGGGATCGAAGGGATCAGCGGGGTAGACAGTGGGTGTGCACTAAGCAAGAGAGAGAGAGAGGGAGAGGAAAATAAAAAGTGAGTAATCGGTTTATTTGCAAGTAAAGCACGTAGTACCGCCCCATAATATAAAGAATAGTGACTCATTTTTTATCTATAGCATATTCTCAAAACATACGTTTCATTTGTTATGCTAATTTCCGTAAGCTTGACGAAAGATAAGAAAAGTGATTTCATTAGGAATGTATGCATTATCCAAGTTGACGGCAAAATATAATATGTCATATCTGTTGATATTCTCATAATTTATAAGAATTTTGAATTTTAAGTGTATATACTTGTCCAAAGTTCTTATCTAGCGTACTTGAGATCATTTAATGAACACTTAATTGTTCAATCATAGATAATTGTACAAATTAAAGTCTATAAAAGACCAAGCTGAAAAATGTATTATATAGAAATGTTAGAGCGGAAAATGTATGAATAGTCACATTATTCTGCTAATCACTACATCATACATAAGCTTCAACGATCGGTCGGAGATTGATTTTTGTGCAAATATCTTAATGGTATCGAATAACAAAGTCAATTTGAAACAACAAACCACATATGTATGTTTTAACGACCTTTATGATAATTAAACCTTCAAGTTTTTGCTGGCTCTAGGTCTCGTTATGTTGGTACATAAGTTTAAAACAGGGACACACCACGTCACAAAGGAGATTAGTTGACCGAACAGCTGTTTCAATGGTATCTCTACCTCTAAGATTCAAGCTGTCCAATATGACTTGAACTATCTTTTACTTTGACCTCTTACAACAAATTCCCCCATTATTCTCACTCTAGAATGTAACAGCTACGAATCTAAAACAAGCACAGATGTTTCCATTTGAGGTAAAAATGTGGACTTCAAATACAATTCTAGCTCCAAGTACGAAGGAAATTTTATATTCCTTTATAATTTTGTAATTTATTTGACGACCTTTCTAATGTTTAATTAGTGAGTTTAGCTGGCTCTAGGTCCGAAAATGTTGCGTTTGTTCACAACTGTAAACCACTTATGCATTGTACCACCAAAAAGAGCTGGTTGCCTATACAGAACTATTTCATCGTTATCCCTAACGACTCTTCAGTAGGCTTTTCGCTGAAGAAAGCATGATTGCATGGAGAGGCAGCTAGCATTATTATAGTTATCACACCCTCCAATTTTCAACTCTGTGGCTACATCAGTCGATTTTATGCCAAAAACTTGGCCATCCAGCCCAGTGTGAAGTGGCAAAAAAAACTTAAAAGTGCGATGAAATAAAAACGGGCACCTAACCAGACCAAACCCATCCAAGATTTTCACACTACCATCACATCCTTTCAGATTTGGTTGGTCTTCAACTCGTTCAAGTTTTTAGTGCTGCACTCTAGTGTTGGGTTGTTCATGAGTGAGTGAACAAAATAGAGTTGTTCTTTAATCTAAACAAGTGAACTTGTTCTTCTTCAATTGTTCATTTTTGTTTAGCGAGCCTTGTTCAGTCTATCTTGTTCAGTCTGTCTTGCTCTGAGTTGTTTTAAGAGCTGTTCAGTCTCTTTCGCTCAGAGAGTTGTTCCGTCTGTATTGCTCCCAGAGTTTTTCTGTCTGTCTTGCTCTGTGAATTGTTCTGTATGCCTTGCTCTGTGAATTGTTCTGTCATGGAGCAATGAGTATTAGAGATAAAATTTTCGCTGCCTCAGTCAGCTGTTCGCTCTCCTTTACGCTCTCTAGATACATTTGGTCAGCTGTTCGCTCTTACTTACGCTCTCTGGATACATTTGGAAATATGTCCGTCTCGTTCTAACCACTGTGTTTTCCTACTGGCTCTGTAAAGTATCTTTTTGGGCACTATCGTTTAGCACCACCAAAATTGAGAGGCAGCGCAAATTGGTTCTCTAGTACTCATTCTCCATGGTTCTGTATGCCTTGCTCTGTGAGCTGTTCCGTCTGTCTTGCTCTGTGTGTTGTGATACAGCTATAACAGGTATGGCGCTTAGCCAACATTTTGAACTAAGCGCTTTTGCTAAGAGCGCGAGAGAAAGCAGAGGAGTGAGCGCGAGAGTAAATGACGCACATTCACCCAAATTAGGTCTGTGTGTAGAACAAAAAAGCCATGCACAAACAACAAAAACAATTAAGCTATTTCAACAGGGGTGAGTTTCTGCAGCATTAAACTCACCACTTTTGAAATCCCGACGGCAAAACAAGGCACAAATTCGTGCGCTCACACAACCTTTCGCCATAGATCTAGAACAGTGCCGGCCAAAGGGAGAGGACAAAAAAGTGTGCTTGTGTTGGTGAACAAGAGAGCTCTCTTCAGACTACAGACGTTTTACTTGCAATTCAATGTTCGCCGATGCACACAATCATAAGTTCGGCTCGCGTTTGCGTAAAAACACGACAGACTTCGGCTCGTGGTAGCTATGGCTGGCCAGGTCTGATCTAGAACAAGTGAACAAGAACAACTGAACAAGTGAACAATTGAACAAAAGCAAGTGAACAAGTGAGCAATTTAAGTGAGTTGACTCACTTAGAAAAAAAGAACAAGTAAACATGTTCAGTGAAATGAACAACCTTTACCCAACAACACTACTGCACTCTGTTATCAATTGAAGAACTAAGTTGTGATTCAAAAGATATTGATGTAAGAATTAGCTTTGCTAAAAAAATGGAAAATAAAAGTTTAAATATTAACAAGTAAGATTGCTGCGTTCAAGTTCATTCTGCATTCATGCAAAATACCCTGCACCAAGTAATGTTCTTCCTATGGCTTTGATTTAGTAAGTTAATCTTGAGTTTAATTTTTCAAAAGAATATGAATATATTTCAAATAAAAGGGGCGGCGCAGTTAATAGTTTGTGCATAGTTTCGGTGTTTTTTCTCGGATCTTTTTGTGCTTTTCAGAATAGATAGATATTGGCCATATGTTAATATATATCAAGTCAATAAGTTCTAACTGAATAATTTAGGCTTTGAAATTTTTTCGCGGTTAAAAGGGGGAGTGGAAGGAATTCACCAAATCTGAAACAAACTTGATCTGGGTATGGTATAAAGTTTATACTATAAACTTAAATACAGGGTTGACCATATCTGGCAACACTAACTTTTGACAACGATGCCAGATCGACTAATTACATAGCGCGTTTGAAGCGTCGGTCCAGGTAGATTATTATCATGGAACAGAACACGCCAAGCGAACGCTTTGCAGAAATTTACATTCAACAAAACAAGTAAATTGTAAAATTGTGAAAAAAACAAGAAAGAAAGTCCGTCAAGCGACTATAACATACTCTGCACCCTTACACTAGCATTTGCTCACGAGTTTAACGGCCAGTTAACACAAACACAGACGGACATGGCTATATCGACTCGGCTGTTGATGCTGATCAAGAATATATATACTTTATAGGGTCGGAGATGATTCCTTCTGGCTGTTACATACTTTTGCACAAACTTAATATACTCTGTGTACCTTCGGTACAGAGTATAAAAATTCATCTTGACCGATGGAGCACATTTCACGTTGAACGAAAGGGTAAACAAACAAAATTGCCGTATTTATGCCACTGAAAATCCTCAAGAGATTCAAGAGGTACCTCTTCACGATGAAAAAGACACTGTTTGGTGCGGCGTTTGTACTAAAATGGTTATTGGGCCGCTCTATTTAGAAGATGAAGATGGCCAAACGGTTACTGTCAATCAGGAGCGTTAACGCGATATGATAACCAATTTTATGATGCCAATTGTTTGTCGAAAGCGTATGGTGCACTACTGGTTTCAACAAGAAGGCGTTCCACCACACAAAAGCCGCGAAACAATCGATTTTTTGTGGTCATTGTTCCCTGTTTGATGAGCTATTTGAAATCAAAGGACGCGGGAAGACCTGAAAAACAATATCCGCCAAGAAATAGCCGCCATTCCGGCCGAAATGTTTCCCAAAACCATGAAAAATGCTGAAAAACGGGCTCAATACGCCGTAGCCGCTCAAGGCGACCATTTACAAGATATAATTTTCAAAAAGTGATGAAAACAAGTCTACTTGAACCCAATTAAATGATTTTTATCACGAACAGAAAAAATTGTGTTTTTCTTTGATCTTTAAAAACAAAAAACATGGTTTCGTCGAATATGGCCAACCTTGTACATGCTAAAATTTGTGGTTCTATCTCTTATACCGATGTGTTCCAGAAATCTCTAGAGATTTTGAAAACAACCAATCGAAAAGTCGGTGTTCCACAAATGTCGGAGATTTCGTTTTTCGTAGTTAGCTTCGGAGTTGCATGCAAAACAGCTGACTGGTAGTTTTTGCCTTGGGGCTGCCACGACAGGGTTGTAGGCTTCAAAATAATTTAAATTAATGTAGGATTCAAATTTTATTTGGTAGTTTCTATGCCAAATGCTGAAAGTGGTTGTGGTATGCACTGAGTTCGAAATTATAAAGTATTTTTAAGGCAATAGTACTCAATTCTATCGGAAAAAAATTGAAGAAAACGCTGACCCGTCAAAAAACTATTTTGTATTGACAACCCTGGGGCTTACAAGTGAGTGGAGTGCACAAATATAAATTTAAAAATGCCCGTGGCTGCATTAATTGTTTTGATATTGCTGAGAGAGAAGGCCGTAATATCCGACTGTTTTTCCATATGGCATTACTGTCTCTTCCTCCGCAGATCTATGTTTCCCCCATAGAAACATCCTAAAATTTTTAAAGATGTTGTTGTGGTTAGTGATCTATGTTTTGTATACTGGTGATTATTGCTGGTTCGAGGTCAATGTTTTTAACGTGCTTCATAATAAAATAATAAAACATGATTTTTGGTTTTTCAATATATTTCTTCAGGGAAAAAGCACAGCGTCCGCTTTGTCAGCTGTGGAGTTGAGAACTCAACAACCAGCCAGCCGAAGGGGTTCGAAATATATTGGAAAACCAAAAATCTTGTTTTATTATTATATAATGAAGCACGTTAAAAACATTGACCTCGAGCCAGCAATACCTTCAATTTTTGAAGATGTAAGAAGTGTACTTAAAAATTTCACCGCTGACAACTTGTCTTCCATTTCGTAGTTTGAAATTCTCGCCGATAGAATATATCGATGATTTATCTAAATCATATTTTAATAAACTGCTAATTTATCCACATAATCTTGTGAAATTTATACTTCATTTAATTTTGAAAAGAAAATAAAAACTCCGAAAATGTTATTGTCATAATTGGAATAAGTTGGCAGGTTTGCTCATTGCTGCTTTCTGCTGCTGACTGACTTTGCATTGTTTTGGTGGACAATATTCTAAAATTCATTTTTATTACTTAAAACCAGAGAATCAAACCGAATCGTATTTCGGTAAAAGGTTCTGTTTTGGTTCTAATAATATTTAGGTATTCGGTTCTGTACCGGTAAAATATGAAGAAAGAGCGGTCATTGGTTATGCATTCATTCGATTTCGTATACGCT
Organism: Lordiphosa magnipectinata; assembly: GCA_037044535.1. Taxonomy (NCBI): domain Eukaryota; kingdom Metazoa; phylum Arthropoda; class Insecta; order Diptera; family Drosophilidae; genus Lordiphosa; species Lordiphosa magnipectinata. The sequence continues at coordinate 28,511 of JBAMBO010000967.1, forward strand.
TACTTGACCTTCTCAAAGGCCACACAATTGTGGAAACTTGGTAGAGTTTTCTGTCCACCATTTATGTTCATCTTCTTTATTTTATAAACACGGTTTTCTAATTACAATTTCTCTTTACGTGTTTTTTCTGTTCACGGATTGTCGATATGGATTTTTCTTTCTATCTCTCAGTCTGTCTGCTTGTCATTTTAATTACAGCTTCTGTCTTCGTCCATCTTCTACTCTCGGTTTCGTCATCGTCCAATGTGATCGTACAATGTGACCATCATTCGATTTTTTACCAATACCTTAACACTTAAATGTCGATGAATTTATTCAACTTGGCGGTCATTTTCAAATAATTCCAAAGACTTCAATTTGGAAAACGTTTTAAGCTCAGAAAAATTGATCACGATTGATGCCATTAATCAGTTTTGTGAAAATACTTAACTATTTGTAGCGTGCTGCTTCTAAAGTATGAGTGCTGCTTTCCTCACTAAGTTTTAAGTTGAACAGAAATGGATAACACAAGTACTTCTCAGTTTCGAGGTTAGCATTAGCATGACATTATAATGTGGGCCTAAGAATAAAGGATTCAATATTTTTCAAGAGACTGGTCTCGTCTTTTCTATTTTACAATCGAAAAGTTTTGAAAGACCAGACTCCTTATTGTTGGAAATTGCTTAAAAGTCCCCCAAATCTAAGTGTCAGCTTTGAAGTCTAATTGTTGCACTCAGAACCGAAACTGTACCGGCAAAATGTTTAGGTTCTTTTCGGTCTTTTAGGTTCCAATAATATCGGTACTCGCAATAAATTTCAAATATCGGTTCCAGTTCCGGTTCTGGTTCCGAGTTTTAATCGGTTGTTTTCGGTATACGGTTCCGTTTCTGGTTCCAGTTTGATTCCCTGCTTAAAACCCATCAAATCTTTAATAATATTAATGCAATTCGATCAGTTAAGCATTCAAGATTTGTTCCTCATTATTATATTTGACTCAAATCTCTTTATTAGCAAAAATATGGATCAAATGTCGCCACATTTGTAAACAACCAAAAGAGGTTTCAAGAACACCGACAATTGTTTTTGGGTTGTTAGAGGTTTGTAGAACACGGCCGATAGACTCTGAGATAGACGCTTTCATACAGATAGACGGATGGACATGGCTAAATCGACTCAGCTGTTGATGCTGATCAAGAATGTATATACTTTATAGGATCGCAGATGCTTCCTTTTGGCTGTTACATACCTTTGCACAACTTCATGATCTCCTTTTACCCATTTTTAATAGAGTGAAAAATGAATTAGAGCGTTTTCAATACTTTTAAATTTACATACAAACAAAAGATGGGGGCGCCAGAACCTTACACCATATCACAAGTTCTGTGCGAACCTAATACATTATGAATGGTTTAAATCCTCATTTACCTAACAATCCCCCAAATTTAATCCAAGCAAACTCACCTTGAATGGGTAGTACTCAGCGGAGCTCATTTTGTTTTAGTTGTTGTTAAGTTCTGTAAGTGAGGAAGTAAATAAAACATCATTAAAAATAGTTTCAACAAAGATGGTTTTAAAGAACTAAATTGCCACAAGGTCAATTCACAACTATTGTGCGACCCCAAGCTGATGACATCATCTGTTTGAAGTGCCCTGAACTAAAAAGGGAAATTACTACGCATACGCCTAGTGGACAGTTTGACGCTCAGCTGAAACATCAACCACATATTTTTACTTTCATTGATTTTTATTTTGTTTGTGTTTTTCTTGGGCTAGTTTTGATGCACACACACAGACAGAGCAAAAAAACCAAAAGTGAAAGTTTTTGGAAAAAAGGTTTGTTTCTCTGTCTGATAAGCAAATGTGTGGGTGGTTATGGTTTCGGTTTGGTGCGTGATAAAAATGAGCTCATTATGGTATTAAATGGTCTAGAGAAAGCTCTAGGAATATGGGTTGTCAAGGGAGTGCTTAGGCTTATATAAGAAAGGTTATAAATTACAAATGTTTACTAACCAAATTTCTAAAACATTTTTTTGTAGGCCTAAGCAGAAAATCAACATAAGAAAACTTATCTGACGTGGCTGACTCTACACAAGAGCCACAATGTTTGGTTTCCTATGGGGGGGGAACCGGTTCTATAAACAAAATGTACATACACGCAGAAATGTGTATACAAAGGCGTTTCTTTTGGTTTGATGTCTGACTACAAAAATTTAAATTCCTGCGAGAGGTTGTAACTGTGACGTATTCGTTTTTTTAGAATTCTCTGGAATTCTAAAAATAGCTAAACAACCAATTTATCGTCAAGATAAATAACTTAAAAATGAATCACCCGGCGGCTGACAAGTGATACTTGTGACGTCAGGTTAGGCTACTGTTTGAGCTTGTTGGAAAAACCAGATTTTATATATACACAAATTGACCTGAATAACGAACGGTTGTAAGTTAGGGCAAAACTCGTGACTAGTTAGAAAATGTGTGAATAATTTTTTAACTTCTTCGTTGACTGTACTTGGAGTGTGACTTGAAACTAATTTGTTTTATAGCCTTAATAAACCTTAATGACACACCTTATATACAACTAAATTTAAAATTCTTAGTCAAAAAGGAAATAACTTAAGTGCACTTAGTCACACACACATTGTTACGGATTGAAGGAATAAACTAATTGAGTTGATTTGTTTGATTGACAGTTTCCATATCATTTTTCCCAAGACTTGAAGAAGATGAGTCCCCCCCCAAAAGTCACACGCGTCTGCGAATGGAAGAAAGCACAAAAAAGTAAAGAGAGCAAATGCTTCAAGAGAAAAACTGGCGAACAAACACACACAGCTTCATTTGAGAACTGTGATGATGTCATCTTTTCAGTGCCAACAAAAGATTTTTAGGTGGTTTATTTATTTTTCTATTTTATTTTGCATTTTTCAATGGCAAACGAAAACAATTGCCACGTATTTTTTTAAGAAATTGCACCGCACCCAAAATACATCTTGAAGAATCTTCTCTATTTATCACTTTGTTTGCACTTTGGATTGTTTTTTTGTTTTTGCACTTGTTTTCGTTTATTGACTGAGGGGCAAAAATAAACAATTGTAGCTAATCTACAACAATACATGTGTAGAAATATAGAGAAATACCACAAAATACGTACACAAAGGTTTTTACCGAAACGAAGCGAACTGTTTGCGTTGTGAATAAATACTAACAGAATTTACGCTCGCTCAAGTCGTTTTTATATGCAAGGGGGGGAAAGCTTCAACGGCATGGGAAACAGAAAAAGCCGGTGCAATGGGGATCTGAGGCAGCGGATATCAAGTGAGGAGAGTAACTTTATGGTTGGAAGGTGACTTTAAGCGAGACAGGGAGAGAGAGAGAGAGAGAGAAGTAGTACTTATTGACACAATTAAAATTAAAGCTATTTATTTATTGCATGTTCCAACCCTAGTTAGTAGCTTTTAATAGGTGTGCCGGTTCAGAGAGTAAGAGCGAACAAATTACGTCATGATATTGCCATGACAGCCCACCTACAAGCTCATTTTGAGCTTTTTTTTGTAAAGCTACACAGTTGCAATTATAAAGTTTATTGTACTAGATCCCGCCGGCATCGAGTCATTCATATTGAGAGCAAAGTAGTCATTGCACGGCATGAATCATTGCCTGGGAAGCTGATGAGTTTGAGATTACATTGATGACGATAGGAAAAGTCTACAAATCACTTTACAATGACCATCATTTATACAGTAAAACTAATTAAGTTGAAAATTCTCATAAAAAATATTAGATTTTATCTAATTGGTTTATTAATACACAACTGGCATAGAAATCTACTGATGAAAAGTTCAGTAGGTCCCCTAAATGGCTATACAGACAAACTGAACTCAGAAAAAAAGTCCATCTGTTTGTCTGTCTATTTCTACACAAACTAGTCTCTCAGTTTTAAAGCTACCGAACCGAAATTTTGCACAGAATCTTTTTACTGCACGCTGCTATGCAATATGTGAGAACCGACCGGATCGGATGACTATATCTTATAGCTGCCATAGGACCGATCGGTCGGAAAATGGGTCTTTGTGAAAAAAACTTTTTTGTTTTCAAGTAATTCGTTCTTAAGGTCGGTGATTATTAATATTAAGCGCTTCAAACTAATTTGAAAAAGTTTATCGACATCGGGTGTCTATATCTTATGGTTGCCATAGAACCAATCGGTCGAAAATGGGTCTTAGTAAAAATTTTTGGTTTTCTTTTTAATGTTAGCGTCCTTAAACTCGCTGATTACTTATTTTATATGCTTTCAAATACTTTCAAATAGATTCGCAAAATTTGGTCGAAATCGGATGACTATATCTTAGGACTGCCATAGGACCGATCGGTCGGAAAATGAGTTTTAGTGAGAAAAAGGTTTTTTGTTTTCAATTTTATCTTTCTTTAACTCGGCGATTGTTATTTTGATATGTTTCCAAAAAAGTTTGCGAAAAAATTTTTGACTTTTATGTAAACTCTGACATTTTAGAAACAGCATTTGCAAGGGTATTAAATCTTCGGCACAGACGAAGTTAGCTTGGCCTTCTCGTTAAATTTGCCGTGGTATTTCGAAAACCTTTTCTGTTTATTAGAAAATTTATAATTCGAAAAATATGGCAAAAAAAAGGTTTAGAAAAAATTTTTCTAAAATCCAAAAAATTCAAGATTTTTGTGTCAGAAAACTTTCTGCCAAATCACATAAATGACTTTAATTCACCATTAACAAATACAAAATTAATTGAATGGGCCTTTGTAAAATTGCGTACATACTAAAACCAGGGCTGCAAACCGATCCGGAGCTGAACCGCTCTGGAGTCGGAGACTCCGGAATTTTTGGTTTTTTTGGGGAAAAGGGTTCGATTCAAAAAACATGTTCTATTACACTTTTTCCAGCGATAGTCACTAATGAAAGATTGCTGGAAAACACTCTAATGATGATTAACTTATACCAAGTACGTTAATTGAAGGGAGAGAATTTCCCCCACTAATACAGAATGGCTAAAATGGGGACACACAAACACATCTACCGGACTGGACAACTGGCGGATCATTTCCGAAACGTTGCCGCTCAGTCGGACTTTCTTATTCACAATTCCGAATGTTATCAAAGCTATCTGTTTAGGTGTAAAAATGAATTTAAGGATAACCCTAAGCAATTCTTTTAATTTGTCAACTCTAAACGTAAAACTTCTAATTTTCCTCCCTCTATTTGGTATAACACCACCACTGCATGCAACAATGCTGACATTTCCAACTTATTTGCTGATTTTTTCCAAACAACCTACTCTTCTTCTGTGTATAAAACTTCAGCTCATTACCCTTACTCTATTCCACACTCGGAAGGCATTTTTATGCCAGTTGTTAATGAAAGCACTGTGTTGGAAAATCTTAAACTTGTAAAAACTTCCTTCTCTTCCGGTCCGGACGAAGTTCCTAGCTGTGTCTGGAAGGAATCCTTCATTTTACCACTTCATAAAAAAGGAAGTAGAACTGATATTCAGAACTATCGTGGGATAGCAAAACTTTGTGCCATACCCAAACTTTTTGAATGGTTATAACTTCTCAGTTGCAGCACCAATGTTGCTCTCATGTCTCCATCACAGCACGGGTTTATGAAGCGCCGGTCTACATCAACAAATCTTCTCGAGTTTACTTCCATAATAAGGGACGGATTCAAGCTGAAAAATCCAGTCAGATGTTATTTTCACAGATTTTAGCAAGGCATTTGATTCAGTTAATTACCTTTTGTAACGATAACCTTAAACTGGGAACAACACCGTCGACTGCCATCGTATGTGGACAGACTTCGTCTATTAAGCCTACGTCTCTGCAAGATCGTAGAATCTGTCATGGAGTTATGTTCCTTCATAAACTAATAAATGGCCATATTGATTCTTGTTTTCTTTTGAGCCATATTAACTTTTCAATCCCAGCTAGATCTACACGACAGTTCCGACCAATTTTCTTATATACATATAAGTAGATCTAATTTCGAATCTCACGACCCGTTTCGAATTATATGCACGTTGTATAACGATTTATAGCATTTGTTAAATTCTGAGGGTTCGATGTTGGAAAATGTTTCTTATATTATATTTTGATTTACTTATCTTCCCAGAGGTTGTAAATCTTTGCCTCCGCCCACCTGATGTGAGTGGGAGCACATCATAAAAATGTTCTCCTAAATCGGACGGAGGCGGGATTAGGATTAACAATATTTAAAAAAAAAAATTTTATTATGTTGACAGCTAAATTTGTCAACTCTATTAAATAAATACAAATACTTGGTGGAAACTAAACCCCAAGGTTTTAAGTCGCGAATCAAGTCCTCAAAACTAAAATTATTTTAAATGAAACAGCTCTTTTCACTTAACATCGATTAAACGCGCGTTTTTTTGAATTGATATATATGATATATATGAAACGGCCACACGAAAAAATTCCTTAGCAGTTTTTTTTATATAGAGTTTTTCATTTCGCGGCAGTTTCCGTACCCATGGACACCGCCCTTAATACTTATTGCTCCATGTCGAAGGCTAGCCAGCGACTGAAAGTCTGTCTACTCTCTTGGCCTCAGCTTCGGCATGCGTTTAACTCGTGTATGTGTAAATATCGAAATGTCTTCGGCCCCTGAGGGCTAGCGGTGACCACGATGGAGCGACCATGGTGAAGCGGAGCGAGACAGCGCTCTCTCTGCTTGCGTTGTGAATGCTAGAAGCGAACGGCAATACACAAGCAGAGACAAAAAAACGTTCTCTTTCTGTCTCACAGGCATACATTTACTGGCCCCTAGCAGATGCTGACGGCTTCACCTCGTTTATTCCAACATGCCGGTGACCATCGCTTTCTTTTCCAACGTAAGATGTAAGATCACTCAATGGTAACTGAATTAAGGCCTCAGTGTTCTGTTAAATTGTCTACATAATAAATTTGTTGTCAAAAAACTTAAATCCACATACCAATACAAATATCCAGAAAAGTACAGAGTTATTTTTCATGACTATCACTGAATTTGTTCATATTGGAATTACTTATGTCATGTCCCCGTTGTACATCTGGCTTAAATATAATTAGTTGGAATTGTTTCAAATATTCAAATTTTCCGCCTTTTAAAATTCATTTTCTTTGGTATTTTAATCGCATGCAGTCTGGTCACACTGTCAGAATTATAATGCATTTTACTTTTTAAGTCATTTTTTCTTATTTCCATTATGCCAAAATGTGATCAACAGCATAAACAGGACACATATTAAAATAATTGCTCATGCTGCCAAAGGCACAATGGATTCACAATTGCAGATGAAAAGAAAACTGCTGGCTTTTGCTGCAATTGGCTTATGGTTACTGGATGATGATGATGATGATGATGAAGAGCCGAAAGGTAAGCGCTCCTGTTGGGTTAATAAATTAAATCTGACCCGGGAAAAGGACGGCATGTTTGCTAAACTGAATGGAGAGCTACGAAAAATTCCACACCAATTCCGCAACTATGTGCGAATGGATGCGAAAACTTTCGACGAACTGGCGTCTCGGGTATCGCCTCTAATACAAAAATCCAATTCAAATTTTCGCAAACCCATTTCACCCGCCGAAAGGTTGGCGGTGACCTTGCGTTATTTGGCATCGGGATGTAGCATGACGAGCCTCTCTTATGAATTCCGCATGGCGACAGCGACCATTTCAAATATAATTCCGGAAACATGCGATGCCATTTACAATGTATTAAAGGACGAATATTTAAAGGTAAAGGAAATTGTATTTATTATTTGTTATTAAGCTACGCATAATGGCCTGCATTTTTTCGTAATCTACGAGCCAACTCTTCCTGATCGATTTGATCAAGAACTTTTGTCACTCCCATGCGCAACTTTAGGGCCAAGTCTGGATGTTCTCCTTGCAATTGGCGCCCTCTTAGCATAAGCATGTGTGCCACATCGGACCAAACGTCGTTTTCTGGTATTTTTGTGGCACAGTTGATGGCATTGAAGATGGATTTCATTAGCGTTTCCTTGGTGGGATGCTCGCGTCGACGTCGCTTTGGTAACGGAGTGGAAGTGGACGCTCCGTTGTCATCTGACATAGCATCATATTGAATATCTTCTGAGGCTTCTACGTATTCAAAATTGGTTTCCTTTGGTACCGGAGAGGAAGAAGTAGACTCATTATCTGACAGGGCCTCATATTTAATGTCTACTGAGGCGTCCGACAGAGATAGGGGCGGCTCCTGAAAAAAAGAGAAGAAACATGGTTTAAAAAAAATATTCATTTTGGTTTTTGGTAATTCCAGCTACCCTGCACAACGGCAGAGTGGCTAGATATTGCCAAAGCCTTCGAGGATAAATGGAACTTTCCGAATTGTATGGGTGTCATCGACGGTAAACACATAAACATTCAAGCCCAACATAAGTGTGGTGCGGACAGCCTGGTTTTCATGGCTCTGGCCGACGCCGACTATAAGTTCACATATGTTGATGTAAGCGAATTTGAAGCAGACTCCAACAAAGAAGTCTTTTCAAGGTATTATACATCATTTTTCAGAAATACATTAAAATTAAGTAACAGCAATACATTTTCAATTGCAGTTGCTCTTTGTCAGCTGCACTAGCTCAAAACCAACTTAATGTGCCACCAGCAAGGACATTGCCAAATGAAGCAGAGCCCACACCATTTGTTATATTGGCCGATGATGCTTTCCCCTTGAAGTCATACATTTTGAAGCCATTCTCTGTCAAAAATCTCAATATGGGACAACGTATTTTTAATCACAGACTCTCAAGAGCACAAAGAATAGTTGCAAATGCATTTGGAATATGCTCTACGAGATTTCGAATTTTGCGCAAAGCAATTGATGTGGAGCCAAAGAAAGCTATAAAAATTGTTTTGGCTATTTGTGCCTTGCATAATTTTCTCATTACAAAAAATGGAATTGCCAGCCAACTTGTAGATGAAGAGCTGGATGGTGTGCTCATACCGGGGAAATGGCGTGAGGTGGCCACATTTTCGGATCCATTAACAAGACTGAAAGCTGACTGCCCTACCGAAGATGCAATTAATGTTCGAAATCGTTTCGTGCATTGTTTTCTATCGGAACATGGAGCAGTTACAAGGCAAGAGCAAAAAGTATAGAGGAAATGCCTTGGGAATCATTTAACTGGCGTAAATAAATTCAATGTTAAAATAGCAACAATTTTTAACAAATTTACTACTTATGGGATCACCAGCATCACCTATAATCGCCTACCTTTTAAAAGAGGTGGCAAATGTAAGACTTCTCACCAAGTATGTGGATGACTTATTTGCAATAGTCAAGAAAGAGAATATTGAGAAAACACTCAAGAATCTTAACGATTACCACAAGGATATTAGGTTCACGTTTGAAATGGAAGTTGACTTCTGGACTCAATAATACACAGAAGGGAAAACACAATAAAACTGGATTGCTATTAGAAACTAATGGCCTTCGGACGAATAATTAATTTTAACTCCAAACATCCCAAAAACATGCAAGTAATTTCATCAGAAAAGTTGGCGCCACCACTCTAGGTGGTCTCTCAACAGAAACTGACCCACTCTCTCACATTAGACCCATCTCTCTGGACGAAATGCGTCTTCAGATACGTCTGCTAAAGTCCACTAAGGCCCCCCGGGCATAGACGATGTTGACGGCAAAACTGTCAAGGCACTTCCTGAAGTGGGAGTCCTATTCCTGCTGATGCTATTCAACGCGATGTTATGGTTGCAATACTTCCCGACCACTTGGAAGTCCTCTGTGATCGTAATGATTCCCAAGAAGGGCAAGGATCACTCAAAGCCCGACTCTTACCGGCCAATTAGTCTACTGACAACTTTCTTCAAAATATTTGAAAGAATATTTCCTGACCATCAGTTTGGTATTCGAAGAGGACACTGTGCGCCGCAACAGGTCCACAGACTCTCAAACCACATTTTGAAGGCATTCGAGAACCTGCAATATTGCTCTGCCGTCTTTCTGGACATAAGACAGGCGTTCGATCGCGTTTGGCACGAGGGCCTGCTATTCAAGCTTAAGTCCCTCCAGAACAATATCTGCTGATTCGCTCCTTTCTCCTAGGGCGCCGTTTTACGGTTGAGCTGAGAGGCGAGCGATCAAGCATCCGTCAAATTCTTGCAGGCGTACCTCAGGGTAGTGTTCTCGGACCGGTCTATACTCTCTTTTCACCTCGGACCTGCCGTATCCAGTTGCACATCGCACCTTTATTGCCACGTACGCTGACGATAACGCTTTTCTTGCATCCAGCAACAGCCGCAAAAGAGCAGCTGCTAAGGTCCAGCAGTTCCTGGATGGCTTTGGTCGTTGGGCGAACCGCTGGAACATAGCTATTAATCGTTCAAAAAGCCAACACTGCACCTTCGGTATGAGACGCGGGAAAGTTGCTCGAGTGCGATTTCTTGGATCAAGAGTCCCATATTTGAAATCTGCGGTTAAATATCTTGGTGTGACATTGGACCGCCGCCTGACCTGTAAAGCTCATGTGGTACGAGCAACAGCTACAGTAGCAGCTAAGGCGAAGGAGCTTGATTGGCTTTTCAAGCCTCGTAGCGGACTTTCGTTGCGATCCAAAATCCTTGTTTACAAGGCTGTTATCATGCCTTCCTGGACCTGGAATGCATGCTCCACTACACTCAAGAAACTAGAATCTTCTATAAGCCGAGTACTACAGCTACAGCATTGCTGATGCTCCCTGGTATGTGAGGCATACAACTTTTAATCGCGATTTGGATGTTTTGCCATTATGCGCCCAAATCAATATGCATACTATGGAGGTATCATGACCGACTGGTGGCAGACTCCAATAGACTTGCATCTGAATTGGCTACAAACAGGCTCAGAAGACGCCTTAACCGACGACATCCCTCAGACCTCTGGGTCCATGGAAGGCGTCCCTCGGGCCGCCTCATCAACTTGACATAAGTGTCCCCTTGGGACTATCTCCTACTAATATTTGCACGCAGCTAGTTTCCCCAGCAAGATGACAGATCACTCCCAGGACCTGTGCTGCGTGTTAAGTTGTTATCCCAGGCTTTTGCCGTGCTGTCTAAGCGCCGTATAATATTAGTAATTCTTGTTAACTATTTGTAAATAGATTAAGTTCTATGTATCAAGTATTCTCCTAGCTTTAATTAAACAAAAAAAAGAAAAGTTCTGGAAGTAAGCGATCCAGTTTTTCACGAGAAGAACAGAAAACGAATAATAAAAATTCTCAAATCAAATGATTTTCCCACACATGCAATATATGTATGGCCTGTTAAAGAACATAAAACACCAAAATAGCGCACCAAGAGAAACAATACCAAAGATCCACAAATCTGTAATATATATACCAACTTTCTCCGATCGGCTGATACATTCGGATTGCTACAACAAAGAGATAGTTGCAATAGCCCATAAACCGATACACACAAACAAAATGTTTTTCAGCAATACCAAGAGCAGAATAACAACGCTGGAAAAAAGTAATTTGATTTATAAAATCCCGAGGAGACAAAGAATGATCAGAGTGTGTTTTTTGAAAAATTTTCTATTGGCAGAAAATTTTTCAGAATTATTTAAACTTGAAGAAAAACCAATTGGTTGACATACAGACGGGTAAATAGGAGGTGTAGATCAAATGGTCAAAAAAATGGGGAAATTTGCAAAATTGTATTTATGAGTTGGAAATTGTCGACGGGAAAATAGGAGGTGTAGATCAAATGGTCAAAAAAATACCGAAATTTGCCGAAATTTTAATATGAGTTTAGATTGTCATGAAGACTGGTAAATAGAAGGTGTACATTGAACGGTCCAAAAAATCTCGAAAATTGCAAAATTTATTTATGAGTTTAGATCAGAGCCCGACGCGTCCATATCATACATATACAACAGCGCTCTGCGGCAGCGACGTCGACACACGAACAGTATACGAGCTTATACTGCTTTCTTTTGCAACAACAAACAAGTGATAAACTCACACACGCAACGTCAATATGAGCATGTGTGTTTTGCCGGCCCCTGGTTTAGATTGACATAAAGACGGTAAATAGGCGGTTAAATAGACCGGAAAATATACCGGTAAATACTCGGGTAAAAAGGAGGTGCAGATCAAACGGTCAATAAAATCGCGAATTTTACTTATTTTGAGAGCGTGTAAATAGACGAATGGTAAAGATGAAAATGGCGAAAATGACTCAATTTTCATATGAGTTTAGATTATTATGCACACGGGTGAATAAAACCGATTTTCTGTTGCAAAAGCTTGTAAGCCTGTGTTATTGCACCAAGACACATCCTAGGCTGCTACGGTGCACCGAGAGCTTAAGAGAGCGCATGATAATGAGACTTCAATTCAGGGGCGGCCAAATGGAGAGGACAGAAAAATATGACTGTCTCTCTCTGACACTCAGTGATGCATGCGGTGTGAATTGCCGACTGACTTGATTCCTCGAGGGCTATGGAATGGCCGAGTATGCTTCAGTTGCAGTACAGTACCTCAGAAAGAGAGGACGAAAAATGTGACTGTCCCTCTCGCTCTCTATGATACACAGTGATGCATGACTTGGTGTGAATTGCCAAAAGTGTTCGGCAGCCAGGGGCTATGGCTGGAGAACTCTGCATTACAGGCTAGCATTTCAAACAATGCAAACACCAACAAAATGTCAAAAGCGTCTGACTTTAGACTCTAGTTTAAGTCCACCACAGCCTTCGCTCTAAAAATACTTACATAAGATGCTGTGTGCGCTTCGCTTTTAGAGAACATGGTTGGCTGGAGAAAGGACATTGCTTCGTAAAAAGGCAAGGAAGACTTTCTTGAAATTAGATCCTGGTCACTTTTTGTTAATATTGCCTTCATTGATGTCTAAAAATATAAATAAAAAATCCAAAAAATAATCAACAAACGGAGCTCATGCTTTGCTATTTCACAGCCTTTTGTTAATCTTCCATCTGTCCATCATGAAGCTGTTGGCTGCCAGGTGGCTTGTCTGACACCAAGTGTAACAGTGAAAGTGAGATTCGTCAGCCGGTGCAAACATGTCCATGTCCATACTCACACGATATGTATTTCTCAAATTGTTCCATTTCACGATGACTTCCTTTTTATCAATTTTTAGCTGCTCTGCTATTTGGCTCCAGCTGGACTCCTTGGCATCGCGATTTTTGTAGTCCAAAGATGCCACATTCCAGAGGCATGCCTCTGCCTCCACCGATGCGATCATCTTCATGACCTCGTCAGAGCTCCACTTAATTGTGATGCGACGATCACGGTCTTTTGCCTTGGGCCTCATTTTTAGTTTACACTGCGATGTCATTTTTTTTGACAACCTTACGTTTACATTGACAAGACTGCGATGCCATTTTTTTTGACAGCCCTTACGTTTACATTGACAAGACAGACAGTGCTGCCAGTCTAGCCATTGTTCCCACCAGATCTAGCTATTGTACAAACATTTAATTTTCCTTCAAATGAAGCAGAAAATGTAAATTACCTTTACAATTACCGTTTACAATGACAAATGAAAGAATAAACTTGCTTAAACAATCATTTCCAGCTATTATTTTAGCTATTTTAAGTTTTCAATTTTTAGCCATTTTTTTTGGGCATCAGCAGCTGGCAACACAGTCCCCTCATCGTTACATTAGGGTGACCGAGCTCGATTCAAACCGAACCTAGAGTGACCACAGTTCCAATTAACATTTTTATCTGTGGCTGGCAAGCAAATTCCCAATTTTAACAACATTTAAAGCTTTGAATTGCATTTACTGGCTTGTTAAGCATTTTTAGTTTAGTTACAAGCGAGTGAGTGAGCATAAAATAACTGAAACCTTCACAACACATACATACATACACCTTCCGGCTTCTTCAGGCGGCGCTGCGCCCCTCCCTTTTATTTATCGGTTCGTTTTTCAAATGTTTATCTCTCACAGATAACGGATTAGGGCGACGACGACGATGTGGAAAGCAAGTGCCGGTCACCAGATTCAGGCCACCAGTGCGGCCGAGGACGACGACTGGGAGACGGATCCGGATTTTATTAACGATGTCAATGAGCAGGAGCAGCGTTGGGGATCGAAGACAATCGATGGTAGCGGCCGCACAGCTGGGGCAATTGAGTGAGTCACACACCCACCAGCACCAGGGCATTGCATTGATTAATTTCGTTGGAAATTCGAGAGTTCATTGTTCTTTCTTTATTACACAGCATGGACAAGTTGCGGGAGGAGACGGAGAAGTCCGATTTCGATAAGAAGAAGCAGCTGCTCAAGGATCAGAATGCCGGCTATGGTTATGGTGGTAAATTTGGTGTGGAAAAGGATCGCATGGACAAGTCAGCCGTGGGTCATGACTATCAGGCCAAAGTGAGCAAGCATGCGTCGCAGAAGGACTACAGCGATGGATTTGGTGGAAAGTTTGGAGTGCAAACGGAACGTGTGGATAAATCCGCCGTGGGCTGGGATCACAAGGAAAAGGTTGAGAAACATGCCTCGCAGAAGGATTATGCCACCGGGTTTGGAGGTAAATTTGGTGTGCAATCCGATCGTGTGGACAAATCCGCAGTGGGATGGGACCACATTGAGAAAGTGGAGAAGCACGAGTCCCAGAAGGGTAAGTTGGCAACTGCGAGTATAGAAATTTAAACTGTTTATGAAACCGATGATCTTTTCGGCAGATTACTCCAAGGGCTTTGGCGGCAAATTTGGCGTGCAAGAAGATCGCAAGGACAAATCCGCTGTGGGCTGGGATCATCGAGAGGCACCGCAAAAGCATGCCAGCCAAGCGGATCACAAAGTAAAGCCCATTATTGAGGGTGCCAAACCGTCGAATTTGCGTGCCAAATTCGAGAATTTGGCCAAAAACTCAGAGGAGGAGAACCGTAAGCGTGCCGAGGAGCAGAAACGTTTGCGCGAGGCCAAGGACAAACGCGATCGTGAGGAGGCAGCCAAACAGACTATCGTGGAGAATAAGCCTCGTTCTTCAGGGGAAACGGAAGCGACAATGGCTACGCCACCCAAGGGCAGCCGGGCGGCCATACAAACAGGACGCGCAGGTGGCATAGGCAATGCCATCAGTGCCTTTAATCAAATGCAGTCACCGGTGCCAGAGACGCCACCAGCAAGGAAGGAACCTATTGTTATACCCAAACAGCAGCCTGTTCCGGCAACGGTGACCGCACCAGCCACACCTGTGGATGCTCCAGCAGCTCCTAATACTCCTGTTGCAGCTACTGCTACTCCTGTTGCAGCTCCTGCTACTCCTGCTGCTGCTCCTGTTACCCCTGTGGCTGCTCCTGTTACCCCTGTGGCTGCTCCTGCTACCCCTGTGGCTGTTTCTGCAGCTCCTGTTGCTGCTCCGGCTCCTCCACCCGATGTTGTACCTCAAATTGAAGTTGAAACTGTGGACACGCCACCTACCAGCGAAACGCCATCGCCAGCCCACCAACCGGCAAGCGTTCCAGAACCGCTACCCGTAGTAAACGTAGTAGCCGAACCCGAGCCCTTGTATCAAAACCAGGCCGAAATCAAGGCCGCCTCACCTATACCAGCAGCAGCAGCAGCAGTTGATACAAATTCTGCTCCAGCTACCGACCCGGAGGCCATCTATTCAAATTCTGACAATCTTGCCGACTATTTGGAGGACACTGGCACCCATGCCATTGCCTTGTACGATTATCAGGCTGCCGATGATGATGAGATTTCGTTTGATCCCGACGATGTCATTACTCACATTGAGAAAATCGATGATGGTTGGTGGCGGGGTTTGTGCAAGAATCGTTATGGCCTCTTCCCGGCCAACTATGTGCAAGTGATCAATCATATTTAATTGAATCCACAAATGCTTCCGTTTTCAAATTCTTGATAGAACAAAATGACATCCAAATTGTATTTAACTAACACCCATTATAATTTCTCCACTCTACTAACCTACCTACCCCATCCCCCTGCCCGCTCCATTTATGTGCAACGAACAGTTAAGAGATTGAAAATCTAAGTAATAATCCTGCTGGATTCCTCCCAATTATTACAATTTTTTAGCTATTTCTTTACTCATGCTATTCCATTTTTTTTACAAAAAAAAAAGAATTATTTTATTTTAACATTCTTTGTATTTGTAAGAGCGTGTTTTTTTTTCTAAATACGCCAAAAACTCTATGTTTATGTTTCTTTTACATTTTTTCTATATACTCGTATAGATATGTTGGATATAGTTGAAGTTTATTGTGTCAAAAATAACAAAACAAAACAAAAATTTGCTCTAATTTTGAAAATTGTATAAAGTTTATAAACCATGTTTCCATGTCAGTTAATTGATAAAGTTACAAGACAGTCACAACAAAAAGTCTGCTCTTTTGATAAATCAAAAAAATGCTACTTAATAAAGAGTATTATCACTAATGCAAAAAAGCTGCCTTTCAAAATGGTTGGTACATAATATTACAAATATATTATAAGAAAGCATGATAAAAAGTCAGTAAAGGGTTAAAGGATTTAACAACATGTACAATTTTTAAACCCTACCGAAGGTACACAGAACTGGGAGAAGGAATCATTTCCGACCCTATAAAGTATATATACTCTTGATCAACAGAACAGCAGTTTGGGATGGCAAGCAAAAATCGAAATTTTTGTTACCAGCTTGGGTGTCAAACAAGGCTGCCTTTTAAGGCCGTTTCTGTTTTCAATTTTTGTAGATGACATCGCCAATTTTCTACCAGGAGGCGTGACAATCGAAACAGAAGTCATATAAGCCCTCGGTAAATGTTTAGTATAGGTCCATCATGGCCTAAAATTATGAAATTTTTTTGAATTTTTCTTTTTCGTATGTGGTGCATCTATAACATTTAACAAACTACACAGGAAAAGGGAGAAGAGGATGCGGTGGAAGAGGAGGAATCGGTGGGAGGATTGAAAAAGGAGGAAAAAGGATTGAATGAGGAGGACGCAGTAGAAGGGTCTTAAGCGTATCGTTTGTGTAAGGTAAAATTATTTTTGGCAATAGTATGGCATGGCAATAGTATTCATTTTGCAGTGACCATCTCACATTGTTGAGCACATGTGAACTAGACCTTCTGGGGAAACCACATAAAAAAACGCCCCTTTAACTATACCTCAAATTGGTGGTGTGGAAAATAGTTCAGAGAAGTTTCATCTATTGTCGAGCGCCATTTTCACAGTCGGAAGCGAATAAAAAGTGGGTAAATATGGGCATTTCCTTGGTGGAAAACCTGCGACACGTCAGTCACAGCACTTAAAGTGCGAATTGTTCTTAGCCACAGCCAGAGCAATTATGTGCTATGCTGCCCACGTATGGGACTTATGGTCACTTTCGAAGAAGTGGAACGACTCCTCCGTTTTTAGTGAGAGAAAGAGTGGTGTTCCACTTGCCTCTATGCTCGCCTGACTATGCTATACACTTGGAAAGGGGTCTCCCAACTATGTTTTTCTCTACACACTGCAACGTCACTTTGATCATATTAATAAGACTATGCAAATGCCATCCATGCGTCTTCCAAGAATCTGTCACAGAACACCTATTTAGTGCGACATCACAGTTTGTCGGAAGGTGGGAAGCCATGGCGTTGGAGCACAATATTAGGTGCTTCATAGTAGACCATAGCTCATGGAACCATTGGTCAGACAAAACTGCTGCTGAGCTTTGTCACCTCGGAAAGGATTGGTATTTGATTCGACAAGCCCGTGACAGTCAGTCAGGAGTATAACTTAGACGATCAAACTTATTTCACATGACATTTTAGTTACGTGGCTGCAATGTCAGTAATGTTTCGAATCAAAAACGGAAGTACTCAACCTAAATTGCCATGCCACATAGTTTCTTACTGCATTCTTTTATAACCCTTTGTACCATCAGAGAGAGATTTTAGATCACTGTCCAATTCTAAAGGAACTCAGAGTCCTATGCTGGGAAAAAGATACTCTGACCGACTAGGAAATGCACAAGTTCTATAAACAAAAATAATGTAGCGTTCGCTCACTGTCCTACCTTAGAAAGTGCCGGTCAGTAGCGGCAACATGCCATCGGCCAAAATTCCATTATATTCAGTGTAAATCCTGTTTAATGTTTGAAACTTTTCGATCACTACAGAGTGTTTTTGAGCACCTATATATTATATATACACGTCATTGGTGGACCTCTATGGTGGTAAATGCCCACTATCCAACTACGTAGAAAATTTGCACGAAATTTATTTTAAATCAAACACAATTCGAAAAGCACATGCGACTACACATATTTTGTACCGCGGTTGACCGCCAACTGTTTTCTGCACGTAAATTCTTCATAAATCGCGGTACATCGAGGACATTTTTTTCAAAATTTAAGGCCATGATGGACCTATACTAAACATTTACCCAGGACTACTGTAAAATATGGAATCTGCGGATTAACACCAAGAAATGAAAGGTCATGGTGATTAAGGATATGAGAGGACGGACGCCCTACAACTAGCGAAACATGGTCCATAAATGGTTGTTCTATTGAAAATGTTAGGGAATATAAGTATAAGTATACTGCTAAAGCCGAACATGAGCACGTTATACAACGACTTCACGACTCCAAGGTAGCGATTAACATCACATGGAATGCCTTTTTTTTAAAAAAGGATGCAAAGAGCAGCACTAAATATAAGATATTCGAAATCACAGCGAGAGCAGTCACATGTGCTATGCAGCCCCGGCTTGGGGACATTTGCAGCTAGAGGACGTGGAAAAACCACTTTCCTGAAAAGGATTTTCCGATGGCCAAAGAACACTCCACACTACGCCATTGTCTAGTATATAGGCTCAAAATATTACAACAAAATTTCATAAGATGGACCGCGATTTATGAAGAATTATCATACAAAAAAATCGGGGCGGTCCCATGATTTCTTTTTAATGAATTTGGAAATATGCAGTTTTTTTCGTCAAATGTCAAATAAATAATTAAAAAATAACTAACATTTCCAGGTTTAATTGTTGGTTAGCGAGACAAGAGAGCAATTACAGGAAGCGCTTTACTCTTGAAATGCTACATATAATTGACACGCCAACAGACAAGAGACTAAACTACAAAACTGACACGGAAAACTGCGCCCACATATACAGACATCTACTCAATAGGCAATAATTTAGTACTAAACTCCACGTTAAGCGGTACAGACGTGTTATAAATTGTATGTAAAAAATGTTTTTTGAAGTAATGTGATAATTGGTAAATTGTTTTTGTAGTGTCCCTGAAGACGGATGCCGAGGCGCATTCGAAATATATCGGAAACAAACCAAAAACACTGAGTTTTTCTTCTCGACCTAGAGCCAGCTAACATCTACATTCCAGGTTTAGAAAGCAGACCAAGAGCCTTATACAATTTAATCTATATGGTCTATGTGACTTGGATCACATTTTTTGATGAAAAATTATGTTCTACTTGAAGCCAAAATGTTATTACTTGTCTTTCCAATCCAGCAGTTTTTCTCTGGTAATTGTTTGAGCGGATTGTGGTTTGATACTTTTCAACTCTTGAGCGAGGTTTGTTTACATTTGTACGTCCGTGAATTTTCAAACCAATTAGTTCCCAAATTCATTAGTAACACAACTAGAAGCAAAAGCGCTCTTACAAATTCGTTTTAATATATGTATGCTGCATTGAATAAAGTTAAAGAAAAACCAAATACGAAGTTTTGATTTTCTTCATAAAAAACAAATTGTTGGATTTCAATATGCAAAAATAAGGTAAATAATTGGACAAAAATTGGAGATTTTCGAAGTGAAAAACGACGTTGTGTGCACAGTTTCGTTTGTCTCCGTGCCAAAAACAGAATTGATCAACCCCCAGTGTACTCGTGTGTGTGATTCGTGAGCAAATTAGTTAGCTCAAAAGTGAAAACCAGAACAGACCTGATACACTTCTCTGTTCAGTAGCTTTGCAGGGCCAAGGCCCCTAATATTTATATTCTTTCAAGTGAAATGCATTCCTTATCAGTACGGAAAACACACTGTATACTTGTGTACTTGCACTTATTTCGGTAAACCGAAGTAAATTTACCCTGCCAGTTTGGAAAATTTTATGTAGTGTACGTAAACATAAAACATAAATAATGTTATTTCTACGATATTCGAATAGGTGTAAAATTAGCCATTTCTTACATTTGGATTTAAAATTTACAGCTAATCCATTAGAGATATGGAGTTTCTAGAACCAGATTCGGGTTTAGCGTGACAAACTTGTCTAGAATCAATAATTTATTTTCCATTTGAGCTTCTGTTCTGAGAATACATAAGTTTTGAAATTTTGTCAGAACAATTTCTTGACACTTTAAAATAATGATTTGACTTGTTTTATATTTTTTAGAAATGTTAAGACTATGTGGATTTGGATACTTTCCTTTGCATGCTAGTTCTAAGAATGATAGGTTAGGTTGCAATGGTTGAGAGCGACAAGTCGCCACATTGGACCCATTGTGATGCCATATTTATTCCCTATTACCCTTTTTAAAACTGAGGGGGGTCCTCGTTATTGAACCATTCTGTGGACAGAATGAATTTGAGTATAGCTGGGATCTCTAGCGCGGATGTCAACGAGAGGTTGAGTCTCCTTCTACTCAAGGCGGGGTAATGGCAAAGGTGTTGTATCGATTCCTCCTCTTTTTATCCGCAACTTCTGCAGAAGTCATGGTAAGTGACTCCTAATCGTGCTGCGTGTCTGCCAATAAGACAGTGACCCGTGAGGGTCCCCACTAGCAGTGATATGTGGTCTCTTCTGTGACGTAAAAGTGCGTTAGTACGTTTTTGGTCGAATGTTGGCCACGTAAGCCTCGCTACTGTACAGGAGGAAAGGTTTTTCCACCGATTCGTAACGCGACGAAGTGTTTCAGCTTTTGTGTGAAGCTTATATGTAGCCATGGGCATCCCTATCGTGCTCTTCTCTGAAAGGAGCTCGATGGTTGATGTTGCGATGTCCAGGCACCCATATAAGGTGTATACTGAAATGTCGTGCGATCACATTCCGTAAGTGTTTTAGCATTTAGCATCAAGTGCTTTAAGGGCAGCTTGACTATCTGAGTATATAAATAGGTTTCCTTCTATGACAGTGAGTGTGTTAAGGTAGGTGGCAGCTTCCTGGATGGCTACCACCTCTGCTGGCTCAGTGAGCAGGAAGGCGGAACGATAAGTTCAAGTCTAGGTTGGGAGAGAAAATGCCCCTCCCACTTTTTCGTCGAGCTTAGAACCATCAGTGTAGATGCTAATGTCGTTAGCTCTGCTATGGGGAAGGTTGTCCCAATCGTGTCGGTTTGGAATATGGACGTCGTATGATTTGTCGAACGTTGTTTGTGGTATACAGTAGTCTGTTGTTAGTGGTATACCCTCTTGGTGTTCGAGTATGGTAGAGTGTCCCGAATTAACCCAGTTCCAGGCATCGGATTCTCGTAGTCTTAGGGCTGTTGTGATAGCCCTTTGCTTTGCAAGATAGTCTAGTGGTAGAAGGTGAAGAATAGTATTTAGCGCTTTCTTAAGGGGTTACATGGGTTTCGTGGGTTCAAAAACTCGATTTTTTTTTTTCGCTTATTAATTTCTACAACATCTCAAGAATATTATCCTAAATTTTCAAGTCGATCCGAGTAATAGTTTTGGAGATATAGTCTGAAGAAGTTGCGCGCTCCAGGGTAGCTGGGCTTAGCACTCAAAACTTTAATCGCGTTTTTCTCAAATTGTGTTTTCAAAGTCGGTTGTCAAGATTTCTCGAAAACTACTCAACCGATCTTGATGAAATTTTACATAGGTGTTCGAGATACAATTTACTCGTGCTTGGACGAAGGATTTTTTTTTTCAATAAAAACTATTTAAGAAAAAACAAAATGTCAAGCAAATTTGACCGAAATTTTCATTTTTTTGGAAAAATATCTGCCAAAATTCCAATTTTTTTTTTTTTTTATTTCCTTCGTTCAAGCACGAGTTTATGGTCTTAACTAAAATACTTATTTTTGTTTTTTCATTTTGGATGATCCTGTCAGGAGTTATGCTGACAACGCGGACGCACCTTTTTTTCGAGGGGTCACCGGAAATGACGTCACAATGGAGGAGTTTTAATTTTTTTTTTTTTTAAATATCAGACATTATTCTTTAAATATGTAACTATAAGACAAAAAAGTTTGAATTGAATAAATAATTTTTTACATAGAAAAAAAAATATTGAAAATAGGCATTTTTTTTACCCGACGAAACCCATGTAACCCCTTAACGATACTGAATCACAATAAAATAAGAACAAACTCTTTTTTTTTGCAAAAAAAAGTGACAAATGTAAATTTTTTCCTTTGTCCAAACACTTTCTTGACATACTGTATGTATTTGAAATTACATTTTAATAAAATTTTAACCATAAATAGCTTTACATGAAACAAAGCTCCAAAATAGTGACGCTGAACATTAAAAATAGTCGTCCCGTTCCAGAGAAGATGAATCAATCGATTAGAATCGATATCGGTGAATGTTGGTTATCTTTTCTTAACATCAACCTCATACGAGGTTGCAAATATAAAAAATATAGCAAATAATAACAAACATTTTGAAATAAAAATGGATTTATTGTTTTTCAAAATATTCTCCATGAAAATTTGTACACTTTTGCATTCGCTGAAACCAATTTTCGAAGAACTTTTTCCACTCCGATTGAGGCACCTTTGAAACTAGGCTTTTAAACTCATCAACGGCTTCGTACGGCGTAGATGTTTGAGAATAAAAAGAAATCGTTGGGTGCTAAATCAGGGCTGTACGGCGAATGACCCATCAATTCGACCTGTGGGTGATGTGTGAGAGCTCGCAATGTCATGATGGAGAATGATTCATCTTCGGCGGTTGGTTTTGCGAATTTCTCCGAAAACTTCCGTTAAACAAATGGTCGTGTACCACTCAGAATTGAGCGTTCTACCTTGCTTTAGCCCAAGGTTCCCCAAGAAGAGAGCGCGAAAATGTGACTGTATCTGTGACTTCGGCAAGCATGAATTGGCGAGTATGCTCGTGCCCCAGGGGCTATCGTTGGGGAACTCTGCTTTAGCCGTATGTCACACGACGATCTTGCATTATCAGTTTACGCACAGCATCGATGTTTTCTGGCACAAATTGACAATATATGTAAGAGAATCCCAATGTTTGCCTGGAGTGGTCATTAATTTATCAAATTTTATACTAATAACCGTAACCGAAACCCAAAAGAAATAAGATAAGTAACCGTTAGTCGTTACG
Source organism: Lordiphosa magnipectinata (assembly GCA_037044535.1). NCBI lineage: Eukaryota > Metazoa > Arthropoda > Insecta > Diptera > Drosophilidae > Lordiphosa > Lordiphosa magnipectinata. The sequence continues at coordinate 51,757 of JBAMBO010000967.1, forward strand.
TAACCGAAATATAACCGTAACCGAAATAAAGCGATCGTCAAAATCATTTATATTCTGCTTTTAATAAAAAAAAAAGCAGATTAATAGTCCGGGTTCGGTTCTAAGCCGGTATGCACACCCTTCGTTTCTTCCATGTGTTACAAACATCTCAACAAAGCTATCAGATCCACTGGCAAGAGTTAAAAATTGTTATATGCGCCCGCAGAAATGCCAATCAGTTGTGATTGTTAAATGAATCATCTGGTATTGCAGTTGGAAACGGCGGGACAAAGAGAAAAAGAACTTTGCATTCTGCTGATTAAAGTCATTTCCATGTGTTTGAGGGATGGGAATGGATACTTTGGGCAAATAAAAGGCACGTTAAATGAATGATAGTACATATCTCCAATGAACGTATCGGCTTCAAATCGGAGCCAGAGACATTGAAGAGCTGTCAACAGAAACGCCGGGGTATTAAGATAAGGTGTGCGTGTTCTGGGCAACGTGGTAGCCCCCAGACATCTTAAATTCTCATTGTCTGTCAAAAGTTGGGTTACAAATGTACATACATTTAGAAACATGTAAGGCGGCTGATAAGAGAGCCCAAATAACTACACACACACACACCAGCCACCAGCAGAATTGGCAAGACCTAGACCGTCAGATCAGTAAATCCCCCCCCTATCAAAGTCACTCACTCTCGCGGGGTCTCTCTAAGTTTCAAACAGAGAGCGAGAGATATTTCATATAAAAAACGGGCGGGCTCCAAGACAAACGGTTCAGTAGTCAGTTTAGCGCATGCGAGCGAGTACGAGTACTAGCGACAGCTGATGGCACAGAGTTGCCACCCGTAGCCTAATAAGAGCCAAAGAAGAGCACAAGAGAGTGCGAGTGTGAAAGAAAAAGAAAGCAGCTGGAACCATAGAATCACAATATTGCTCAACAATAATAAATTAATCAAACAAAATACATATAACACATACCACATCAACTGCTCGCTGTCCACATCGTCGCATGTAAATTGATTTGTTTGAATGAATTGAAGTTGCAATTGGCAATCGAATCGAGAGGCGCGTTCAACGTCACCGAAAATTGTAAAGAAAAATTTAGTTGGCAGCAAAAAAAAAACAACAAAAAATACAAAATGTACGGAAAAATGCAAGTCTAATCAAATAAATAAATGCCGTTGTTGTTGTTGATTTGTGTAAATTCGTTCCTTTGTGTTGTGTTGTGTGTGTGATATAATAAAACATAAAACAACAAAAATCATCTTTAACATAGAAATCCACAAAATTGTTGCAAGTATGTTTGGCTTAATAATAGTTTAATTAGATGTGTATGTACGTATGTTTGAATGTGAAGAAGCCTCAGCTTAACCTTAATGATTTTATTTCTACTCAGAGCAGGTGTGCCAAAGCATACCACCTCCCTTTCTCTCTCCGTCTCCTTCGCTCTTCCACCCAAAATCATACCGGCTGTGAGGGCCAACATACATTCATACAGTGGGTTAAGAAAGTGTATTTATTAAGGAAAATGTTGACGATTTGTGTACTTTTTTTTTTGCAAAGCATCCCTTTCTTTAAATGTTTAAATTCTATTAAAATTTTATTCGGAATATTAATTTTTTTTAATATAATCAAGAAAGAAAACTAACTTCCTTTGTGCCGAAATTATAATAAATTTAAAAATACTCCAGTTCCGGTTCGTTTTGGAATCTCGGAGCATTATACCAGCCGTAAGGAATTGTCTTTTATTAAAAATTAAAAAAATTGAAAAGAGTGCATTTTTTCACTTGTCAATAAACTTTCTTGACACACTGTGTGTATAGTACACGTACATTAATGTATGTGTGACTTTGTGCTCTGTTGTGAACCATGTTCCATAATTTATTTATTATTTCCTCCGACTGATAAGCATATTGGTCCAAAATGAAATACAATAGCAATTCCATTAACATTTGGCTTAGACGATACATTTTTAATTGTTTGGCTTTAGTTCGTGCCCGACGGTGTATAAACAGTTCTCAGACTGAGCCCGGGAACCTTATGCCACACTTAATTGTATTTACAACTGTAGTTAACACTTTAGTTAGTGGGAAATTTGTTTTTGTTTCACAAACAACTAAATTACTAAAGAAAATTACTGAAAAATTGTTTAAAATTAAGCCAACATTTTTTTTTGTACAATTCGAAAAGATAAGAAAATGTGTACACTTGGCCGCTTACGCCTGTGTAGATTAGGTCCGTTTCACAATTAGAGAGCACTTTCTGAATATAAATTAATTTTGAGCATTGAAAGAAATTCCCTCCGGCCTTAAACCCGGCGAAGCTTGTTTGTTGAATCTAGCTGAAGGTTCGAACCCTGGTCTATATTTTTGAATATATCGAAGTCGACCAAATCACATATTAAAATTAGCAAAATCGTTACTTCATATATCGATTTCAAAATTTATCGAAATGTGGATATACTTTTATTTTCTAAAAGCTATCAACATTAACACTTGCAATAACTATTGCTAGCTCCCGTGGTAATCTACACACCTGATCATATTAATAGGTACACACCGGAATTTTTTAATTATAGATGGTTTTTTCGTACTTTTAATGTTGACAACTTTTTAAGTTTTGCTTTTTTGTTGTTGTCAATGTCTGGCCACACTGTCACAAAGAGTTGAAAGAGGGGCTGCCCCGTATATCACACATTTCGCCTGATCATAATAATAGGTACAGTCTCCGTTTCTCACAAGTATCAAGTGAATAATTTTGTAATCAGTGATCTTTTGGTAACTAAAGGTAAATTAAGTATATCTCCTGTCAATACAGAGAATTAAATAATTATTTTTTTTTAGAAAAATGGGGTCGAAATTCTCAATGTTCTAAAGAAGAAGCACGATTGGTTCTTAGTCTGAGAAAAGATGGCAAATCTTTACGAGCCATCGCCAAATTAATGAACAGGTCTCATAATTTTGTTAAAAATGCATTAGAAAGAAAACCAAGACAGGAAACCCGTGGAAGCCCACAAAAAAAAAAGAACAGAAACCCTTGACCACTACATAATAACTTTGAGCAAAAAGGACCCATTTAAGTCATCGAAGGCTATTGCAGCCGAAATTGGGAATTCAGTTAGTGCTCCAACTATCCGAAGACGACTACAAGATGCCAACCTACCAGGAAGAATTGCCAGAAAAGTCCCACTTATGCGCAAAAAAAATATCACCATGAGGCAAACTTTTGCAAGGGACCACAAAGACTGGGTAGGATGCACCGGGGAGAAAAAATGGAGAAACATATTATGGAGCGATGAAACCAAGATTAATTTGTTTGGGAATGACTGTGAAAGGAATGTTCGACGCCCTAATGGAAAGGAATTCCATCCACGGTTTACAAAAAAAACAGTCAAACATGGAGGTGGCGTAGGTCCAATTTATCAGACTACGAACAAAATGAATGCTAAAGAGTACAAATCCATATTGGAAACAGTTATGGTACCGTATGCTGAGGAAAATATACCATTACGTTGCGTATTTCAGCAAGATAATGATCCTAAACACACATCAAGGCTGTTATCTAAATTTTTCGAGGACCAAAAAGTTGACGTTCTGAAGTGGCCAAGCCAATCCCCCGACCTTAACCCCATTGAAAACTTGTGGGGAGACTTAAAAAAGAAATTGACAAAGCATTCATTTTCAAATAAAAATTATGGGAAGGTGTCCAAAAACTGTGGTATGAGACACCAGTAGAGACCTGCCAGGCTCTTATTAAAAGTATGCCAAAAAGAATAGCAGTAGTGGCCAAAAATAGAGGTGGATACACTGGATACTTAGCTAGGAAATACTAATTTACCTACAAAAAGGACACAAAATGAAAATTAAAATTTTTTTTCTTACCAACACATAAAGTGTACCTATTATTATGATCACACTGAAAACGTATCTGAAACACAAAATGATCTCTTTTATGTTATATTATTATTCTATGTTACAATTAAGTTTATTTTATTAAAAACAAATAGTTTAAGAACCAATGAGAACAAATTTTAAGTTTGAAACAATGAATCAAACTGTTTTCTGTTACCTTAAAGTCAGAGTTGATGTGTGTACCTATTAATATGATCAGGTGTGTATCTTTATAATAGGATATAGATGAGTTCCTTAAAATAATAGTTGAAAAAATAAAGAAAAGCTAACTTCGGCTCGATACGAATACGACGTTATGAGCGTTATTTTTGTATCGATCCCAAATATCCTAGTTCAGACCAGAATGGTGGTTATTAGGAGTAATTAAAAGGAACAAAAATTGAAACATTTTTTTATATTTTTGCAATCATTTTCGAAAAAGTGATTTTGATAAATTTTTCTGAAGGTACCATTTAATCGATAACACTGTTCTACAGTAAAAAGTATCCCGAACATCTTTAACTAATTCGTCCTTGTTTACCCATGCTGATGCCCACTGCTGATTTTATAAAGCCTCTATGATAGTATACACTTCAATGTAACTGAGAAAAAGCCAACACGCGGTATAAGTAATGCCAATGATATTGAAATTGGCCTTAAAAGTCAAATTTTACTTGATTTATAGAAATTTTGTCAAACCAAACCATCTACTACAAGCCATGGTTTTTGTCGGAAATTTATTGGAACCATCTTATCATATAGTTAAACATATGCACTAATTAGGGAAATTTTGTTGCATTTTTGTCAGGACCATAAGCAATGTTATAGCCTGTTAAACCCGAAAATCCAGATTTAAATTTATGGGAGGACAACCAGATTCAAACCTCAAATTTTTATAGCAGTTTTAAAAAGGCAACTTGATATAACATTGGTGATGCTCGGGATACACACAAATGCTAGAACTGTGTAATCCAAATAACTAAGGCTAATGCTATTTACCCGTTTATGATTGTATTAATAAATCTCCCTATAGAACATATGGATTCCCATCCTAAAAAGTTAAAAACTTTGTAAAATTCTGACTTACTTTAACTTCTTGTATTTAATGTGAGTTTGCTCTGCTCTGCATTTTGTCAGTTCGCAGTTTTGCACTTTTGCCATTTAAATTAAAATAATTGTAACATGGATACATATTGTTTTTATAATTTTTATACAATTGTCAACTAGAAATAAAGTGTGTACGTATGTTTTTTCCACTGTCTGCACAAAATATTTAAATTCCATTAATTTTCTGACAACGCAATTTGGTTGAATCTTTGTTTTGTGCATATTTTGGCAAAAGTCCACAGACAAACATATACATAAACAAAATAATATTCGAGGGCAGTCACTGACCAAAAAATATAAAAAACGTTTATTTCAAATTCAAATTGCATACTTTGATTAATGATAGATACGTATATTTGATTAACAAATTCTCACAATTGAATTGAACAAGTAATGGGAACCAAAATTGTACAATAAATATAGAAAAAAAGTAGATAAGTAGGTGGGAGCACACAACTGCGTAAATAAAACGTTTCACCTGCTGCTGTTCCAACTAAATTGAACAACAGTTGTTTTTTTTTTTTTAATCTTATTTTGTTTTGGTTTGGTTACAATTTACCTTAAACCGCGCACATATGGAATAACTATAAAAGGCCGGCTGACTGACTTTGTCAACTTGGTTAAGGTCTCGGGTGTTTGGTGCAGCATAATTAGACTCTTTGTCGACTCACAGCGTCAGTCATCAATGAATTGATGTGGAAACAGCAGGCAGGCAGACGCCTGCCTCAAGGTGAACCACTTCAATGGTATTTCTACAACTTTGCGAACGAAGAGTATCTACACTGCGTATACGTATTGCATTATGGTGATATAAGAAATCAGCCAAAACTAGTATAAAAGTTGAAGAAGCCCGACTGTAATTTACCCTCTACTTGTCAAAGCTTATATACCAGGATGGCTTAATTTCTTTCTCAACTAAGCGTAATCTAGGAAAATTCCTAATCTAACGAGTCCGCGATTTTGAACTCAAATAAAACCAAAATATAGTCGTACAGAATATTTAATTATGGATTTCATTTAGAATCGTAATTTTTATATGATGTAGGTAAAATTAGAAAAAACTGTCTAAAATTATAAACAGGCATCTTCTCAATTCAAATGATTCATGTTCTCGCCACACCAAAACGGAAAAGTTTTTCGTTTTGAAAAGTAGTGCTCGTTGGTCGATGGAATGAAAAGTAATTGCCGAATTACGCACTCTTATATTTGCTAGATGTACATAAAGTGAATTTTCCTTAATTATGTGATCCATTTAGAAATTGTTAATGAATTGGAATTGTGAATACTCTCTTATGTATCTAGTGTCAATCTTGCTTGGTTTTGCTTGTTTTGCAAAAAGTAAAAAAGAGATAAATTTCATTCGGAATTGAGTACACAAAAAGAAATCGAAGCGGAATTACGTTTGATTTACTTTTCGAAAAGAAGTGAAATTGAGAACATGCCTGAATAACTCGTTAATGAAACATGAAAGTTTCCAGTCTCAAACACTAGTAAATTAGAAAATCAAAATTTTTTTTCCAAAAAAATTCTTAATCTTTTTGGCTCATATGAATAGGTCTGTAAACTTAAAATTAAAGAAAAATTATATAAAGTAATAATTCACAGTTGTTGTTCATTCTTACTTATAAATTGGTTATTAAAGAATATTTTAGTATTTGGAACAGCCTCCTTTGTTTAATATAACTTCATACATTTGATCAAGCGAAATCGTTGACCATGTTTTCTTTAATAGTTGCCAAATTGTCTTCTCCCTTATATACTTTTTGAGACAGAAGTCCCCAAATATTCTCGATAATATTAATGTCTGGGAAGTATGGCGGCCACTCGAGCAATTTTAAAGTTTTGATCGTTTATCGACTGTTTTACTACTCTGGCAGTATAAAAGGGGGCGTTGTCCATTGAATTCCCACAAAAAAAGTTCGAGAATTGTGGAAAAGCTTTACTTAGTACAGTTTTGTTATAATTATCTCCGGGGAAATCTCTGACCACTCCTAGCTGTGAGTAGGGGCATAGCTTGCCGGACTGGCTAAAAAATACTCCTCCAACGGGTCAGAGATTTTCCGGTTATTTAGTTTTAAGTTTTACGTATAAATTTTTTATTTTTAAAGTTTACTTTTAGATATTTTTTATAGCTGGCCGGACGGAAAAATTAAATTCCCCCCCGTGTCGGAGTCGTTATTTTGTAATTTTATTAGATTTTCTTTGATAGGCTTTATTAGCTCATAAAAATTTTTGTAACGTATATACATTTTTGTTGACAGCTGTTTTTTGTCAACTCTAAATAAATAAAATAAAAATAAAAAAACTGAAGCTCAAAAGTCCCATAATATGATATTCATCCTCCACACCAAAACGTCACCTGCACAAGTATAATGTCGACTTAAGAAACAGAAACATTCCTGCATTCGTTGGTCATGAAAGTAGTAGGTTATAGCCGTCCGGTGTGCCACTCCTTGCCGTGCAATAAAGAGCCGATCAAGGCGACGAGCTGAGTCAATTGAGCTTTATCCGTCCGTCTGTTTCTACGCAAACTAGTCTCTCAGTTTAAAAGCTTTAGAGCTGAAACTTTGCACAGAGTCTTCTTTTTACTGCACGCTGCTAATATGTCAGAACCGACTGTACCGGATGACTATATCTTATAGCTGCCATAGGAACAATCGGTCAAAAAATGGGTAGTATTGAGAAAAACTTTTTTGGTTTCAATGTTAGTGTACCCAAACTCGGTCAATACTAATATTATATGCTTTTGCACAGATTTGCAATTTTTAGTCAAAATCGGATGACTATATCTTATAGCATAGGAACCATCGGTCAAAAAATGGGTCTTATTGAGAAAAACTTTTTTGGTTTTAATGATAGTGTACCCAAACTCGGCCAATACTAATATTATATGCTTTTGCACAGATTTGCAAATTTTGGTCAAAAGCGGATGACTATATCTTATGGCTGACATAGGAACCAACGGTCGGAAAATCGGTCTTAGTAGGAAAAACTTTTTTGTTTTCAATGCTAGCGTCATAAAACTCGTTTATTAATAATATTATATGATTTCATGCAGATTTGCAAATTTTGCTCAAAATCGGATGACTATATCTTATAGCTGCCAATCGGTCGGAAAATGGGTCTTAGTGAAAAAAACTTTGTTTTCAAGTAAATCGTTCTCAAGGTCGGTGATTCTTAATAAACGCTTTTAAACTAATTTGAAAAAGTTGATCGAAATCGGGTGACTATATCTTAAGGACCAATCGGTAAAAGTGAGTCTTAGTAAAAAATTGTTTTTTGTTTTTAATGTAAGCGTCCTTAAACTCGCTGATTCGTACTTTTATATGCTTTTAAATAGATTTGCAAATTTTAATCAAAATCGGATGACTATATCTTGCAGCTGCCATAGGACCGATCGGTCGAAAAATGAGTCTTAGTGAAAAAAACTTTTTTGTTTTAAATTTTATCGTGTTTATACTGGGCGATTGTTAATTTGATATGTTTTCAAAAAGATTCGCGAAATTTGTTCGAAATCACATGACTATCTATCGGAAAATTGGTTTTAGTAAGAAAATTTGTTGATTTTAATGCTAGCCGTTCTTAAATCCCGATATTTAAAATACAGCATTTGCAAGGGTATAAAAACTTTGGCACAGACGAAGTTAGCTTGGCCTTCTCGTTTTACTTCCAGTCTATTCAAATGTTTGTCACTCGGATAATGCGTTTTACTGATGTGGTGGCGTACTGAACTCCTCCTCTCATATTATTTCCATAATTTGTTTCATTTCGAATAAAATAACCAATAACATTTTGGCATCGTCCAATCTTTTTAGCGATTTCACGCTGCTTTAGGACAGTTTTGACATATCTATATAAGAAAAAGAATTGACATCGTTGTGCTGTCGTTGCAGGTCACAGTCATTTGCAAGTCATTGCGCTCAAACCTATCCAGTTGAGCCAAGACAATAGAGACACTTTTATGTTTTTGGGAAAAAAATTAATAAAACTTTACTAGTGTACGAGACTGGAAACTTTTATGTTCCATTAATGAGTTAATTCTACACAATAAAATATTATATTGATATCGACAAGTTTATAGAAGAGATATAGCAATTTTACTTTTTGGGATGTGTGTTCAACACATAGGTTCACTATTCAGTTGAGCGGGAGTGTATTTTGCCAACTGTGAAAATATTTCCAGTTTTTAATTTATATAAATTTAAATTAATTTTACAATAAATTATTTTGGTGTTAACGTTTACATGAATTGCTTTAAAAATTATTTGAACATTTTGTTGAACTATCTTGTCTTAGTTGATTGAATATCCCAAAGTATCAAAGTTTGGTGTGTAAGCAAGTGCTTGTGTTTATGCCCCATTATAGGCTTTAATTTTGTATGTCTACTTGTTTGGTAAAGTCGAGCTGTGCCAATACTTCTAAACTACAAATATTCAATTGACTAATTGTTCCCAAAAACCCCCACAAAATATCTCGTGAACCACTTTTGTGTATGTTTATATACAATACATACATATGTTTGGTTGTAGAAGTTCCCGCAATTCATTTATATTTACATTACATTGTCACCCCCACAGCGTCAAAACACAGCTTATAGTTTGCTAAGATTAAAGCGAAAATATCAAAACATTCAGTCACAGGCACTCAATTGCTTTCTACTTCTTTCAAGAGAATAATATTTTTGTTTTGTAGTTCATTATCTGCCCAGAAGCAATGAAAAGTCTAGTTTTTCCCCATATTGTCGGGTGACAAATAATTGTGCTCTAATAATATATAATTATTGTTTTGGTCTAACAAAAATAGCCAGAGATAATAATAAAATTGTGGTTGTGTTTGTTTATTTATATTTTGATAAAGCTAATTGAAGGGCCGGAATTGAAAAAAAGTCACTTACAAACAAAACAACGCTCAATCAATTCAATTCAAATTGTGCGAATTATGTGTGAATAATATGGAAATGCAGGCAGGCAAAACAATCAGCGGGAGAAAGAAGATGAAATAAATTAAGAGCAACTATACAGTTGTTGGTTGAAACATGTGTATTTATAGTAAGGGGTAATAGAGACGCAATATGACTGAGCCTTCAGTCATGTGTTTTGCTTTAAGTATGCTCCGGTCGAGGTTGAAATAAAAATTTAAGGGGTGACAACAAATAACTCTGAGTCATATATGTTATTCGAAACTTTTCAAGGAATTATGTTGCAAAATTATGTAGCAAAAGCTTCGACGTTTTTCAACTTATCAATTTGAACTTTTGCTTCTGCTTCTGCTTTTGATGAAAACCGCAGTCGCAGCCAAATGAAAAGCAAAAAACGATTATTGAGAAAAATAAAAGCAGCAGCAGCAGACGTCGCTTCATGATTTTGATTTTGGATTTGTTGATGATTTTGTTCAGTGCCTTAAGTCGAAGCAGCAGCATGTGTGTCGACGGCAGCGCTGTCGCCACGATATTTTCTTGGAATTTACCAGCCCACCAAAATTAAACGCAACGCAACATTTGTTTTTTTTTCAGCGCGCTGTGGTTGTTACCTTCCGAGCCGAGCCGACTAACGGGAAATGTTTCATTGTGTGTTTTGAGAGAGGCCAAAAGCAAAATGCAAAAGCAGACAAGAGATGCGAGTGACTGAAAGCGAACACATGCTGCTGCTTCGACTTACGCCACTGAACAAAAGCAAATTCAAAATGAAAATCAGACAGCTGCTGCTGTTTGCATTTTCTCATTAATCATTTTTTGCTTTTGATTTAGCTGCGGGTTCTGTTTTTTATCTAAAGCAGAAGCAAAGCAGACGAAATGAAACTTGCTGTTTTCAAAACACTGGTCGAAGCTAATTTCTTGTGTAAACAGTTTCTCATCTGAAAAGAGGAACCGCTCCCATTGTTCAGAGTCCCATTTTTAGTCCTGACATTCGTAATTTCAGACAATATGACGGTTCTTAGACTTCTGGTCGATGCGTTTTCTAGTAGTAGTAGTAGTAGTCTTTATTTAAATGGAATTTTTCAAAATTTTTTCATTGTAACATACATGTGTATCGAATTTAAAAGACATGTTTAGAGATATACTAAAGGCATGGTATATAAACCGTCAGTCTGATCCCTTTTCCATCTTCATACCAGTACTACACACGGCTGCCAAGCTCGTCGCAAGATACCGCATCGTTCCCAGCATAAAGATAGATTAAAGATCCAATTTTTTTTTTTTACTCTTCTGTGTCTGTACCTTAATGCTGCAGCAATATAAGAGGAGAGCAACGTCCAATTTGATCCATTTAGGAGATCCAAGACCATCTCCCTTCCAAAAGCAGTTCCTCCGAAGTACAATTGCCTGGTCTCTGCTATAATGGGACAATCGACAAGAAAGTGTAGTATGTCCTCACGCACCCTCATATTACAAAGCGTACAATTTCCAGACCTTATATGTGGTATGAAATTTAGTGCCAGGATCTCACCACGCGCCATAAAAATGCTTCTAATTTGGTCAATCGTATATACATCCGAGAAGTAGCTGACTGTATCGAGCTCATAATTTAGTTCCCTTCCTAGCAGGCGAACCGAGCTGCGCTGCGCCTCCTTTATAAATTCGTCTCTGTAGCTCTCACCCATCCTACGTACAATTTTGTCTAACCAGAGCGCCCATTCCATAGTGTCGTCCAAACGTAAAGGTACGGATAGCTTCTCCGCCAGGTTTTCCCACTCTTGGAAGTGTTGTAATTTTTCACGCAATAAATACGAAGACACAATCTTTGGGAGCCGATGATCGGGCATGCGCATTAACTTTTGCATATACCTGAAATGGATGTCGGCTGTATATACGTGAAGAGGCGAAAGTCCAGTTTCTAGATATATCATTCTCTTTGGCGTATAATCTTTTAATGAAATACCTTAGTAGGCATTCTACTTCGTCGAAGTGTTATAACCCCCACATAATGGACTTTACCGCTGCACTGAAAAGCTTGTATTTTGTGCTAGTAGGCACATCCTTTTTGCCAAGCAACGTCGTCCAGGTACAATTGATGGCTACTTTGGAGTCTGCCAGTTTGTTTTTTAGATGCAGATTGAAACTGGCGTTGTGGTTGAAGTAAACTCCTAAATATTTGTAGCTTTTGACTACTCGTAGCTTAACGCCGTTTAATTGCCACTTTTCATCTCTTGCTAGCCCTCTCCAGTGTTTTTATACTCTGTACCAAAGGTACACAGAGTATATTAAGTTTGTGCAAAAGAATGTAACAGGGAGAAGGAATCGTTTCCGACCCTATAAAGTATATATATTCTTGATCAGCATCAACAGCCGATTCGATATAGCCATGTCCGTCTGTCCGACCGTCCGTCCGTCCGTCCGTCCGTCCGTCCGTCCGTATGAACGAAGAGATCTCAGAGATGGTAAGAGATAGAGGTTTGACATGTATGGGGCATATATTTCTTCTACTTGCAGGCAGATCAAGTTTATTTTCAATTTTTGCCACGCCCCCTCCCGCCCCCGCAATTTGGAAAAAAACGTCATATCTCCTATAGTTTTGGAGAAAGATCGTTCGTACCTTCTAGAGATACCTTGTAAACAAAATTATTAATCGATTTGCTGAAGGAATGATAAAGATCGGATGAACGATACTAAAGTTATGAGCAAAAAACGGCCAGTAAACACCCACCACCCCCCACCCATCACCATAGCATTCTATTGAACGGCAATCTCAGTGAGAGAGAGAGAAAGAGAGAGAGAGAGTGAAACTTAGATAAGGTTACAGAGTATGTTATAGTCGGGCTTGACCGACTTTCTTTCTTGTTTATTATGATGTTTCGGTTTCCAAATGAAATAGAAATCGATTTTCTTTTCGATTGAATGCTCGTATCGTTTTCGATACTGGTAACCTTACAAATTTAACCCAACAACAATGCGCATAACCTGATGCGAAATTGCGAACAGCTCGGTTTGATTCCGATTGTTTTAGCTTTCTGAGGAACAACTTTAAAAAGATTCATTTTATATCAAATTGTATGCTCAATATATGTGTGGATACCTCAGAATCTTCACAATATTTGACTTATAATAATTAAAATATTTTATAGATAAAAAGTATAACCGTTGACATGAAAATTGTAAATTACTTTTCATTCAAAGGCTAAGCTTTTAAAACCGAATGACTTGATCGTTTTTCGGAAAGGGGAACAGCTACCAATTCCGATTTCACATGATCTGATCGAAATCGAAAACGGCAACAGACCTGAATATGACTGTTTTTAGAAATCTGGTCAGTGCGTTTTCTATCTGGCATTATGCCAAGCCCATTAAACCTCAAAATGGCGAACAAAATGGGACTTCTGGTAGCGAACCTGTTTAATACGATACATAAGTGGTTCCGAGCCAAATTTCAGAAAAGATTTAAGCTATGAATTGGTAGTAGTAGTAGCCATTTATTTGGGCTTATAATAGGCATGGCAATTTGCCGCTAGCCTAAAGCCGTTTTTCTTTAAATATTAATTACATATTTACTTTTTTACACTTAATTTTGTTATTTAAAATTTATTTACATATGTAAGGCAACATAAAAAGAAAAATTATAGATAAAAGTACTGTAGTATCGGGCATCTGCCCAGAAAGTGTTGTGTGTCTTCACGTTCTCTCAAGTTGCACAATGTGCATAAACTGTTTTCGTTCTGTTGGTGAGGTCTGTAGCTAAGCTGGAGCATTTCCACTCGAGTCTTAAAAATGTGCGAAATCATATAAGTCCCGATATCATCTGGAAAGTAGTTATTTTCAGCCATGTTGTATCATAACATTGAGTATGTGTTTCTCGTGTCGCTCTGTCTCGCTTCTAATTCCCATCTTTGCCGAAATGTGCATTCTATACTTTGTATTAGCCGGTTCTGTTGTATTTCCCACTGTTCTGGAATTTCGAGAGTTAGCTCCGTCCCGAACTCCTGTGCCAAACTTAACCACTGGTGGAAGAATTGTGATTTGGTCGCGAGCAGGTGTTTAGCAATTATTTTCGGATATCTTCGTTCAGGCATATCGAATATTTTTTTAAAATAATTAAAATGAAGTTGCAGCGTGTGGGCGAATAAGGGTGGCAATCCAGTTTCTAAGTATATCGCATAATTGGGTGTGTTTTGTGGGAGTTGGAAAATCCTTTTTATAAAGAACCTTAGACTGCGTTCATCGTCTTCATATTGAAAACATCCGCATACTTGTGCTGAGTAGCACGTTATCGCCTTAGCGGTCGCCTGGTACATCTTGTATTTGGTGGTAGGATTGACATTTTTTCGGCTTAGGAGAGTGTGCCGTACTTCCTATCGCTGCTCGGGTGTCTTTCAGTTTCAGTTCAGCATGTCTGTCAAATTGCATACCAGTAAGTGTCACTCCTAGGTATTTGAACGACTTTACTATTTCTAGCGGTGCTCCATTAAGGGTCCATGATTCGTTGCTTGCTTGTCTCAAGCTATGAACTACAAATTAGGTTTCTTAATATAGAGTTAGGTAGTAGTATACTGGTTATATAGGGGTTTCGAACCAGTTTGAACCGGTATGAAAGTGGTTCAGATCCATTTCATACAAATTAATTAAGACTTGAATTGAATATTTTAGAGTGTAGGTTTGTAGCAATGAGTTAGATATTTTCCCGTTTACAAAAGGGGTTTTGAAACAGTTTGAACCGGTTCAAAAGAGATTCAGAATCATTTCCTAGAAATTAATTGAAATTTGATGTAAAGTTTCTTAGGATGTTAGCGTTTCCGAACCAGTAGGAACCAGTTAAAAAGTGATAGCCAACTTAAAACCAGTTCGAACTAGTTCAAAACGCTTAAAACTAGTTACAAATGTAGTATTCAGGCCTGTTGTCGCTTTCGAATTCGGTGATTCGAAGCTAGTAACTGTTCTGAATTCCAAGAATCTATTACAGAAACCATTTGCCTTCGACACAGTCGAATGAACATGAAAGGAAATTTGATTTTTAAAACCGTAAAACACAATTGGTTTTTGGAAAAGGAAACATTTTAAAATTCCTATTCCGCTTGATTTGAGCGAAATCGAAAATGGTAACACGCCTGATTAACTCTTTCATAAATAAGTAAAATATTTTTGAATTATCTGAATCTGCCAAATCTGTATAATATAAATTCATTTTGGTTATCTTTTCAGAATGTCATCAAATGAGGCCTATCAGAGAAACATTGAACCTGGCGCTGGCGGTGATAATCAAGCCTCAGGTTCAAGCGGTCAAGGCCACAGCAATGAATTTCAACGACCACAAATACTCGATGAGAATACTTATCTAAAACCAGCCGCCAAGCAGGCCTATTTCAGTGATGAAAAAGTTCTCATACCCGACGATGATCGTACAAATGTAAGTAGCCAGAAAATTTAACTTTTTCTTCTCAGCCCTAAACATCTTTCCACCTTAGATCGGTTTCAGTTTTCGCAAGCTATGGGCCTTCACGGGACCTGGTTTTCTCATGTCTATTGCCTATCTAGATCCCGGCAATATTGAATCCGATTTGCAATCTGGTGCAGCAGCAAAATATAAAATATTATGGGTTTTGCTTTGGGCCACCGTTTTGGGTCTGCTTATGCAACGCTTGGCTGCAAGGTGAGTGAGCACTGACAATCATTCAATACCCTCTCACAATTGTAAATTAATTTCTAGACTGGGTGTGGTCACGGGCCTGCATCTGGCCGAGATGTGCTACCGTCAGTACAAACGATTACCTCGCTGGATACTCTGGATTATGATTGAGATAGCCATCATTGGTTCTGATATGCAAGAGGTTATTGGCACAGCCATAGCCATCTACTTGCTGTCCAATAAAGCGTGGGTGAAGCCTGAAATATTGTCCATAAATAATCAATGCTAATATATACTTAACTCTTGATGCAGTGTGCCTTTATGGGGCGGCGTGCTGATCACAATTGTGGACACATTTACGTTCCTATTTCTGGATAAGTATGGATTACGTAAGCTGGAGTTCCTATTCGCGTTTCTAATCACGGTCATGGCTGTCACGTTTGGCTATGAGGTAAGCATTTTAAACAACAAAAACTCCTAAAAAAAAACAGAAACTCAAAAGTTCCCCTGGCACAAATTACAATTTTAAACCAATTGTGACTGCTCACAAAACAAAACAAAATTATTTCTCCCACATTAAAATTTTTTTAAATGAATTATCATGTGTCTGGAACAGCAGGGGCGTACCCAGACACAATCCCAGTCCCAGTGCATTTGTTGTTGTTATTATTTTTGGCGCTTGAGCTGGCATATTTACAGCAGTAATTGTATTTGAGTAATCTGTGGCTATTCTGCCTGTCCAAATGATTAGATAAGCAGCATTTCAACTGCTGCCGGAAGATTGCAGTCTTTTATATATTTCATAACAATTTCTTTCTAGATCAACAAGCATTTAACATATTTTCTTGGGGAGATTTTTTATTTTAATCAGCTTTGTTATATAATACAATAAACAAAGATATCTTAGGGGGTTTGCAACTGTCTGGGGTTTATTTTCTTAACGAACAAAGAAAGAATTTTAATATCATAAAAAGTATTAACACTTAGGAAATCCCCCCAAGATTTTAGGGGGAATTTCTTTGTCTTTGTCTACAGATTATGTCAAATGACAAAGAATGAAACACAAACATTGCAGAAGGTTTTATGCATCACTGCGCTCTCTTCACTTGTGTACATTTTAATATTAGCACAAGAAAGTGGATCATATTCCAACACCAAACCTAAAAGTTTAGGAAGTTTTATATGGCTTTAACAATCCAAGAAGCAAAATCTCTTATCTTTATAACTTCCTAGCTGACAAAGCTAAAATCTAGGGATGCCGGAAATAGTATGGATCATTATCGAATATATCATTATTGAATATGTTTCTTAGGCGATATATCGGATTTCGAATATATTTTTCCTATTTAAGTGAACCATCTTTGCTCAATCCCATTACCATAAATTCATGAAGTTTCCACAACTTCTTTTGATCTGAATGAAGTAAAATACATATAGTGAATGTTTTTACCAGGGTTCGGTTGGAGAAAAAAGATTATACACATTAAAATTTTTTTGGGTACCCTTTTATGTACCTAACAGTAGAGTCGACAATTTTTAGCTTCTCTTAATATAAGTCTCTTGTCCGCGATGGTAAGCACACTGTGGGTGCGGCTCTTCATGTTTATACCATTATTAGCCCCATTATTTAAAAAATTTGTTATGGCGATACGGCTCCTGTCGACTTTTTTTTTTTGCTATTTTGGCAATAGAAAGGCCAGAATCCTTGTAAGCTTGGATTTTGCCTTTCTCCGACTCAGATAATGAAGTGCCACGCCCCATTTTAATTTTTTTAAATTTTATATACACTTCAATTAAAGCAAAAAGTTTAAGTAAAGCAAAATTTGTGTGCACGTGTCAACGATACCGACCAAATAAAATGCATGTTCTATTCAAGTGGCGCAAAAATTCCATTGAATTTTTGCGAATGCTCACATAAAGTGCAAACAACTTTATAACGGTTCTATTCCAAAACTTGGAATATTCCAGAAAGAGCGAAGAATGCTTGCACAAAGATAATATGCAAAAAATACCGTTATTCTACCATTTCGTTTTCGAGTTACGAGCAGTTTTAAAGAGAGCATACTGGGTGTCCTATTCAAGTGGCGAGCAGTGTATCTAGTCGTCAAGTGTATACCTATTGTATTGTTATTTTAAACTAAAACCAACTCCCAAAAACCTTGAACCTCAAATTTCCGAACCTTAACCAATGGTAAATTTTGGTTCGAACCAGCAAACCGGAGGTTCCCAATAATTTTTTTGGCTTTGCAGCCCTGGTTTTTACGACCTTTATAATTGGACAGCACATTTTGCATATTTTCAAACAGATTTTAATCCTAGTAGGTTAGAGTGAATGTGTTTTTAAACAAACTAAATGTAATTTTGTCACTGTTCAACTTAATAAATAAGCTTGTCATTTTGAAATGTAATGCGATTTGTTAAAAAAAAATTTTTTTGGCATTTTATTAACGTAATGAGGCAGTAGACCCTGGCCTACTAGGATAAAAATCTATTTTAAAATATGCAAAATCCGCTGTCAAGGGAGCCTGCTTTAGAAGCTTCAAAAAATCGATTTTCCGAGGACGTTTTTGGGAAGGAAAGAAATATTCGATTAAAACGAAACTTTCAGGTTTTATTGTTATATATTTCAACAGTCTTCTCAAATTTTTTCATTAAAATATATGTCATATTATGCCTGGTACAAGCATTTCGCCGAGGCGCCTCGAGTGTGCATGTGTCGTGCGGCGGGAAAGATGCAGATCGCAATTTCCATCTGAAACAAAAAAACCGAAAAAATTTTCTATTTTCAATAGTATCGCTTCTAGTTAAACCAAGAAAATTGAACAAAAAGTGAGAAATTCAAAAATTTTTCGCAAATTAAAAAAAAAAAAATCTTTATTTTTGAAAAAAAATTCACTTCAGATTGTTCAAAAAGTGGGTTAATCATAACTTTCTTAAGGTTTTTTAGCTTCAACTAGAAGAGAATTTAATCCCGAATACAATAAATTTTGTCTCGTTTCGATAGGACGTTTAATTTTTTCCCTAACTTTCCCGCCAATTAGGAAAAATCGTAAAAATGAAAAACCTAGAAATCGCACGTCAAAGTTTTCGTATATAAAAAATCTCGACGCTTGCTCACTATTTCTCCTGTAACTTTAACAATATTTTGAATTTGCTTCTGAAATTTTAGGGACACATGCTTGGATAGTTTGGGTAAACATTTATGCATCTAAAGCAGGCTGCCCCTTAAGCAAACTAGCAAGATTTAGCTGTCTCGAGATCATATTATGTTTCCACATAAGTTTAAACAGGAACAAACACCACAAAGGAGGCTGGTTGACTATACAGTCAAGAACCTAACGGTTCTACCTTCTGTAGTATCAGCAGACAGCATTGCTGTAACTGCTTGGGAATTCCAAGTCAGTATATGCGCAAAATCCGACAGCTAATGACCAACTTTCTTTGTGGTGTTGTGCGTTCATGTTTTTAGTTTTTTGAAAACATAAAATGACCTCGAGCCGGCTAAAATTTGCTAGTTCAAAATACATATCTTTTGTTTAACTTATAATTATATTGCATTTAGGGCCAATTTCACGTCTACTACATAAAGATAACTCTCTAAGATATTGCAACTCTGCATTTTACATAGAATATTTTTGGAGAGCTTCAGTACATTCTCAAACCTTTTTGTTACGTTTCAGAATACGGGAAAAAAAAGATAATTCTAATTGCTTTGCGGCCGCTTATGTTATATACCGACTGATTGACAGCTTACAAGTCTGACTTGTAAAATCTCATGACAAACATGATTTCTAGCAAATTAAAACAATTTAAAGTCGATTAGGGCTGTAATAATTGATGCAAGTAATCTTTTTTTTTAAATTGTTCTTACTTAATAAGCTTGTAAAATTATTCAATTTTAGGCGGAATTGTTTGTTAATTTTTTTAATAACATTGAGCATAGAATAACTGCCTTGCAATATTTTTCATCCCCCTTCATTATATTATATTACATTAACATTAATCAAATAAAACAACTTAAATGTTGACAGCTCATACCTATATATGCACATATAATTGTTCACTGAGTAGATGGTCTCGCTTCTTAACGATATTCATTAATCGTCGAGTTCCTCCTTGTCATTGTAGACAGTTAATCAAAATTGATGTGCGAAAACACTTCGAACATAATCAATTGATTTTGGTCATTCCGTTAACGGCGCAAAATTTTTCAGCATTCACACTGTTTTGATATCTCACCACCTACACCTACGCTAAGGAAACGAATTAAGTCGACCCTTTTCAGATTCTGTTTTTTTCTTGTCCAACCCACAAGTTTATTTTAAATTGCAAATATCTTGAAGAGTGAATATGATACATTTTTTTTATTCCAAGCAGGTTCAATAGCCGGGGAACTGATTTGGGGGTATTCACCGCTGGAAAATTTAAATAAAAAATAGTTTTTTTTTTTAAAGTTAAGACTTTCAACAGAATGTACTCAAATGAACTTTTCGGAATTCAAATTATTTTGCAAGCTACAGTAATTTCTGTGACGCCGCAACTATATTTGTCTTAAAATTTTAATCGCGTTTTGTCTCGACACTAGTTTTTTTCCATGCCAGTGCATGATATCGCCAGTGTTTGGAAAGGTACTCAATTTTCTTACCTAGGTTAGGTATCCGGCGAATGTCAAAAAATACACCTAGGTAAGGTAAAAGGTATACAAAATTTCCAGTACCTAGGTAAAGGTAAAGGTAAAAGAAGGTACTTTTTAAATGACTTTTAAAGCATGATTTATCCAACATCACCTACCCGAAAATGTTGTGAACTGAATGACGTGAACTATCCAATCAAAATTTGAGGTTTCATCGAAATTTCAACAAAAGTGTACGGAAAACGAACAAAAGATTCTCAGGAACCAGTACAACAAATCTGTGTTCCGAGACTCTCAAAATTTCTACAGGAACATACACATTTTTTTTTTGTTTTAAGTCAGAAAAATATATTTTTTATTTATTTCTTTCTGACTATTTAGGCTAGAATTCCTATTATTTGAATTTTCGACAAGATTTACAATATATATTTTTAAAAATTAACATTAATCATTAAGTTCCACACTCGCGTCAACTTCACAAATGGCTTTATCTACATATTTAATCTTGGTCTACGCATTTGATCTTGGTCTTGGATATGGACAAGTTTTTAAAACTTCTTAAATAGCAAAATTAGCGACCTAATTATTTAAGCTGATAGCAAAGTCTACTATTGATAGGGTCCTAGAATATAATTTGGTTTGTTGTGTTTTTTTAACAAAATACTGTCATTTATAATCAACTCTGAATAGCAATCGCATGAAGCCATTGAAAATATAGTTCATGTACCCTATTTCCATGCTAGTTGTGTGACAGCTTTCTGTATTTCCTTGACTTGAAGCGTCTTAAGGATCAACACAGTAATTACGCTCAAGACTATGTTATTTTAATAGTCACATCGACAATCAAATTGATAGAATGAATAAATTAGATAAGTTTTCCAATCAGGCTATCGTTTGAAATTAAATTCTCATTCATATTAAAGTACCTTATACCTTACTTTTTGACAAGGTAAATGAAAATTTGGACCTAGGTAAGGTAAAAGGTACTAGAAGTTACAAATACCTAGGTAAGGTAAAAGGTACACAAAATATGTATCTATGTATGTACCTAGGTATTTGTAACTAGGTACTTCCTAACAGGGGATATCGCATGTTCTACTGCACCGATTAGTTACAAAAGATAGACTACGAAACCAACCACCAAAATGAATAAAAATCAGTTCCAAACAAAAACGCAATTGGGCGCATACTTTTGCTGAGTTACGGAACTGTACGAGCGGCTCTTTGACTTAAAATAATAAGTTGCACATCAGGTTAACTTTTATTGTTTCAGATGACCAGAAAGTTGTATGTAAGCCCTGTATGCAAGGACTTCCTTTTTTTGTGTTTAATTTTTTACGTATTCTTAAATATAAAAGAATGATAAAAAAAAATTGAAAATGAAAAACATTCCTCAGGAAGATAAAAAAAATCTCGAAAAACATTTGACATTTTGAGAATTTCCTTCTGGATTCTGTGGCATCCCCAATCCAATTAATTAATTCCAAGTTTGTAGAAATTTAAATTGAAAACCAAAATCTTAGTTTCACACGAACTAAATCAACTTTGATCGAATGATAAGTTATTGGCCTAAGTAGTAAATCACTTCGCGAGCCAAACTTATGACTGAGTGAATTGGAGAGCGCAGAAAAACAAGTAAATCGGCTCCCAGAGGACCAACAACCGAGCATTTTGAGAGACTATCGCAAAATGCTTACAAACGAGCTCGCATCTAAGCAAAGAACAGGAGGGAAATTTATACTGGCTCGTGTCGTCCTTCTCCAATAAAAAAAAAACCGAATACAAAAGAGAAAGTGTAAGTCAAATCCAATTCACGAGTGATGTGTTAATTTTGTCTTATGAAGTGATGCCGAAGTGAACTAATTTTTGAGTTCTTTTTTTTTTTCCTTTGGCTTGCCAAGCGTTTAAGCGAGAGTATCGCTTAAGTGAACAAAAAATTGTGCTAGGCGGAGTAAGTAGTAGGCTGGGATGACACCTGCTTTTTTTACCGACAATTTTTAGCAGTATAAAATTTAATGTGTTTTAGTCGGGTGATAGGATGAATAGGTAAGGTTAAATAGGCTGTTTGGCTGAGGCCGTGATCAACTAAAGAACTTAAGGTCTATTGTGATGCGTAATAGCAGTTTAAATAGGAGTATGGTGGATAGGCTGGAGGTGAGTGAGCCAGGTCCTCTAGGCGCAGATACCCAGGTCATCAAAGATTGGGTATCCTAGGTCTTGAAGACAACTTCTTTTATGCTACATTTTTATACCTCACAGAGGGTAATCAGGTGTGATGCTTTAAGCGCATAGAAGGAAGCAGATCCTTATTTAACATCCGTTGTGGCTTGGCTAGCCAAATGTTCACAAAAGAAGCGCAACCTATTGGTCTGCGTGAGTCTTAATCAACTTGCTTTTTTCAAAGGAAAAATTAATTTTTTTTATAGAAAATTAATATATAAGTACATAATAAATAACTGAATTGTTATCATTGAAATAAATAAATAGTTTAATTGCAAGATGCATGAAGTAAATTTATGTAGCTAAATAAGTAATTAGCCGTCACAGCAAATTGCTGTCTAGCGACAATATTGTATCTATCCAAAAACAATTCTGCCGGCTGCTCTGCCTTCAGTAGCAATATATTGTGCGGCGAATTCAACAACTGTCTATCTCGCTCTCACACATTTCGACTCCTATAAGAGCAAAATTGCTGCTAGAAATTGTCGGTAAAAAAGCAGGTGTCCAGCCTTACTATTATAGATTGATTGTTCAAATTGTTAAAATTGATATTTTTATTGTCTGCAGATGCATTCAAGCAAAAGTGGCAGAAATTTATCAAAAACTGCCTCTCAGAGCAAAATAGCTTCCATCTCGGGCATATAAAATTGTTTGTGCGCTGCGATGCTGCAGGTCTTAGCATATTGTGAAGATAAGATGGTTCTTTGCTTGTAAAGATCTTATGAATGAAAGTAAGAGTTCTGAGATTAATCCACGATTTGAGGCCAAGTTCAAAAATCTTTCGAGCTAGGTGTGATATGTGGTCGAATCGTCTACGATTAAATACATATCTAGCTATTGAGTTAAGTGACACATTAAGCTTCTGAAAGTCTCTAAAATCGCAGTGGCCAAAAACTTCTACTCCATAAAAAAGTGTTGGTACGAGAATTTGTTTTGCTATAGTCATTTTAAGATGAACGGGTTATACCGACTTTGTCATTGCGAGCTGCCGCAGCATTCCGACTGTTTTACCTGTTGCTTTTGATATGTGATTAGTCCATGTTAGGTTGTTGCTAAATGTTATGCTGAGATTGGCTGCATGTTCTTCATAGTTAATTGAAGTGCCATTAATGACAACTTTTGGCAACTGGCTTGTGTCGATGGATTTCTTATATATGACTATGCACTCACTTGGTTTTAGCTGGGTTAAGCCCTAATCTGTTCTCTTTAGCCCAAGTATCGATTTTAGCAAGCACATTATTGGTTACACATACACATTCATTAATATTTATAAAGGGCCTACTAACATATATTTGGACATCGTCAGCATACATGTGGACATCGCAATCAGACAGGACATTAGGAAGATCAATCACGTATACAGAAAACAACAATGGTCCCAAAACCGACCCCTGAGGGACGCCACGACGGACTGAGCAAAAGTTAGAAATGCAGGAGCCTGATGCCACGGCCTGCATTCTGTTATTCAGATATAACTTAAGCAGAGATACTGCAGTTCTTGAAAAGTTGTATAAGTTCATCAGTTTCGTGCAGAGAATTTCGTGATTGGCGTCAGAAAAGTTACACAGCTATCGTCCAGCTGTTTCCAAATATCCTCGACTATACTAGTTATTGCTGTGATGCACCCCCCATTCTTTCTAAAACTCGACTGTTTTTGACTCAATAGCTTATGATTATAATTATTAAGGAAGCACTGCATTTGTGTAGCCATTAGATTCTCAAAAATGTTTAGACATAAATGGTAAAATGGACACCGGCCTAAAGTCCTTATGCGCAGAAGAGAGTGGCGTGACTGCAGAAATCTGACTCAAAAAATAGAAATTATAATTTTTTGATATATTTAATTAGTTATAATTATTTTATGGCCAAAGTATGGTCAAAGTACTTATAAAATCTGCCAAAGAAGAGCATCAAAAATTAAATTTTTCATATGGGACAATATGGGAATGAGACAAGTAAAAGTTTGGCAAACGCTATTTCTTGCGAGTCTTTGGCGATATCTTTTGCCATACTTTTTATACCCTTATGGAGGGTATATTAAAATTGTCCAGATCGTCGAGCTGAGTTGATATAGCCATGTCCGTCTGTCCGTCCGTCTGTTTCTATGCTATCTCCTCCGCCAGTTTTAAAGCTATCTTAACCAAACTTTGCACTAAGCATTTTGGTACAAATACGCTGCACATTTATCGGAACCGGCCGGATCGGATGACTATAGCATATAGCTGCCATAGGAACCATCGGTCAAAAAGTAGTTTTAGTGAGAAAAAAATTTTTTTTTCCTCAATGCAAACGTCCCAAACCACGTATTTCCAAGTTTTCTATACTTTTACATAGTTCCACCAAGTTTTATGAAAATCGGCCAACTATATAGTATAGCTGCCATACAAAAAATAGGTCTGAAAAAAGTCATAGTTGGAAAAACTTTTTTTGTTTTCAATGCTATCGCTTCCAAACTTGTTACTGATCAACATTATATGCTACCACAGAACAAAACACAAATTAAGTAACCATACATTTATATACACCGACGGATCTTCAAACAAAGAAGTAACAGGATATGCAATAACCACTGAGAAGGAAGTTCTTAAGCTCGCGACTTTGCCCAGCTATTCATCTGTGTACACTGCAGAGATAATAGCTTTACTAGAAGCAGTACAAATAGCAGTTAAAAAAACAGGGAAAATATGTATATGCTCCAATTCATTATCAGCTGTCGATGCTATTCAGAACATAAACAATTTGTGCTTTTATCCAGCAACCATAAGAACTCTTTTAATTAGGTACTTTCCAAAAATTAAAATCCTTTGGATACCACGTCATGTTGGAATATTAGGCAATTAATATGCTGACGAAACAGGGAAAAGATCAACAACAACACCTCTAATCACATCCTCAAACATTAATAAAACAGACATTAATAGATACATAAAACACGCCTTTTCAAATATTAACAAAAACCTAATACAGCACACTTCACTCTGGTACCAGTCCTTAAATCCGAGCAAAAACAATATCGACCACTACCTCAAGCAGACAGAAATCAGTCGCCTACCAAGAAAAGAACTGGTAAAACTTATCAGTCTACGACTTGGACATAAAAGACTCACCCACGAATATCGGCTCCTACAAAACAATAGTAACAACTGCCTCCTCTGCAACACAAATGAACCTCTCACAATAGATCACGTCCTAAACGAGTGCATTTCACTGCAAAGCCAAAGGAACAGCTTCACCAACCGAAACCTAACCTCCTTCCTTACGGATCCATCTTCAAAAAACCTTCTAGATATAATAAAATTCCTTAAATCATCTAATATTATTCACTTGCTCTAATTAGTATTTCTTTCAATGCTATGTTTATCTATAATCTGTTACTTTAAGCTTAAGTCCTTCTTTATATCCTGTATATTCAATTCACCTGTAAAAAATCATTGGAATCAGACGAAAGCCACAGTAGTTATGGCTTCCCCCCCATAGCTATACGATATATATCATATAACAAACTGGCAAGCAATTGCTTCGGTCGAGCCGAAGTTATCTTACCTCTATTTTTTGATATTGCTACGGTTTCAAAATTAATATACTTTTTGAGTATATTTAAAATCAAAAACGTATCACAGTAAACATTTTATTTGACTTGCTAGAAATATTACAAAAGTATCGCAAAACTCTCGCAACTCTATTTCTTGCGATCGTAACTAATCGTTGCTATCGTAAACTAAACTCTTAATGCCACAAACTGGACGACATTTGAATCATATTTCTATATTTTGCCGATCCGGTTGCGAGAGTTTTGTCGGGGTAAGTATCGCAATTCACTCATTTGCGATATCGTTTGCGTGCGTTTGGTCCGCCCTGATCCAATGCCGATCTAGTTTGGCCCGTGGTTTGCACAAACCGATTCGGAATTGCATTCGGTTTACTTCTCACAAAGTAGTGGAATTGAAAAAATGCCTGATAGTTTTAATAAAAAAGGTGGGCCCCAGACTTGCCAGCCGAACCATATTTAAAAACATGTCTGAGACTCGTTTAATCCGAACACGTTAGATTTAAAATGTAGATGTCTACTTCTGATACTAATTGAAACCCACTCTCTCTCTTCTTTACCTTCAGTACATTGTCTCTGCTCCCAGTCAAGTGGAGGTAGTCGAGGGCATGTTTATACCCTGGTGCTCGGGCTGTAATTCAGATGTACTTCTACAAGCTGTGGGCGTGGTGGGTGCTGTCATAATGCCACATAATCTGTACCTGCACTCCGCTTTGGTTAAGGTAAGAAATCTATTTGAATAATAACTAAATTTTCATTAAAATCTCTTCATTTCCTTTGCACAGTCACGCGATGTGGATCGTCGCCAGCCAAAGAAAGTGAGTGAAGCGAATTTTTATTTCTTCATAGAGGCATCCATTGCATTGTTTGTCTCATTTATCATCAATCTCTTTGTGGTGTCTGTCTTTGCCCATGGCATGTATGGCAAGACCAATCGGGATGTTGTAAGTAAATCTTAAAAAGAATCCTCAGATTGAATCTAACTCGTATTTTTGTGCTTAGCTGGAGGTGTGCACCAATAAATCCATGTATGAGGATGCTAAAATGTCCTTTGTGGATCAAGTCAATGGCACTGCGATCATCAATGCGGATCTATACAAGGGCGGCCTCTTCTTGGGTTGCACTTTTGGTGCAGCAGCCATGTACATTTGGGGTGTGGGCATTTTGGCTGCTGGTCAGAGCTCTACTATGACGGGGACCTATGCGGGTCAGTTCTCTATGGAGGGTTTCCTGAATCTGCAATGGCCACGCTGGTGTCGTGTGCTGGTCACACGTTGTATTGCTATTATTCCCACATTCTGCCTGGCTATGTTTAGCCAAATGGAAGATCTGACCAATATGAATGATATATTGAATGCGGTGATGTCGCTTCAATTGCCATTTGCTGCCATTCCCACCATTGCGTTTACCTCATGTACGGCCATAATGGGCGAGTTTGTCAATGGAGTGTGAGTAGATGATGATTGAGAGTGTGTGGCACCAAGATGATTTGGCTTAAATCTATTCCATTTTCAGGGGCAACAAAATTGTTTCCATTTTACTGACCATTGTGGTAATTGGTGTTAATTTGTACTTTGTGGTGAGTCAAGTGGAGAACATGCAAATCGAAGGTGGCCTCCTGGCCTTAGTCTGTGAGTGGAATTTAATTAAAAATGCTTTTCGATCACAGGCAGGTTGAACTAATTATATTTAATTGCAGGTATATTTGCCATTTTATACATATTATTTAATATATATCTTGTGATACATATGGCCGCCTGTATGGGTAATCAACGTCTAATGAACAGTCGGGTAAGTACATACAAGCAGACAGAAGCGTAGCGGGGACTTATAAAACAGGGGTTTATAAATTACAATTATACAAATGGTTTGGAACGGAGGTACACATCACTTGGCAATAATCAATGCGAAATACTCAAACAATTTCGTTTAGTGTTTGCTCAATAAGTGTTGGTGCTTCCATTGCAATAAGTAGAATTTGATCACCCCTGGTTTCCATTTTGTAATATTCTCACGATTTAGTTTTTGATTTAAACCGATGTTACTAAGATTATTAATCTTTTAAGTCTAGTACATATAGTCTTATACTCAAAGCAAAGTTTTTAAAGTCCACAAAGCAGTTTCCTTATATAAGATTTATTTCAATAGTTTGAACACAAATGTCTTGTCTAAGCTTTAGTCACTTTTTCGATTTGTCTAGACTAATAATGGGGACTCCAGTTGTTCGCGACGCGAAAAGCGACAACTGCAACAGCAACAGAGGCCACATGTTCAAAAGCTGTTTCACTGCCTGCTGGGGAAGTTCCTTTCCAAAGCTGTTCCACTTAGCCGTTATTAGACATCGGATTTTGCATATTTGCATATTTTGAACCGCATGTCCGACTTCTGATTGTACACATCTTATTTTTATTGATCAATGATCTAGGTCCGCTTAAAACAATTTTGCATAAATTGCATATTTGCATAAAAAAATATGCAAAATATGCAAAAAACCTTTTTTTATGAAATTACATAATGATTCTGTGCTAACCGTTTTCTGATTTTGTTGCAAATCTGTTGGAACTTGTAAATTAACTTCACCAATTCAACTTGTAATCAATTAAAATGCCGAAAATGAGTGATAAAAGCACACTTTTAATTCAGAAATGGCTAAGAGATTTGCCATCAAACTTGTTTTGCAATACATATTTACATAACAGGCACCCGGCGTGCGTTACTGCGCCCCCTTGAGAATTTGAAACACAATACGAAGAAGTGAAGCTTAATAGGCAACTGCCATCTATAAAATTTTCATAAGAATCTAATCTCATTAAATTTTTTTTTCAAATTTCCCGAGTTTTTGGTCCGTATTATCTTTACCTCCTATTTGTCCGTCTATATACCCCTCTTCGTGTCAATCCAAACTCATATAAGAATTTTGCAAATGTTAAAATTTCTTTAAACCGATTGACCGACACCTCCTATTTACCCGTCTTTAACTGCCAACTATTAAATCTTCATGATAATCTAAACTTACAAAATTTTGTATATATCCGGATTTTTGGACCGCTTGATCTTGACCCGTCAATTTACCTGTCTAACTAATATACCTATAATCTAACTTATGCAAAAGTTTTGTAAATTTCGCAACTTTATGGACCGTTGGATTTAACCATTTACGCGTTTACAATTGCCATCTATCACATCTTAATGATTCCCAAAACTCATAAAATTTTGCAAATTTCGCGAAAAATCTAAGCTCAAATATTGATTTTGAAATTTTTGCGATTTTTTGCACAGTTCGGTCTACGCTTCCTATATTTACCCGGTTACTATTGCTGTCTATTAAGTCTTCATAATAATCTTTGGTCATATGAAAAATTGGCAAATTCGCGATTCTTTTAACCGTTCGATCTACACCTCCTAACCCTACACCCGTCTACATTGCCATCCATAAAACCTTCATAATAATGTTAGGTCATACGAAAAATTTGAGTTTTTTACCTTACTTGCGGGTTTAAAAGACATAAAAAAGACATTTTTTTTATTGGAATTTTCCTCCTACGCGTTTCGGCGTCATTTTGCGCCTTCTTCAGGGAGTCTGGATTTATTAATTTTTTTCTTCATTAAAAACAATACAAAAACATTAACTCTAACTTTGTCATACATCCTTAATTCTGTTTTTTAACTATAGTGAATTTTGTATGTTTCTGATGTTATGTTTTTGATCAGGTTTCCTACATGTTTTGCCAATTTGCCAATTGTTATTGGTACATTTGTCGATGAAGCAATAGGTCTCAGTGGAGTGCCTTCTTTGTGTATTTTTGGTAGTCCGTATATTCTAGGTGCGTATCCTCCTGAGCAGTAAAGTTTGTATTTTAGTCGTGTATCAATGTGATTCTGTTTGTAGAGTGTGTTGACTATTACGTTGTTCTTTTTGATCAGTTGTGATGTCGGGTCCTTCCGCATAGTTTTTGGTATGTTGATTTGTCACTTGGAAGTGTTCTCATTTTATTCATGTAGTCTATTTTGTACATTACTACAGTTTTGTTGCCTTTATCTGCCTGTGTAATAACTACCTTGTCCCTATGCTCTTTTATCAGTTTTTCTGTATTTTTAGCAATGTTTAATATGAATTTATCCTTCTGATCCAGTTTCTTCGTGTGTTTAAAATTGTTGATTTTATTTGCTAGGTTGCTTCTAATCGTGTCCTTCTGCAAATTTGGACCTGTTCAATCCACGCCTCTTATTTACCAACGCCTGCGCTTTCGTAAATGCTAAAATGAAGATTTGACAAATTTCGTGGTTTTTGGTCTAAGCCTCTTATATACGCGACTTCCATTGCCATCTATCCAAGCTTCATAGTTATCTTAGGTCCTTTGAAAATTTCGCAATTTTCTTGACCATTTGATCTTCTCCTCCTATTTACCAGCCGGTTTACCGTTCTTTATGATAATCAAAACTCAAATGAGAATTTTTGAAATATCGCGATTTTCTTGGCCATTTGTTCCACATCTTCGTTATTTACCCGTGTACTCTAGCCGCCCATAAAATCTTCATAAAAATCTGAAATGAATACACAATTTGAAAATTTTTCAATATTTTTGAATTTGCAAGGTACACCATTCATTTAATCGCTCTACAACTTCCATATAAACGTCTTTATATGCCATCCATATATTTTTATACCCTTCCAAAGGGTATTATAATTTTGCCCAGAAGTTTACAACGCATAGAAATATTCATTTCCGACCCCATAAACTATATATATTCTTGATCAGGGCGACGAGCTGAGTCGATTGAGCTTTGTCCGTCCGTTTGTCTGTCCGTCTGTCTGTCCGTCTGTCTGTCTGTCTGTCCGTCTGTCTGTCCGTCTGTTTCTACGCAAACTAGTCTCTCAGTTTTAAAGCTATCGAGCTGAAATTTTGCACAGAGTCTTCTTTTTACTGCACGCTGCTAATATGTCGGAACCGACCGGATCGGATGACTATATCTTATAGCTGCCATAGGAACCATCGGTCGGAAAATGGGTCTTATTGGGAAAAACTTTTTTGTTTTCAATGTTAGCGTTCTTAAATTCGGTCATTAGTAATATTCTATGCTTTCAAACAGATTTGCAAATTTTGGTCAAGATCGGATGACTATATCTTATAGCTGTCATGGGAACCATCGGTCAAAAAACGGGGCTTAGTGAGAAAAACTTTTTTGTTTTCACTGTTAGCGTCCTTAAACTCAGCTATTATTAATATTATATGCTTTCAAACTGATTTGCAAATTTTGGTCAAGATCGGACGACTATATCATATAGCTGCCATAGGAAGCATCGGTCGGAAAATGGGTCTTATTGAGAAAAACTTTTTATTTTTAAGTAAATCGTTCTTAAGGTTGGTGATTATTAATATTAATCGCTTTCAAACTAATTTGAAAAAGTTTATCGACATCGGGTGACTATATCTTAAGGCTGCCATAGGGCCGATCGGTCGGAAATTGAGTCTTAGTGAGAAAAACTTGTTTGTTTTAAATTTCATCGTTCTTAAACTCGGCGATTGTTAATTTGATATGTTTTCAAAAAGATTCGCGAAATTTGGTCGAAATCAGATGTTTATCTGTCGGAAAATAGGTTTTAGTTACAAAAATTTTTGATTTTTATGTAAGCGTTCTTAAACTGTGACATTTGCATTTGCAAGGGTATAAAAACTTCGGCACAGACGAATTTAGCCTGGCCTTCTAGTTAATAATAATCTAAGCTCAAGAATGCGAATTTTTGTAAATGTCGACATTTTTATAAATTTTTATTATAGAAATACATATTTTGCATATTTGTTTGCATATTTTGTAAATGGGCATTTCCACAGAAAACTCCACCGAGACCAAAAAAGGAAAAGTACTTAAAAACACTATTACTTATCATATTTTCATGGGGAAGCAATCAAAGTGAACTAATATGAGCCAATCTTAAATATATTCATAACCCATTTCGTGATTTTCAAATGCAAAGTCGCGCATTTGGATACTCATTTGGATACATTTTGTTGTCATAAAAATGCCTTTAGATTGCATTGATTTTTGGTCTCTAAAATATTTCTAAGAGTTAAAAAATATTACATAAGACACCATTAGAAACTATATGATTGCAATTAACTGTAAGTTTTTGCTTTATATTATTACAAAAACAACATAAATGTAATGAGGAAATTTAACTAGCCTAACGTCAGTTAACGTCACGTCAGATACTTAGGCAAATAAACAAAAATTTAGCAAATATTTTTGAGTAAGGTAACCTGGAAGATAAACTTGAACTATTTCAAATCATACTACTAAAATTTGTATACAAAAAGCTTTGCCCAATTCGCAGAGTTTTGCAATTTTCTAAAACAAGTCAAAAACCACTTCCGTTTTATGTAACGTAACGCCAGCACATATTTTTGCTTATATCTTCAACTCCTTATGATCGATTGTTGTTATTGTTTTTGCTGATTATAGTGCTACTTCATTGCTGCCCAAATATAGAACAATCTTTTAAAAAATCTAAGATTTTCATATTTTTTTAAAACATTTTTTCTTACAAACGTAACGTCATTTCAGTTTGGAAATGCCCATATGCCAAATGGTACAAATTTAAAAAAATTTAAGTTTACATAATTTTTGTGCTCGGGTTGCGTCGTGCCTGATCGATTCTTCGGCATGGCTTATCTGTGGTACAAACCGCTAAAAAAAAAGACCTACATAAAGAAGTTGAGAGTGCACTTTTGTATGATTTTAGCAGCCGGAAACGTTCCCCAGCCAGGTCATGCGTCATCGTTGCTTATCTGTTTAGTCGAATTCCCCGCTTCTAATGCGTTGAAACTATTTCCGAGAGATAATTTCACTTCTGAACAACTAATTTAAGCTAAGGGCGAATTGTTAAACTTCCTGCAGATAACTTTTATTTGGGTCAAAAGTTGGGGGGCTTATCGACAGATGTTTAAGGTTGACGCCTGCCTCAATACTAAATTATTAGCGCTATCTTATTTTATACGTCAACTTACTATTTATGCGATTATGGAATTTAAATCATTTTTACTATCATTCTATTATCAATATCACAAATTTTTCAATCGAAAGGCTACTGCTAGGTTTATAGGTTTTAGTTCCTATGTACAACATGTTAAGCAAATTTACAAAAAATTGGTAAACAAACACCTTTAAACAAAAAAACCATAGGCAAAATTTGGGTTGTAAATTAACAACATTGGAATTCCTATGTCTTTATTCGTCGATTGAAAGAGGCTTAAATACTAACTGGTATGTTTGTTTGAAGTGTGAAAGAATTTGGTTATTCTCGAAACAGCTTGTACGGACATACCCAATTGCTATTCCAAAATGTTGTAATTAATATCTGTTGATTTGTGTTGTTTATAAAGAATTATACTCAACCATAGACCTTGAGCTAGCCAGATGTTACTTTGACTAAAATCAAAAACAGGTCACTAAACCCCGATAAAATGAATATCATAAAGTTGTGCAACTGTTTGTAGCTAAAAAACAGGAATAATTTCCAACTCTTAAAGTATATTAATTCTTAATTTGGGTTAAAAAAAAGAGTCGCAATAACCATGTCCGACTGTTTGTCTGCCTGTATGAACGCTTTGATCTCTGACAGTTAATACAGCCACAAATTGAATGTGCATACCAGAGATCTGCTCGAGTGCAACGCAACTACAAGTGTACTGCATTTGTACTTGATATTTTTAACACTCAAGTGTATGGAGTGTTTACAACACTCATGGCATATTTGTGCTTCGGGTATGAGTGCCAATAATGCCCACTGTCACTCGTGCGCCTCAATTTTTACACTTTTACAAGCAGAGATCGGGTGTCGATGGAGGCACACCAAAATTTTTTATCACTTTGTATTTATCTCTCTCTCTCTCTCTTGAGATAACAACAATAACTTAACGGCGTTTACAGTTGCTTTTTTGAAGGGAGAGATTAGAAATAGAGCGAGAGCAATAAAAGTTATGAACCCATATATTAGTTATGTGTGTGTGTGCGACTGGCAATCGCAGACGAAATCAACATACGGTGCCACTCAAAGTAGAAACAACCAATTTGACAGACGATCAACCAAGAAAGTCAGTCGCAAAAATATCAATAACAGAACGAGTGTATATTTGACTGGACTGCAAAATTTCGAGTGTCAGTCACACCGCATAGCGAGTATTAATGCAGTGATGAAAACAGGCACTCTTGCAGATCTGTGGTCCATACACAGATCGAGTTTTTTTTTTCAGATTTTGAAACCCCCAATGAGATTGTACAAAATATAGCTACATGGAATCGATTGTGGTTGCTTTTCTATGTGCAAGAAAATAAACTAATAAACTATAAATCACAGTACATCACAGTATCGGTTATCGGATAGTCGGTTCACTCGACTGCTGCGCTCTTTTTTTGTTTAATCTTGATTCTGCAGTCTAACGAGGTTTTACCTGTCACTCCAATTGTCTCATCTTATCGCTAGCCTTAAAGAATCACAACTTATTTATTAACTCATCAAAGATATCACAAGGGCCGCATCTTTATCTATTTACGTGACCGATCCACCAAGTGGGCTTCAGTAATACTTGAAAATATACACAGTTTTTATTTTTCAGTGGGTCCAACGTTTCGTGTTACCAAGCCAGAACAGTTTCTCGATAAAGAATGCCAACTCAACGTATGCCAGGTATGTCGACATCTAAGTATGATCACAAATCATTCAGTCAATTGACACACCAACACCACCACCACCACCAACACACAATGCACACTCTAATCTTATCCTTAGCTTATGATTCGGCCTGTACTATCTGCTGTCCTTCAAATCTCTCTCTATTTATTTCGCTCTACCTTTTGCCTAACTCTACTAATCCTTTTAGCTCTCTCATCTGGTTACATTTCTCTAACAAAACCACTAACTGACAATCCTACGCATGTTGCCATGCTCTCCTTCTTCTTCTCGAATTATTCCACAGTGATGTAACATTAGTTGTAGGCGATTTGACTACTAATAAAACAAATGTCAAAGGGGTCGATACGGTTTCGGAAAAAGTGCCTCAATGAATCATTTTCGATTGACATTCCTCCTCCACACTTGTGATACTAACACAACAATCACATTCACATAGTAAACAAATAACAACAAAAAATATTATCTTGCTAGGGCTTAAATACAATATTATAAGAGTTTTGAAGTAAATGTGATTTTAAAGGGATTTACATTTGCGGTAAGTCATTAAAAGTGGTTCCAATTGTGTTCATTATAATACTCATGACAATGTGTTTAATTCATTATTGGAGTATTATTGATTAAGCTATGGTCTAAAGTACTTATGATAAATAAAGTTGAGAATTTATGCCTTAATTTTTAATGGAAAAAGTGTTTGTACTTATTTATGGTAAGAGAATGTACTTAAAGTATAAACAGGAAACCGCTATCTACAATACTGGAACCATAAGGAGTGAGCAGTGGATGCTGAAGGGCAAAAGGTTGCCGTTAATTTAAAATACCAGATAAAAAACTATAAATAAAATAAATTATTATTTTAATTTAGTCTTAACAAAGATATTGTCATAAGAAAGACGCTTAAAAGGATCGATCAACAAGTACCCGTGTTAGAAATCGAGATAAGTAAAGCTAGCCCATATTCTTAATCATTTTGAAAGTTAAGTCATATGTTGTTTTAAAATCCTACATTGAGTCTTTCTGCTGTAAAGGAGGTAAATCACAGCGATGACAAATAAATATATTTCGATAGAGCTACGAGTTTGATGTCAAATGATACGCGCTAATCTTTTACAAGACATTCATTTACCTGCCTAAAAATAAATAGTCACTAAGCAAATATGAAGCAATTCAGTTTCTTGATTAATTATACAGTTTCAATGATCTTGATGATGATATTATGAAAGAGAAATAGTAGTTCACTTGTTCTTTTTCTCTAAATGAGTCAACTCACTCAAATTGCTCACTTGTTCAGTTGTTCTGGTTCACCTGTTCTAGGTCTATGGCGGAAGTTTGTATGATTGCACTGACCGTGTTGTTGTTTCAGTTTTACCAACGGCATTTCTAAGGGGTTGGTTTCGGTTGCACTGACCGCGTTGTTGTTTTAGCATTGCTTTTTTTGTTGTACACACATACAAAATTTGTGTGTATGTGCGTCTTTTACTCTCGCGCTAACTCTCCCGCTCTCTCTCTCGCACGCTTAGTTCAAAATTTTGGCACCATTCTTGTTATAGATGTACGTACAGACACACAAAACAACTCACACAGCACGAGAGACTGAGAAGCTCAAAGAACACAGAACAACACAGAGCAAGGCAGAGCAAGCTCACAAAGTGAGACAGACATAACTCTCTGAGCAAAAGAGACCGAACAGCTCTTAGCACGGTTGCCACATTTGGTGTTTTTGCACCAAAAATGGTGTTTTTTTTATTGGAATTGGCTCTTTTGCATGGAGCCCGAAAAAGGAGCAGAAATTAAAAGAGTTTCCAAAATTCTGCGAAGTAAGACCACACATAATTTTGGGAATAGCCTTTACAAAATGGTTGCGCGAGCTTGCTTGAGCAGTGGGATGTTCCCTAAATATTTTCTATGTCTCAGACTCTAGAAGTCTACAATTTAAGAAAAAAGAAATAGTCAATTTAATGAATAAACCAGAAGTCCAAAAGTTATTTAAATTGTATTCTTGAAATTAAAGTTTATTAAACATTTGAATACGGAATTTCAATCAGATCGAGACTAGAATCTACTTTAAAATCAACACAAGACACCAAAAATTGACTTTATTCAGAAAATTGAAGGGTTGGTAGTGGTTCTAGATTATTTACATCTGCTAAACACGAATCTGTTTTCGGAAATGGTCCATCAAGTCTAGATTTTTAGTAACTTTAGCTTAAAGCGCGTTTAGTTTGGAGTCCGATATTTTATATTAACTCCCTACGAAAATAGTGTCTGTCAAATAGCAGCTATATAGGAGATGAGAAATCGTCCCTTAATGAATATGTGAAAAAAGTATTTGGTCGTAAAGTGAAAAATTTTTACAGATTGGAAGCGTTATTTCTTTAAGTATACTCATGCAAGACTTTAGGATAAGATCAAGTTGTTATTTTAGTATTTTGACTTACAGACCAATTTTTATTCAGACTTCTTAAGACAAACGTTGTTTTGTTTTACCCTTTTATCTTTATAACCACTCATCCGATTGTTTTGAAATTTGGACACAATAGAGAATTAAGTCCGAGGAAGCCATTGAGATTTAAATCTCAATTTTAACATTTTATTGCCACTGTAACTAATTAATACATGAAATATTTTTTGGGTTTATTGGTACGTTAAATAATACTCAAGAAATGAAATGAATGTATAATTTAACAATTTTTTTTATTTTATTAAATAATAATAATATATAACATGAATAAGGGGAAGAAAATTTTGTTGGCTCTTTTTTAATGAAAATGACTCTTTTTTGAAATTTTTTGGTGTAATTTAATTTGTTCAAGTGGCAACCGTGGCTCTTAGAAAAACTCAGAACAAGATGGATTGAACAAGTAGACTGAACAAGACTCGCTGAACAAAAATGAACAATTGAAGAAGAACATGTTCACTTGTTCAGTTTAAAGAACAACTCAATTTTGTTCACTCATTCATGAACAACCCAACACTTAAGAGAAGGCATCGAAGAAATAGTACACTCCATTGAAGCACGTGAGGTACTATTTATATTTCGGGAACTGGTCACACTAATGTCAATAGCTAAAATCTGGTGCATGATGGAATAAGTCGGCAAAAGCTGTCCCTTAGCGTATGCTAGCAATAAGTGCGAGTGAAAGGCGCATTGTATAGTGAGAGTGAACGAAACGGAAGAAGAGTATGTTGATTGACCCTTAACAGGTCCGTGGGGTTTAAAATCGCCTTTTAAAGAGGTGAAGTGTTTCCATAGTTTTATTTTTAATAATTTAGAATTCGCAATTAATCGTTGTTTTTGATTTTGAATAGATATTATATAGATATAGATATACATATACAACACATTTCGGTGCATGAAACAAGAATTCCAATAACTCATTTTATTATTGCTACCTAAGGGTTAAGATTAAGAAAAAATTAAGAAAAAAATCGTCCGCACACGACCTTCCGCGTCAACAAGCAAGCATCATAAAAAAACTAACATTGAAGCCCAATCTGCTGCGTCGACAACTTTTCACTCAGATATTTGTCAGCTGTTCGCTGTCATTTTGGCTCTTTGAGTTATTTTTTGACTCTCTGAGTTTTTTTTTAACTATGTCCGTCTCCCTCTAACCACCGTGTTTTCCTACGTCGACAGTAATTTTGAGTAGCAGATTTTGTTGTCTCTATGAAGTATCTACTTGTCACAATGGAGTTAACATCACTCAAAAAAGAGAGGCGTTTCAAAGTGTGCTTCTATGTTAGTTTTTCTATGCAAGCATGCACTGAAACTAAGGAACAAAAACGAGCTAGCGACGGCAGCCGACGAGACCACCTTATACTTATTCCATCATGATCTGGTGATACCAAAAAAAAGTTTGACATTTTGTACCATAAACGGTCTCACAACGTTTTCATGTACCAGCGCTATTTGTGTTGTTTACAGTGAGTTAAAAAAAAATCAATTTGGCTTTAAAATTAACATTTCACGGGAAGAATTTTGTTGGATTCTTTTTTCAAAAATTTCCACGTGGATTATCTCAACAAGAGTGTGTCGATGAACTGAGTTCTTTGTATGGCGATAAAGCACCATCAACAACCACTGTATATCGCTGGTATAGTGAATTCAATCGTCAGAAATCATCGATGCTGTGCGTGAATTAATAATGCTTGCCGTGAAAAAGGTTTGTTCGCGTCGGACTCCGCATAATTTGACAATCGCTCAAAAATGGTATGGAAAAATTGACTCACTGTAAACAACACAAATAGCACTCGTACATGAAAACGTTGCGAGAAATGTCAAGCTACAAAATGTCAAATTTTATTTTGGTATCAACAGATTCTAGCTATTAACATTAGTGTGACCAGTTTACGAAATATAAATAGTACCGCACGTACCACCAGCTTTTCCTACCACTTTATCTTGTGCGAAATATATTTGTTCGATTATTTGTATATTTGAAGATGAGCAATTGTCTGCTTTTTAATAATAGTTACATAAAGTGTATGAAAAAATTCAAAGCTACTTATCTACTGCACCGACCAAATAAGGAAAACTTTATTACGACATGCACCTGCCCACAGAAGACTTAGGAGGAGAGATGAATCTACATCACCAACAACTAGCTTATGCAGAAAAATCCCATTTTGACTAGTCCTACGGTCTTTTAGAGTAGGCAAGTTCAGAAGTCGTGGCCCATCTATATAGGGAGGCAAACGGCGACCAGCATCCCAGTTTAAGCCTCTACACTCAGAGAAAACATAGAGAATTTCGCTCTTGAATCAAGAGCATTCGTTCTCAAAAGTACGGTAAGAGTGAAAATTCTTGATCCAAGAGCGAAATTCTTGATTCAAGAGTGAATTTTTGATCCCGACATTCCTGATTCAAGAGTTTCAGCTCTTGATCCAAGTATGAATAATTATTGATTCAAGAGTTTCAGTACTTGATCCAAGAAAGAATAATTCTCAAAATAAAAAAATTAAAAATAATATTTGGGGTGGGTGATGGGAGAGACGCGACCCGACCCGACCTGACCGACGTGGTCCGCGTCTCGTCTCCCTCCTCCGGTCCCACGCACCATTATCAACCACACCAACCCCAACCACCACCCCACCCACCAAACTTTGTTTTAAACTGTGATTGATTTTGAGATAACCACATAGATATTTTTTTTTTTTTTACTCTTCTGGGACTTGAACACGGTACCTCGAAAGACTGAAACACACACAGGCGACGGGCAGCTTATCGAGCTCAGCTATCTGCCGTAAGGTAAAAGACGCGACGAAATCACACTTATAAATAAACGCAGTTGCCTTTCGTTCGCATCGCACAACAACAAACTGCGCAAGCGCTCTCACTCTCTGCGAGAGCGAGTCCAACGCTGTTCTCTCAACGACCAACTGCGCATGCGCCCTCACTCTCTGCGAGAGCGACTCCAACGCTGTTCTCTCAAAGTTAAGTTGCCCTCACCCCCCTTGCCTATAAAAAACCAAAATGAGAACGTTTAGAACGAATTTATCTCGATTCCAAGAGCGAAATTCTTGAAAATTCAAGAACGACTAATTTTTTTTTCAAAAGCGTTCGTACTCAAATTATTCGTTCTAGTTTTTTCTTAGTGTAAGCGCATAGAGAAGAAACAGCTTTTGAACAGACTTCAATATATCTTGATGGTAACTATATTGAGGTGACCAAACGTTTGAGTAATACACTAGCGAGGGTCGAACGAGAAGCCTGGCTATTTACGGATCGTCAAACTTGTTAAATGAAACCCAGCAAACTCTTAACTTTGTTTGAAATGACAGTGAGCTGATGGTTAGAACAAAGTTGGTGATCAAATAATACCCCCAGATCCTGAACTCTGAGTTAATGCGGTCCAGAGCTCTTTGATCACTAAAGTATGTATTCAAAGCAGTTTTAGTCGTGTAGCGCTCCTCCTTTGTAAGATATGGTTTACCCAGGGACGCCCATCTGTGATCCTTAAGGCAAGGAAATCTTTCTAAATTATATTTTTCAACATTAAATAATTAGATCAAGATGCATTTGATATGAAATGAGAAAGAATCTTTAAATTAATAGCGGAAAACATAAGATATAAATGAAAACATAAATTTTCCCTGGCTACGCCCTTGGATCCGGCTTTAACCTGTGGACCAGCTTGTAGCCTTGGTATAATCTTGTCATATCGTAAACAATTTGAACCGATTTAAAGCTTACCAATAAATTGGACTTAAGCAGGGAGTGTCCTGGAAGTCTCTAGAGACTTTCGTATAAACGATTGCACTTCGAACCAAAATTAGACTACTGTTATGTGAACTGACAAGAACAGGACATAGAAGGCATTAAATCTAATTGTCTTTGAGCAAGCGGTTTCATCATTCGTCAACTTTCGAGTTTTAAAAACGCGGCTAACGCTGATAAGAGCCATATGAACCAACTCTAATAATTTTTGTTATTTACTAAACACGGGTACTTACAGATCGAAACTTATTAATCCAACTAGATATGTTATAAATATTTGTTTTGTTACCAACATTTGTGTAAGTACTTATTGTTTAACTGCATATTAAAACGAATGGCTTTTAGATTTATGTATTTTTAAGAAATCTGGTGTAATGTTTATCAATTGCATTTGGTGTGGTTCATTTAAAATGTATTTAAGTGTGCAAATTGTTTCTGCTAATTTTTAACTTTGTGTACCCATTCACTTTTCTTTTATTATATGTGCTCGACTACCCTTACTGTCCATGTGTGTGTGCTCTCCTATACATCTCTCCCCACTCTCTTTCTCGCTCTGTCTATTACTCTTACACATCGTACTCTACTCTTATACTGTATGTCTCTATGTGTGACTGACCACAACAACAACTACTACAAAATG
This sequence comes from Lordiphosa magnipectinata, assembly GCA_037044535.1. Taxonomy (NCBI): domain Eukaryota; kingdom Metazoa; phylum Arthropoda; class Insecta; order Diptera; family Drosophilidae; genus Lordiphosa; species Lordiphosa magnipectinata. The sequence goes on from JBAMBO010000967.1 coordinate 93,237, forward strand.
AACTGGTATTGGATTTGATTGATTTTGATGTTTCCTAATTGAAAATCCACAAAAATCCAAATTTTCCAAATTGATCTTTTGTTTATGTGGAAATGGATTTTTTGGCATGGGTACAAAATTTTGTATAAACTTTTCATACATGAAAATTAAAAAATTCTAAGAATTGCTTATAATATGCAAAGTTTGAATGCAACATAAAATTTGATTTGACAATAAAAAAAAAAATCCATTTTGATTGCAATTCGTTAATAAATAAAAACACACACACACACACACAAACACTCAAATATGCGCTGTCCGAAATTTGCTGCCAAAAAATATGTTTTTTCTTTGCCTGCGGTTCTGATCTACCCACAACAACAACCACATCGATCGCCTATTGGGAATCCAGTGAGCTGACTCTTAACGATAATGGAATCTCAATTAACTCTATGCAGAATTTTCAACAAAACCAACTTCGATAGAGCTTTAGTTTTATAAAGTATTTTCACACCTGTGTAATTGATATCAAGCAATCTGATTGTCTCTTTAAGTGTTTTTTTTTTTTATTTAGCTAGCTTGTACATTTTAATAGTAAATTTACGTATTACGCTTGGAATTCTGTTGATGCTGATTTTTTGTATAATTGTGTAATTTATTCACTTGTAGTCTGTAGAAATAAAATGAATTTCGTTAAACCAATTCCATATAAAATAAAAATATATTTAGCGACGGTTGTGATTGATTCTCTTGGCTTGTGTTTTATTTATTTTTGTAACTGTTAATAACAAATTTGTGTGTATGTATATTTCGTTTCCTTATACTGTGAACTAACTGGCATAATTATAGTTGGAAATATTTAACAAAATAAGCAATTAAAACAATGAGAACTTTAGCAAATTTTATGTATTGAGCAAAACTTCAACAGACAGAAGTACTCGCAGTAGTAGCTGAATGCAGCGCTGCGGCAGCGAACTTTCTTTTGGTCATAACTAAGTATCATGCATCCGAATCGATAAATAATCTGGATTACTTAATATCTCTAGAAGGTACACGGTCTTGCGAAGTAAGTAATTTAGCTTACTTCATCAAATGTTTGGTCAACGTGGAACATAAATTACGTCGAAATTTAAACTATATATTCTTGATCAGGGCGACGAGCTGAGTTGATTGAGCTTTGTTCGTCCGTCTGCCTGTCTGTTTCTACTCAAATTGGACCTCAATTTTAAATCTATCGAGCTGAAATTTTGCACTGAGTCTTCTTTTTACTGCACGCTGCTAATATGCCGACCAAATCGGATAACTATATCCTATAGATGTCATAGGAACATTCTTCTTTACTTCTAGACCCGATGTTCCCCCACCTAATTCTCACCCACTTCCCACCCACTTCCCACCCACTTCCCACCCAATTCCCACACACTCCCCATCCTCTCCCAACCCATTCCCCACCCACTTCCCACCCACTTCCCTCCCACTTCCCACCTAATTCCCACCCACTTCCCTCCCACTTCCCACCCACTTCCCTCCCACTTCCCACCCACTTCCCACCCACTTCCCTCCCACTTCCCACCCACTTCCCTCCCACTTCCCACACACTCCCCATCCACTCCCAACCCATTCCCCACCTAATTCCCACCCACTTCCCATCCACTTCCCACCCAATTCCCTCCCACTCCCCACACACTTTCCCCACCCTAATCTTTCCCACGCTGAAATCAAATTTTCTTCTTCTTTATTGGCCCGATGTTTAGCATCACAACCGCTTGACGGTCTTGGCCTCTGCAATAAATGCCCTCCACTCGCTTTTGCATTGTGCGTGCTGGCACCAGTTGTTCACACCAAGGTTGGAAATGTCTTTCCGCAATTGATCATCCCATCTTAGTGGTGGGCGATCCCTCCTGCCTTGTCCTTCAAAGTCAGCCGCCTTCGCTTTGTACGGATTACATGTCCTAACCAGCGCAGCCGCTGTTGCTTTATGCGCTTGACTAGACTGATGTCCTTATAGACTTCATATAGTTCGTGATTCATTCGAATGCGGTATCCATCGAAAACTTTTAAAGGTCCATACATCCTCCGAAGGATTTTTCGCTCGAACACGCCAATCGCCTCCTCATCCGCTGCTGTCATTGTTCATGCTTCTGGGACTGGGATGATGAGCGACTTGTATAGCGCTATTTTTGTTCTTCGAGAAAAGGCTCTGCTCTTGAACTCCCTACTGAGCCCTTAGTAGCATCGGTTTCCAAGAGTAATTCTTCTTTGGATTTCCAGGCTGATGTTGTTGTCGCCGGTAATCATTGTTCCGAGGTAGACAAAATCCTCTACAACCTCAAAGTTGTACTCCCCCATAGTAACAATTTGTCCAAGACTCGTAGACTTCTTGTCCGTGGATACTACGTACTTCGTCTAGCCCATCAGCTTAGACTGCTTCACAATCTCTGAAAACGCCCTGCTTACCGCCCGTTCGTTTTTGCCGATAATGTCAATATCATCGGCGTATGCGAGTAGCATTAGATCTTTATAAAGAAATGAGCCCGATCTGTTGGCAGTTGGGCACTGGCGCAGCAGATTAAAGAAGTCACACGATAGGGTATCGCTCTGCCTAAAACCTCTCTTGGTATCAAATGATTCGGAGAGGTTCTTTCCTATTTTGACGGAGCTTCGAGTGCTTCTCAACGTCATCATGCAAAGTCGAACGCACTTTGCTGGTATACCAAAGGTAGACAGGGCGTCAAAGAACCTTGACCTTATCGATGTGTCAAAGTCTGATTTATCATCAGCAAAAAGATGGTTGGTTTTGATATTTCTCTCATATGTCTTCTCCAGGATTTGTTGTAATGTGAATATCTGGTCTGTGGTGGATTTACCAGGTCTGAAGCCACACTGATAAGGTTCGATCAGAAATAATGCACGACAGAATCTTATATGCGATGGGAAGGAGACTGATCCCACGGTAGTTGGCGCAAACTGCAGGGTCTCCTTTTTTAAAAAGTGGGTAAATTACACTTAGACTCCAATCTTCGGGCATGCTCTCGTCGGACCATGTTCTGCTAAGGAGTTGGTGCATGCACCTTATCAACTCCTCGCCTCCAGCCTTAAACAGTTCAGGTTGGCAGGTCATCTGCTCCTGCTGATTTGTTGTTCTTAGTTGATCAGGGGACTTCCAGGTCGCCTTATGGATGTCGCAATGTTTAAACCTGGTACTACTTATGACCATGTTCCTGCCCGCGGCAAAATCTATTAGCCTCTCTCCGTTACCGGAGGTTGTTTCATGAAGACTAAATCTGCCGACTGTCGAGCCAAAAACTCCTTCTCTCCCAATTTTAGCGTTAAAGTCGCGCAAGCACGATCTTTATGTCGTGATCGGGGCAGCGCTCATATAATTGTTCCAGGCGCTCATAGAATTCGTCTTTTATCGAAGCGCCCTTGTCTTACGTTGGGGCGTGTGCACAGATAAGATAAGTCTGAGTGCGGCTAGTCGCATGTCCACTGTCTTGCACTGACTCCAAAGCCGGCTCCAAACTCATGCTTGGAAGCATGTCCGCTGTAGTAGATCTTCCAGGGTGCATTGGTTGTTGATGTTCTTTTCACCATGCTCCCCTGTCCAATCCATCGCATTTCCTGAAGTGCGGTAACGTCCGATGAATATTTATCAAAGACTTTCACCAACTGAATACCAGCTCCTTCTCTGTTGAGGGTGCGAACATTCCAGGTACATATCCTCAAATCGTGGTCCTTAAAACGTTTGCGTGGGCATTGTTGTCGCAGTTTTCATTGGTGGAGTTTTTTTTGACGGCAGTGGGTACCAAACCCGACGCACCAACCCTATATATTGTACCCTCTAGGGAGGGCTCGCCGCTCACGTTAGCCATAAGCTTTGCGGATGCAAACCGTTCTGTTTACAGTGGTCACCAACGAGAAGGTGTGAGTCGAATTAAGCCAGGATCGCGCTGGGTTCGCCAAGTTGAACCGATCAGCAGCTTTACCTCACTACATACGCCCCCATTAGGTCCAGAAAAAACTATGACTAGAAATTTCTGAACGACCACCTGTACGGCTGAAAACAGAATAAGCCCTGATTTAGAAGTTCTGGTACTGAAATCAAAGCTGCCATAACATGGTTTTCAGTCATGAATTTAACACAGACAGGGCCTACTACGTGATGACCTTTGCTTCTTTCAGGCATGATTTCAGTACTGAACTCATGGCTATTCCTATTTCTCAGGTCTTTATCAGTACCGACAAATTCAGTAATGAGGCGTAGAGCTCTAGGAAAGTAACAAGAACAAGTAAGCTGCGGCAATCGTTTTTTTCCAATCTATACCAAACTTTTGGAGAATCGATAAAAAATGCTGATTTCTAAATATGTCTAGAACAGTGATTGACGCAACTGGCACGCAAGGGCCGAACACTTTTCGCTATTCACACCGACACGAGCCGAACGCAGTTTGAGGCTTCTGCTACAAGAGAGCAAACAGCTATTCGGTCGTTGGCCAGCGGTCGATTACAACAATACACTCTCACTTTTTTGTCTCGCTTTAGTTCACAAACAATCGTCTAGAAGGTATGAACAATCTACAGTGCCGCTCAACTAAATAGGTTTGAATTTTTTTTTTAGGTTTGAAACGTTGTATCTCTGTAACAAGCACTCCGATCTAAGCGAAATAAATTTTGTTGTGTAAAGAAATCAGTCATTTATGAAATAGCAAAGTTTCTGTTCTGTTAGTTTTGTTTTTATATCATATTTAATATTTTTTCAAAAACAGCAAAAAAATCTCCATTTTTTTTTGGCTCAACTGAATAGGTTTGACCACTAAAACTATTAAACAAAAGTATATAAAGCAAAATATCAAGGCACTGGGTAACTTAAATAATAAAGGACACTGTTTTAGCATTATTTAGTATTTGGTATGCCCACCCTTGTTCTTAATTATTTCAAACATACGGTTTGGTAAGGAATCCTAATATTTTTCAATTTCATTTAGTGAAATTGTTGACCAGGCTTTTTGAATTGCTTCAACTAGGGTCCCAGAGTCACTAAAGTGTCTTCCTCCTTCGTATACTCTCCTGGACAAAAGTGTCCAAATGTTCTCGATAATGTTAATGTCAGGGGTTTCGAGCAATTTGATCCACTGTTTTACAACCCGAGCGGTATGAATGGGAGCGTTGTCATGTTGGTACGTCCATGGAATATGACCATAAATCTCCGAAAAGTGGGGAAAAGCCTTTTGGAGCACAGTCTTGTACACATTTGCGTTCATCTTCGAGGTGACAAAGTGGAGCACGCATGCTCCATAAAACGAAATGGCTCTAAACACCATTACTCCACCTGCACAAGAGTGATGACGACTTAAAAAACATTCTTCTTTTCGCATATCGTGGAAATAGTAATTATATAGCCATCCGGTCCATCGAGGTTAAACTTCTTTTCGTCGGAGAAGACCACCGTCTTCCACTCCTTGTTCCACGTCATGTGTGATCATGGGCAAATCGTTGTCGTGCTTACTTACGAGCATCATTGAGAGGTGTTTTTTTTTTTATTTTCTATCTCTTCAAGTGTTTGGCGCTTCGAATAATTCGTTTTACTGTGGCCACACTAGCATTAACGCCGCATTCTTCCCTAATTTTACCAGCAGAAAGGTGGGAATTTAAGGCAGTTCGTAGGATAAGTCGCCTTTCGGTTGCTGTTGTTGCATAATTTTTTCCTCTATTCATTTTTTTTTCCATAGTCTGCTTCATTACGGAGAAAATTACTCAAAACGTTTTGACTTCGACCGATTTTCTTGGCTATTTCATAGTGTTTTAAGCTAGATTCAATATAGCCTTTTATTTGATCTTTTTCAAAATCGGTTAAAGGTTTTCCGCGGCCCATTTTACAAAAAACTAATAGCAGTTGCTTTAAATTTTGGAATACAAAAGAAATCAACTCTTTTCAATCACGCAGTCAATCAAAAAGTGAAGTTAAAAGTGTCAAACCTATTCAGTTGGGCCAAAAAAATTGAGATTTTTTGTTGTTTTTGAAAAAATAATAAAAATGATATAAAAAGAAAACTAACAGAACAGAAGCTACTATTTCACAAATGACTAATTTCTTTATACAACAAAATTTATTTCGCTCAAATCGGAGTGCTTGTTACTGAGATACAATGTTTCAAAACTAAAAAAAAGTCAAACCTATTCAGTTGAGCGGCACTGTATATGCAAAACTGTGGGAGATATTGTGTTGCGGGGTAGTTTTGATCTGTCTGCAATTATGAGGAGTTTATGTCCCATACATGTCGGAAATCTAGCTCTTCTCACCAGGAAATAGGAATAATTTTCATTAGCTAGAAATGTCTACTAAATTCGTTTGCAACTTATGTTCAATGTTATTCGCATATTCTTCATTAGCAAGAGAAGTCTAGTCCATCTAACTGTCTGTTTGCGTTTCTAAGAAAACTACGCTTGAGTACAACCCTACAATACTGAATTTAGTAGTAATGAAGTCGGGCTTGCATTTCAGAACGGTTTTAGTACTACCCATTAAGGTCATCCATGAGTTCCGTACTGCTCTTCATAGAGCTCTGTACTGCCTTGCCATTTTCGGACGCCATTTTCTCAGTACCAGTTCTTTCAAATCAGTACTGATTTCCGTACAGATTCTACACTGCATGGATTTTACTGATCTAACCTTAGATTTGGCAGTACTTTAAGTTAAATCTATGGTTTCATATGCAAATAATTAGCTTAAATTAAGCCGAGGAGTTACCTATGTCGTGAATTTTTTATTCAAATTTGGCTAAATTATTTGCCTGTGGGACTTTAGGTGAAGTTCTTAGGTTGGATTAATCATAAAGTTCCTAGAGCACTTAGTTCTTATAACAAATTAAGTCGACGTCTTAAGATCCTGAAACCAACACAGATCGTGATCTGGTTCTTTAAATTTATACCTTGTCCATCTATCTCTACACTCAGAAAAAAATATTACCTAAGACTGTTGAAAATTACCAGAAATTTAAGTTCATTTTACCTAAAATGACAGCCAATGAATATATGGACTTAAATTCAGGCAATAAATTTGATTTTTAGGTAATATATGACCTAAAATTGTAGGCAATGTATGGCCATAAACCGTCTTTTTAGGTAAGAGAAAGGGCAACATTTTAGTCAATAAATAAGCTTTTTAGGTAATATGTGACCTAAAATTTTAGGCAATGTAAGACTATAAAACGTAGTTTTTAGGTAATAAGCACCACCTCCACAACACACACCAAAACACCACACCTCCACCACTAAATTGTTCAATTTGTTCAATTTGTTTCCATGTCCATCCCTCCCAATATGCAAATTTTAAAACTTACCTAATATATTGAAAGGATATTTCCAGAATTTTTTCAAAACATATAAAATCGGTTGATTTCCCGCTAGTCAATATTATATATGCTCAGTGTCAAAGCATGTTTAATATAAAATTTTTATTTCATTCTTTGCAAGTGAAGTGCCTTTACACTTTTCATATATATCTAAATAATAGGTTGTCAAACTTCTCTAAAGAGAACCTCTTATCGAATTGAACCTGTCAAATTACATTAAAAAAGCCAACATTTTCCAAATATTTAGAGTTATTTGCTTTGCTTAATAGCAATTGTCAGAGAGTCTCTTTAGAGATGTATGACAAGTGTAAAGGCAGCTTAAGTTTAGAAAAATGGCATAATTTTAAGGCAAAGGATTCCTAAAAAATTTAGTCTTAAAACAAGATTGTTTAGGTAAAATGCCCTATATTTTAGGAAATTATTGCCTGAAAATCACATTTTAGGTAATAAAATCCATTTTTCTAAAATTTAAGGAAAATCTTTTTTCTGGGTGTATGCATGAATTTCAACTGCCCAGAAAATTATCTACAATGTTTGGAATGCTGCTATGTTGCTGCTGCCTTCTTTAGGTAGAGTTTTATAACAAAGATCGCATAGAATTCAAACATTTCTTATTGATTAAGATCGGCAGAGTTACATCATTATCAACATTATAAGGTTAGGTTTATACTGCTAAAAACTAATGTCAAATGTTTGAATTTACATTCCTGCGAAATGGAGCAAGTGTTTGCACTACCTTGTATTCATTGTATCATGACCCTGGTCCATAGCCACCAAGGGGCCGAAGTCATTCGTGTTTTCAAGCAAACGCGAGCCGAACTCATGATTGTGTGAAACGGCGAACACTGAGTTGCAAGTAAAACGGCTGTAGACTGGAGAGAGCTCTCTTGCTCACTAACACAAGAACACATTTCTGTTCTCACTAAAGCAAAATCATCTTAAATCTACCCCTATTATGTACCGCAACTTTCCTTTTTCATAATTTTCACCTGCATACCTTTTGCACCCACACAACTCACACTCTCTCAGTAAAAGCCCTCACTCAACCAATCTATTCACTTTATGCTTTTTCACAGAATCGCCACCAACGCCGCCGATACAGATGGCGAGGTCATGGACGGTGAGGATGCGTAGCCATTACTGTGCTGCACTGATTCCGATGGCAGTGAGGAGGTTTGTTTTAGCAGCAACAACAATGAGCGCGATTGTCCCAGCAGTAACGGTCATGTGGTCATCAGCTAGCATTGGCAGGAACATTGCAACAAGCCGCCCAGCAATGGACACACAAGGTGGCAAAGTTTCCAGACTCTTACCTGGTTAGGGAATGGATTTGTGTTTATTGTTGCTTCGGATATTTGATAGTTTTCTAAGAAAACCAATCGGATCAGTGTAGTAACCTTTTACCAAAAAGAAAAAAAAGACACACGAAAAACGTCGAAAATAGTTTAAAAATCTTACTACAATTATTATATTTAAGGCTGTGAAGTTAACTAAAAATGAGAAAACAACATAATCCTATAAATTTGCTTAGAAACTGTGTGAACATATTCATAAATTATTCGTGTCGAAAATCATTGTTTGCTATTGTGTGAGCTATTATTTATCAAAAAAGTCATGCTGTTCTATATTTATAAAAATGTATTTTACACCATTCGAATTAAGATCTCTCTACTATGCTACAGTTTTTAAAAATTCAAGTCCTTTTAGATAATATTTCCAATTGTTGTTTATAAAATTTTAAATAAAAAATCTATCAAATTTAAAGAAAAATTGTTAACTATTGACGTTCATTTATTTTAATTATGGAAATGCCAGATGGGCGGGCATTAAAGTCGGACGAGCACCTGCAAAGTGTATAATAATTTTGACCAGACTTAATTTTATGTATAAACTTTATGTATTCTTGATTGGGGCGACGAGCTGAGGCGATGGAGCTTTGTCCTTGTCTGTATGTCCGCTTTGTCCACCAAAACTAAAAAATTCAAAGTCAAAAGTTTGGCTTTAAATGTGTTGGCTCTATCTCGCAAAAGAATGAGCTTTTTAATTGTATAGTCGGTTCGTACATAGTTGATTCGATTCGTTACAATCGTACTCTAATTCTAGCTCCAGAACAGTGACAGTTATTATTAACATGCCAGTACGAAACATCAAACTAAATATTACAAAGCTACAATCATATATCTACATGGCGACCGTGATTACTGAATAAAACTTATATAATTACTTCGTTTATAACTATCATTTATTTACATGGCGACCGTAGACAGTGATCGTATATTTACATGGCGACCGGACACAAGTAAACACGAAGGACCTGCATAAAGACTACATAAAATCGTGCAAAAAAAAAGTATTCTAATGGAAATTGCGATTTAGGCCGGTTTTCCGGGATACATGTCATTAGACAATTCCAAATTCCTTGCATTCAAATGGATATTGCGACTTAGGTCGGTTTTCCAAGAGTTGTTGAAATCATTCCTGTCGACCAACCTAACCATTCCATTTAAAAGGAAGCCAAAGTAAATCATTTACATTTACAAGCTAGGTGCAATTATCTAGCCGTAAACGGGCGTCTCATCCAGCATAAAATTTTGAATACTAATGCTTGGAATATTATCATTATCTGCCATTAACTTAGACATATATAGTCCGATATGGATGAAAATTGGATTTATGGATTAGTTTTAACCTGTACTTTACTTCAATAATCAAAATTTTCAAAAAATTGGAAGGCAAGGTAGGGGCGTAAGGGGGGTAAAAGGGGGGGTAAAGCAAGACCGAATTAAACTCTTGGAATATCTGCTGCCGACCACTTTGACAAATACAGTCCGAAATGGATTGAAATTGGCTTTATGGATTAGTCTTAACCTGTACTTTACTTCGATAATCAAAATTTTCAAAAAATTGGGAAGCCAGGTACAATTAACTAGCCGTATACGCGTCTTTAATTGCCATTTATCCAATCTTTATAATAATTTTATGTCCTACTCCTACCAACTTCTTCATTGTAATCCAAACATCAAACGCTTTAATAAATACACTTATATTAGCTTTGCAAATTTCGCGGTTTTTTGGACCGTTTAAATAAAAGTTATATAGCCTATGTTCAACTTCAGGTTATCAACTATCTGTGTGCCAAGTTTCATCCGAATACTTTCAGCCATTTGTGCGTGATTGAGTAAAAATCAGGCAAACATACAAACATGCAAACTTTTACTTTTATAATATTAGTAAGATTATATCAACCCAATATTAAAGAAACTTAAACTGAGTTCTAAAAAGAAAGGTATACAGTCCTGTTCCGAATTCCGAACGTTTTCAAAAAGTAAAAACAAAACGAAAACTAACGTTTTACTTTTTGCTGTTAACAGTTCCAACTGATCAACAGCTGGCTGTCAAAGCAAATCCATTTTAAAAATGTTATAGGCAGGGCTTAATACCGGAACCGGAACCGTTAACCGAAATAAACCTTTTTAAATCACGTACCGGAACCGGAACCAATACAAATTTTGTTTGAGAACCGAAAACCGTTTACCGTTATTAATAGAACCGATAGCACCGGAACGAAACCGAGACGTTGGTACCGGTACTGTTTCGGTTTTTTTACCTTCGCAGAGCGTCAGGATGCCAAAATATTTGCATTCGGAAGACAACTTCAACATTTGCTCCAGTTTTGCGGCTGCAGATAGCGACCTTCTTCTGCACCAGAAAGAGTGGGACACAGTTCGCGAAATTGTATGCATACTAGAACCAGCGATAGCCACAACTAAACTTTAAGCACCAGGAGACAGACATTCTCCCAGTCCGTCTACACAATAAACTCCTTACACAACAATACCTAATTGGATGCCACCAGGAATCCCACCCAAATCACGCCTGCACCCTCCTAAATATGTCCCAGCGTCCACGTGCAGTGCGATTCGACCTAAGGAATGAGCTTCCACCCTCCTAGGTGATGGCCCGCACACCGCCTTTTCATGCGCAGAGGCCAAGAAGCAGGCCCACACCTCCATCGTAGCTGAAGCCATAGGAACCTACCGGCTCAATGTAGTCCTGGGCGGCAGACCTCCCCCCGTTGACTCGTCGGAACTGACACTTCCACGAAATTCAAGGACCACACTTTCCCAGCTACGATCAGGAAAATCCAAGCTCCTGAACAGCTTCCTCTCGCGGATTAACCCCGACGTTGTGGACGAATGTCCCAAATGCGGCCACAGCCCACACGACACCCGCAATCCCACTAACCTGATACCAGCGGACCTCTGGACCCACCCAGTCGAGGCCGCCCTATTCCTCGACCTGGCCCCCGATTAGCTCTACATCTCTATTTACCTTACCCTCTATCTATTCTTTCACTTTCACTCTCTACGTACATATCTTTCCAGACGCCGCTACAACAACAACAACTAAACTTTAAGCCGTAAATCTAGTTTTGGGTGATTGGAAATATGGTAAAACTCGTCCTCTTAGCGAAAACGTTTGTTTAAAAAAAACTCAAAGAAAGCGAGGGAAATCACTTTTTGAAAACAATGCTTTTTTATGTGGCATATTTTTGGACCCTAGTTATAACGTAATGCTAAGTATTGAGCAAAAAAATTGTACTTGAACCAATATTTTAACAAATATTTATGTACAAATTTCGTCGGTTGCTGATCAATCACTGCTTAATGATGAGGGCATTTATAATACTAGTTCAACTAAAAGCGTCGACGAAGTTGAGGCACATATGATATTGCAGGAAAAGAAACTTGGTGATAAAAATACATCATTTGTGTCAACAAATAAGCTACTGGATTCCATTAAGACTTTTCATACTTAAATGTGTTTGAAACCATGAAAACATTCTTAGCTGGTGGTGAAAATCATCCACAAAGTTCCCACAATTTTATGTGATATCAAAGGTCTTGCTTTCTGTTCCAGCTACGCAAGTTAGCGTAGAACGCCTATTCTCTGGCGCAAAATTTATAATGAATCTGCTAAGATGTTGAATGGACTCAACCACAATTGAATTGAATTTTGACTCGTTTTATTACACAGGAATAAAATGGATTAGCTTTATCTCAGAATTTAATTTTTCCAATATTAAAAATATGTACTGCTCATACCGGTACGTACCGAAATAAAAATCCGAGTACCGTATCGAAACCGAAAACCGAAATTAGTTGAAAACCCAAATAGAACCTTTAACCGAAGCATCCATTTCGGTACGTACTGGTACCGGTACCGGAACCGAAATTCGTTTCGGGATTAAGCCCTGGTTATAGGCTATTTCCACTGAGCAACATCTTACATCTAGCATCTTGAAGCAAAATGTTTCTATACCAAACGTTCCTCATAAAACTAAGTAATGGCAGGGAAACTTGTCATGCATTTAAAAAATTTTCTTTTTATACTCTGTACCAAAGGTTCACAGAGTATATATAGTTTGAGCAAAAGTATGTACCAGTTAGAAGGAATCATCTCCGACAGTATAAAGTATATATATTCTTGATCAGCAACCACAGCCGAGTCGATATAGCCATGTCCGTCTGTTCGTCCGTATGAACGAAGAGATCTCAGAGATGGTAAGAGATAGAGGTTTGACATGTATGGGACAAAAACTCATTATACTTGCATGCAGATGAAGTTGTTTTAATTTTTGCCACGCCTCCTCCCGCCCCCGCAATTTGGAAATAACCTCATATCTCCCACAGTTTTGCTGATAGATTGTTCGTACCTTCTAGAGATATCTAGTAATCAAAATTATTTATCGATATGTTGAAGGAATGATAAATATCGGATGCACGATACACAAGTTATGACCAAAAAAAGTTAACCGTCCGTCTGTCTGTCTGTTTCTACGCGAACTAGTCCCTTAGTTTTGAAGCTATCGAGCTGAAATTTTGCACAGAGTCTTCTTTTTAATGCACGCTGCTAATATGCAGTGTTTGGAAGTACCTAGTTAAAAATTCCTAGGTACATACCTAGATACATATTTTGTGTACCTTTTACCTAATCTCGGTATTTTCAAATTCGAATACCTTTTACCTTACCTAGGTCTTAATATTCATTTACCTTGTCAATAGGTAAGGTACTAGGGACTTTTCGTACGAGATTTTTTTCGCGTCGATTACATTATAGCCAATATGATGCCGCTCTGCCATGTTGAAGAAAAAAGTTTCAAAAACCTGTTTGTGGCTGCCACTGGACGTCCAGTAAACATTCCCTGTTCAAAAACTATACGATCCTAGCTAGATAAGAGGAAGGAGGACTATTAGCCGTGCTCACATTTTCACTTTCCCAAAAATTTTGGGATTTTAAGACCAATTTTGTACAGAAACCAGGTTTCAAATCGTGAAATTTTTACAAATAGTTTAAGAAAAAATCGCTGGTATTTTTTAAATTACTCATTTTATTTGTACGACTGCCGATATCTGGAGTTGCAATAACAAAAGCAACTTTGGTGTAACTGGCCACTATATAGATAGAAATCTACATCGTCATTCTCTTGTGCTCGCATATAAGCGTGAGCGATTTCCCCACACACGTGAAATACTTGCTACTATATATGCTAAAGTTCATAGCCAATACAGACTTAGAAATACCAATATATGTGGAACAGTTACAGATAGCATGCTGAACAGGCTCGAGAATTCTTCCTTAGACTTTGGTTACAACCCTACATACTTCCAAAATTTAAATTGAAATGAATTCCATATTAAAACAACTAAATTGTGAAGTGTTTTTAAGATGGGCTTATCGAAGAAATTAAGGAAAATTTGGGAACCGTTGTCAATGAGAGTTCAAATATAAAGGATTCTGAAGTCTTTTAAGATACCAGTAATGGAAGATTGGATGAATCTGAGAATTGTTGTGGAAATTCCAACATTGATATGGAAGCCTTAACTTATCTTGCCGATAATAGCCAATCTTTTGAATCTTTACTTAAGAATAAAAATATTAGAAATGTTCTCTTGAAAGAATTTTTAGCTGTGGAGGCCAAATACACAAAAACGAAACAGACAAGGTGACGAAATTTTCCAAGCTGATGTTACGTTACAAAGTCGGGATAGCATATAAGACAATAAGCATAATATTCCATTTTTAAACAATTCTTTTAAATTTAAAAGTACCTTTTTTGTGCCTTTATATAATTGTGTATAATTTTTGATGCAACAAATTTGTGATAGCATCGACTAACTGATGTAAGATGTTAGATGTGGCCAGTGCAAATTTCACATCATCAGAAAATTCCCCGAGTTCCTCTAAAATGTGCTCAGTGTGCAGAGACTATTAAGCATCATTATAATAATTATTTGGTTGTCGGAACGCGAGTTAGGACCCACGGTTTGTAGTCCTCAGTTTACAACTTTACTTTTGGTGGCTTCAGTCGGATCACTAAGTAATGGATATGTGCTTTTACTAAATATGCACCGATCAAATATTTTACAATTATTTTCACGGTAAAATTTTGAATCTTGATAAAAATTATGTAAGTTTCTTCTCAACCGAATCTTTTTGCGAAATGAGGAGGACCGATTGGGTTCTAGTTAAGCCGATTCTAGACCGATTTGCATTATGGATATACACTGCTCGCCACTTGAATAGGACACCTCTAAAGTCGATTTTCTATAGTTAATTGCTGCTGAACCAAGCCATCTAGGAAAATAATTTTTGTTTTCTTATAAAGTTTATTTAAATGTAGTAATTAGACGAAAATTACAAAATTATTCAAAAGTTGTAAGTATACAAAAAACATTGTTAACCAATAAGTAACAAATTTTGGAGTCTTCATTTTGCACCACTTGAATAGGACACTTTATCTAAAAACCATTTAAGAATATTTCAATCCTTTTCAAATAACAATATTACTTAAATAAGAAATTACTAACATGTTTTTAAACCAAAAAAAGTTTTCAATAGTGTGTTGAGCCTCCTTTTTTCTCCAAAACCTCACACATTCGGTCTGGAAGGGATGCATACAATTTTCCCAAATAATTCAACGATATCGAGCCCCATGCTAATTTGATAACTGCAATTAGTTCGGGAACGCTCGAATATTGCTGACCTGATCCATATACTTCACGTGTTAGCCATCCCCACACATTCTCAATGATATTCAAGTCCGGTAAATAGGGTGGCCAGTTTAATAACTCCACGTTTTGGCTCACTATATATGATTTAACAATCCGGGCCGTATGTATAGGGGCATTATCATGTTGATAAATCCATTTTAGATTTGCAAAAAGAGTTTGGAAGTGTGGAAAGGCCTCTTTCAATATACCATTATAACACAACGCATTCATGGTGGTTGGAATAAATTTAAGCTCACAGGTGCCATAATAGGAAATGGCCCCCCATACCATAATACCTCCAGCACTGCTGTGCAACTTATCAAGATGGTGTGGTTCTTTATCGAAAATCATGAAAATAGTAGCTGTAGCCATCGGGGCCCTCCAAATTAAACTTTTTTTCGTCCGAAAAGACAACACGTTGCCACTCCGAAGTCCAGGTGACATGTGCGCGCGCGAAATCAAGGCGTTGTAACTTCCGAGCCGGGTTAAGAGGTGGCGTCTTCTTGATTTTTAGTCTCTTCAGGTGTGTAGCATTATTAATAACACGACGCATGGTTGTCAAACTTGCTTTAACGTTGCATTTTTCCCTTATCTTGGCCAAAGAGTCGTGCGAATTGGAAGCTTCTCTCAATATAAGTCGCTTGTCCGCGATGGTAAGCACACTGTGGGTGCGGCCCTTCATGTTTTTACCATAATTAGCCTCATTATTTAAAAAATTTGTTATGCCGTGACGGCTTTTGTCGACTTTTTTTTGCTATTTTGGCAATAGAAAGGCCAGAATCCTTGTAAGCTTGGATTTTTCCTTTCTCCGACTCAGATAATGAAGTGCCACGCCCCATTTTAATTTTTTTAAATTTTATATGCACTTCAATTAAAGCAAAAAGTTTAAGTAAACCAAAATTTGTGTGCACAGGTCAACGATACCGACCAAATAAAATGCATGCTCTATTCAAGTGGCGCAAAAATTCCATTGAATTTTTGCGAATGCTCACATAAAGTGCAAACAACTTTATAACGGTTCTATTCCAAAACTTGGAATATACCAGAAAGAGCGAAGAATGCTTGCACAAAGATAATATGCAAAAAAATACCGTTATTCTACCATTTCGTTTTCGAGTTACGAGCAGTTTTAAAGAGAGCATACAGGGTGTCCTATTCAAGTGGCGAGCAGTGTATATATAACCACTTTGTCTCACTATTTTGTACGTTTGATGAAGGAATGAGCGTGTACCCCGAATAGCGGTTTACATGAATGAAGGGTTAGATTTGTGAACGAACACTTTAAAGCAGGGATGCCCAAGCCTATTCCGCCAGCCGCGCACTCGTTGTGGTTTTGCGCAATACTTGGCACGCGCTCCATAAGCCTAAATAAAGCAACAACAGCTACAGCTACAACCTGCAGCAACATCATATGTGACTCTCTTCTCTCTCTCCTATGCCTCTGGCAATTTAAAAAGCAACAACAATGTTGCTTATGAGTAGTTAGCGCTCGCCTCGCTCGAGGTGGCCGAACGCTTTTAGCTATTCACGACGGCAAACACACACACACAAACAAAAATCGAGTTTTACTTTCTATTTCTTGTTGTTATTGCTTTAGATATAATTGGCGCATTTGTGTTTGTGCTCACGCAGCCGTAAGCTCATTCTGGGCACCCCTGCTTTAAAGCGAAAGCGTTTAAAAAAGTAGTTTTTTATTATGGTTTTTTTTTCTCAGTATAGACCCTTGCATAAGCGAATGCAAATTGATTTAATAATGAGCTAACACGTAATACCATCAGGTAGTTAAATGACCCCATTGAATCTAGCAAATGAAAGTGAAAACTAATGAGGCGTGACCTGTCCAAACAAATCAATTAATCAATGGGGGGCGTCAAGTGCAAATGTAATCGCTTTATTTAGCATCATGTTTAGCATGTGGGAGTATAAAACCCGTAGACTGACACTACACACTGACACTAAGAGTCGGTAAGGAAAATGCGCTGTCGTCTCATATCGTTCTGGTTGATTCTCTCTGTGGCCTGGGCTCAGCTGCGTAAGTCCAATTATTCTCGATTACAAAACTTCTATTAATATTAAATCCTTTTCACAGCCTCCGAGATTGAGAAATGTCAAGCTGGCGATTTCAATTGCATTGCTGACCTAATTACTCAGTTGGTACGTTTATATCCCAAGGGTATACCTCAAATTGGCTTGGATGCATTAGATGCCATCGATTTCGTCAATGTTATTGTTAGTGACAATGAATTGAGCCTGAAATTTAATACCCTAACTGTACGAGGATTTGAGAATACCACCATACTACAGGCCAAAGGATTTAAAAGGAACTTACCATGCGTCTTCGAGTTGAGCGGTTGGACACCATTGTTATGGTTAAATGGAACATATAATATCCAAGGCAAGCTACTGATGATGCCCATACAGGGTAAGGGTCAGGCTGAAGTTCATTTAAAGGATGGTCACTTTCGATGCAAGATTCGCGCCATCGAGGAGCTACGTAATAATGGCAAAATCTATGCAAAGATAGCAAAGGTCAAGTGTTTGGTGGACATCAAGGGGTAAATATTCTGAATATTTGAACAATTAAACATGATATACTAGAGTTGTTTGTATGCTTTTCCCCAGTATGCACTTGAACTTTGAGAATCTGTTCAATGATAAAGAACTAAGCGAAGCCATGAATGAATTGGCCAATGAAAATTGGCAGGACATTTGGCAAACACTGCGCCAAGGCATTAATTCGGCTGTGAATCATGTGGCCGAAACCATACTGAAGCGAGTGACCAATAAGTTGTCCTATGATGATTTCTATAAGGAAGTGGATTGAATGAAAACTGTTAACATGTTTTGACTTATTTACTTAACTTATTTATAAAATAAAAATGAATCGTAAAATGCGTAAGACTTTACATTTCATAACATGTGGTTGCTGGACAATGCCGATATATTAGGAGAAACTGACATTGCGAAACTGAAAGGCATAGGATATCACCGTTGAAGAAGGAATTCCATTATAGTTGGAGAAGCGTGGAATTGAGGCCCTTCAACAGTACAGTACAACATTACAGACACATAGTGTGGATCGGTATCGCTATAGCCACAGGCAGGAGGGCAAGGCAAGGCGTGAGGCCGAATTTCAACCACGTGATAGTGCCCACTCGATCTTCGACTCCTCTTTAATTGAATAGTTTTGAAATGAGTACTGCTGCTATGTGATTTACCGCAACTAAATCTAAGTTTAACTCTTTGAAGTCCCCATATCACAGTAGTAACCGCATCAATGCACCAGGCCTGCAAAAGACCCTCCCGGTCCGACGAGTACTAGCCGAAAGACTCCCAATGTTGACCGAAGCTTGAGCTCATGGCAACCGAAGTGAAGCTACCTACATCCCGGCCGATCAGCACAGAAACACCTCAAGTTCCCACATACATTTTTAGCCATCAACCTGGCCTAAGACAGCCATTGGCCTGCCATTTTTCGAAAACTGCCATCTCTTAGAATGGAGAAAGCTAAACGCGGCGTGCAGAAAAGCCACACGCCAAGTGTTGAAATGATAAAGCTAAACGCGACGTGTTGAAAAGCTACACGAAACGTGTAAGATTTCAATATCTAAACGCGGCGTGCAGAAAAGCTACACGCCACGTGTTGAAATGAAAAAGCTACACGCGACGTGTTGAAAAGCTACACGAAACGTTTGGGTTGAAAATCCTACTTTTTCGTGTAGCTTTTGCATTTTTTTGTTTCTCTGTGTGGGAATCTGGTCACAGATCCGCAAGTGGCGCTAGACAAATGGAGAAGCTATTTCGCCAACCTGCTGGGTGGCGACGACGAACACAATGCCGCCTCTGGAGAAGTAGCAATGCCACCAATCGACGAAGTTGAAATCGATCCACCGTAATAGAACCATAACGAAATCTGTTTAGCCATAAAAAGGCTAAAGAATAACAAAGCAGCTGGGGCTGATGAGCTGACCGCTGAATTGTTTAAGACTGGCAGAATATGGTCCGACGAAAGCATACCCAAAGATTGGAGTCTAAGTGAAATTTGACCACTTTAAAACAAAGGAGACCCTGCAGTTTGCGCCAGCTACCGTGGGATCAGTCTCCTTCCCATCGCTTATAAGATTCTGTCGTGCATTATTTGTGAACGTCTAAAGCCGCTTATAAGCACACTGATTGGACCTTATCAGTGTGGCTTTAGACCTGGTAAATCCGCCACAGACCAGATATTCACATTACGACAAATCCTGGAGAAGACCTATGAGAAAGATATCAAAACCTATCATCTTTTTGTTGATTATATAGCCGCCTTTGACACACCCATAAGGTCAAAGTTCTTTGAAGCCCTGTCTACCTTTGGTATACCAGCAAAGTAAGTTTGACTTTGTATGATGACGTTGAGAAGCACTCAAAGCTCCGTCAAAATAGGAAAGAACCTCTCCGAACCATTTGATACCAAAAGAGGTTTTAGGCAGGGTGATACCCTATAGTGTGACTTCTTTAATCTACTGATGGAGTATATACTGCGCCAGTGCCCAAATGCCAACAGATCGGGCAAATGCTACTCGCATACGCCGATGATATTGACATTATCGGAAAATCAAACATTGCGCTTGTGTGCATAGCAGCGAAACACGAAGTAAACGTCACAACAAATGCCACGAACAAATACCTCGTGAAGTAAAATAAAAAGCCGAACACGCTCATTGTAAGAGAGCAAGCCGCCGAGCGTGCTATTTATAAAACACGAATTCTCTCTCTATACGTGTATCGGTTGCGACGCCAGCAGAATTATAAGTTCTTATCCCATGAAATAGGCTTTTGGCATTTTGGGACCCCACTGGTCTAACCTGATGGGCTTATGAGGGGTAAATGTGGACAAGACGAAGTACCTAGTATCCACGGACAAGAAGTCTACGAGTCTTGGACAAATTGTTACTATGGGGGAGTACAACTTTAAGGTCATAGAGGATTTTGTCTACCTCGGAACGATGATAACCAGGGACAACAACATCAGCCTGGAAATCCGAAGAAGAGTTACTCTTGCAATCCGATGCTACTACGGGCTCAGTAGGGAGTTCAAGAGCAGACTCTTCTCTCGTAGAACTAAAATAGCGCTATACAAGTCGCTCATCATCCCAGTTCTGCAATACGGCGCAGAAGCATGGACATTGACAGCATCATATGAGGCTGCAATTGGGACACCAGTCTGGTTAAGCGCATAAAGCAACAGCGGTTGCGCTGGATAGGACATTTTACCTGGATGGATGAAGACGCTCCAGTGAAAAAGGCGAACAAATTAAAACCGGATATCTTTGGAGGAAAAGGCAAGAGGGTACACGCCCACCACTGAGATGGGAAGATCAGGTGCTGAAAGACATTTCCGGTCTTGGTGGAACAACTGGTGCCACCTCGCATGTCTCGTATGTCCGTCTGTCAGTATGAACACCTTGGTATTGTTTTAAAGCCCATAAAGATAGTGCTGCTATATATTTATTATTCATATTATTTTTTTTATATTTTAAGTTTACGATTACGAGCAAAAAGCTGTACCGCCGCTAAGCCATGTTTATACAGGTTCGAGTCTCCACTTTAATCACACCAAAAGCTTTAATTGCTTATAAAACCAGTTTAGGATCTCACATATTCGATAACCAGGTTGCCTATTAGTTGCAATCCGATTCCAATTAAGCAAACAGCTATTTAGTAGTGGGACATCATGAAGCAAACTTGCCTTTGTCAAATAATCGCCAATAAATTACGTAGGTATAAGTTCCATTACCCCGCTTAAATTCTCGATTAAGATGCTTTCTTACAGCTTCTGATATCAAGAAATGCAAGCAATCTGATCAAAAATGTTTAGCCAGCATAATGAACTATGTAATTTTAAACGCTATGGTAGGATTGATTTGACTGAATTAAATTTGCCAGCTTTGGATGCTGTTAAACTACCAGATATTGAAGTCGTTCAAGACAATCGTACTAATCATATGTCGTCTATGGAATCGAAAAGTCAAACATCACAAAAGACGCGAATTGAAAACTGGATCAGGAGACTTATGCCCAAGTACCCAGCCTTTTTTTTAAAATTTCTTGCATTTGAGTTTAATATCAATAGATGTGCTGGATTAGAATTTCAGAATTTTTATGTTGGGTTAAGACCTTCTAACCGATTGGTATTATACCTACATAAGAAGTGGTCGTAGATGTTGTTCTAAAGTGAATTCAGGAAATTCATTGGATGAACGATAATTGGCAAGATGTTTAAACGGATGCCGATACAGCCATTCCACGTAGCAGCAGCACGTTTCTCAATTCTTAAGAGACTTAAAAGAGTTGATTTCGTTTGTGTCCACTAGATTTATCCAATTTATTTCGAGTATTCTCCCTTTAAAGGTAGTCACCCTTGCTTTATGTGCTTACAACTGTCTGTAAGTTGTCTTGAAAAGTTTTTGTATCTCATTCACTATTCCATTCAAACAACAACATTGTATAAAAATTTAATATTATTTTTCTTAGTTAATGCAAGCAAAATAACAAAATAAAAACAAAATACCATATTTGGCTACATTAAGGAAAAATATTCAAATTAATAGTAAAAATAATAATAATTAGAAATAACCTGATAGTTAATATTATTTTATAAATATTTAGTTAGTTTAGTTCCGTATCGTTCGGCAGCCCAGATTAAACTGTTCCCTCTAGACTGAACTTATTTGTATGTGGAATTGCTGCTTGACAATTCCATCAGTGCCTACTCTGAATAGGTCCGAGTCACTACATTTCTTTATTTTTCGTTTTTTCGGTTTGGCGTTCCGTTGCAGTTGAATTATTTCCTTGTGATGAAGATAACTGTACGGCTGGAATCTTTTTTCAAATGACTTGCATTTCTTATTAATGTCCTTCCTCCTTCAACTACTTCAACTATGTTTCCATCCATAGCGCTAATCTCATATTCCCTTGAATCATAATTTGGTGTTATCTTATGTGAAAATACAACATTTTTAACGAGCCTTAACTTACTTTTTGTCTGCTGATTCCTTACCCTTGTTTTTCTTAACGCAGTTGGTATCTCTTGGTATCTTGTTTCGAATCACTAGATAAAACATTAATTCTGTTGTTGCTGTGCCCATCATAGAATGTGGGGTTACATTAAACATAAGTACAACTTTTCGAATTGATTCTTTATAATTTTCCTTATTTGCATGAGCAATTTTCAATCGCTTGACCTGTGATTTGTTCATATTTTCTACTTCTTCATACGCCTCTGACCAATATGGTGGAGTTTTTATTTATTCTATCTAATGATAGATAGTGATAATTTGCTAATGAATTGTCTTTCCATTGTCCGTTTTTAGATACTTCGGAAACCCTAATCTGCTAAAAATCTCCTTCATCTCGTTAATTGGAGTTGACGAAGTCATAGTGCGCAACAACTTGAACTCCATATATCTTGAATAATAATCAATTAGTACTTAAACATACTCATTTGAAGGCAATGAAATCGACATAATGCTTCTTGCGGAAACTCATCTGACGGACAGATATAACTTTCAATTACCGGGGTATGCATTTTATGGCACAAATCACCCAGATGGTGATCCTAGTCAGGAACCGCATTAAGCATTACCCACTATCGAGATTTTCGGAAAACTACCTACAAGCCACATCAATATGTGTAGAATCTAAAAGAGGCAATATCACCTTGTCGGCGGTTTATTGTCCGCTACGCTTCGCAATATCAGAAAATCAATTTCTAGATTTTTTTTAATACATTAGGTCAGCGCTTTTTAGCCGCGGGTGACTATAACTCGAAACATCCACACTGCGGCTCTACACTGACTAATCCAAAAGAAATTTCTGAAAAAATTGTGCGCAGGTTTCAATGCAAAACCTTTTGGACCATACAGCCGAAAGAATATTGGTCCTGCAAAATGAGGTTATATCTCAAATGGGAAATGTTTCACGTTGCACATTAATAGTAAGCTACGGATTTGATGGGTCTACTGGCCAAAGCTTATATAAGCAGAAGTTTCGATCAGAAGAACCTGCGTCCCTGGATCTATACCTTTTTGTCAGCACTATGATACCATTAAAATTAATAGATGCAAATCAACGAATTATTTGGAATAACAGAGCCCCACAATCTGTTAGGTTCTGCAGGCCAGTTAAAATTGAGTACGCAAAGGAAAGCCATGAGAAAATATTAAGAGAAAAAGAATGTTTGGATATGCAAATCGCCGGTTTGAAGGATTTCATATATAGAAAGGAAGGCAAAAAAGTTGTCATTACCTTTGAACCACAAATGACACTTATTGATGGTAAAGTACTTAACGCTTTAAATGGTACGTCTTCAACTCAGTGCTGCCCAATATGTGGGGTAAAACGTAAAAAACTCCTCGAGACCATTGATTTTCACACCGAAGTTTTTAAGCCAAGGCCAGCGACTCTAAAATATGGTGTCAGTCCATTGCATGCCTGGATTCCATTTTTTGAATTTGTATTGAACGTGTCTTATAGGCTTAAAATTCAAAAATGGCACATCACCCAGTCTAACAAAATCGAAATGATGGCTCGGAAAAAGGAAATTCAGGAAATGATGTGGACAAAAATGGGTCTACATGTAAGCATTCCCATACAAAACGGAAGTGGGAATAGTAATGATGGAAACACGGCCAGAAGAGCATTCCCGAATTACCAATTATTTTCCTCAATTACAAGCTTTGATCAAAACATTTTATAGAATTTGTATGTAGTTTTGATCACAATTTCAAGCGAGCATTCTGTTGATGTTGATAAATTCAAAGCATTTTGTGAGGATACATTTTTATTATATAATATGTTAATACTTATCCTTGGTATCCAATGTCACCTACGGTACATAAAATATTAATACACGGCTGGCAAATAATAAACTCGTCTTTGGTTCCGGTTGGATGTTTAGGAGAAAATGCTTCAGAAGCAAGGAACAAGTACTATAAAAATGAACGGAAGTCACATGCCCGAAAAAATTGCCGCTTAAACAATATGACTGATATTTTTATAGAGCTATGGATTCTTCTGATCCATTAATATCCAGTATATGCTTAAATGAAAGGCAAAAAAAATTAAAAAAAAAAACCCCTCCCGGCAGAAGTAATAAATCTTTTAAAATGCCCACCTCCTCCGAACTATGAAACAATCACGTCAGAAATAGAAAATAAAGATTTGGACTCCGCTGATGATTCTGATGATTATCTAGAAATTGACTTAGATAATGAAGAAGATTAAACCTATCTGTAAATAAAATTATAAATTAATAGGAAAAAAATATTTTTTTTGTACTTATGTGTGGGCGGATTAATTGAAGGAGTAGTTTTATTGCAAAACAGAAATAAACCGAAACTCTATATTAATATTTTACATTTTTGTGCCAAATTTGAACGCTCTAGCTTTAAAACAAGAAAGAAAGTCGGTCAAGCCCGACTATAACACACTCTGCACCCTTAATGTCGCAGCTCGCATTTGGTCACGAGTCAAACGGCCAGTTAATACACAACGCATAACGCAGTGCGCTCTCTAAGTCTCTCTCTCTCTCTCTCACTAAGATTGCTTCTGCTGAACGCAATGCTTAGGTTATGGGTGGGGTGGGTGAGGGGTGTTAACTGACCGTTTTTTGCTCATAACTTGAGTATCGTTCATCCGATCTTTATCATTCCTTCAGCAAATCGATAAATAATTTTGAGTACTAGATATCTCTAGAAAGTACGAACCATCTATCATCAAAACTGTAGGTGATATGACGTTTTTTCTAAATTGCGGGGGCGCGAGGGGGCGTGGCAAAAATTGAAAATAAACTTGATCTGCCTGCAAGTATAAGAAATATATGTCCCATACATGTCAAAACTCTATCTCTTACCATCTCTGAGATCTCTTCGTTCATACGGACGGACAGACAGACAGACAGACAGACAGACAGACAGACGGACAGACGGGCATGGCTATATCGACTCGGCTGTTGATGCTGATCAAGAATATATATACTTTATAGGGTCGGAAATGATTCCTTCTCCCTGTTACATACTTTTGCACAAACTTAATATACTCTATGTACCTTCGGTACAGAGTATAATTAGACTTTATGCAAAAATTTCGGACTTTTTGCCCACACTGCAGTGCTTAAAAAATTTATTGATAAGCATCAGGCGAATGACAATTTAGCACTTGCTCATTATGCCACACACACACAAACAATGCAGGAGGCGATGCGCAAAGTTCCCCAAAATATAAGGAAGGCTGATCGCTATGGTCATGAAGTTTTTTTGTAAAAACAATTCAAAGTGTAAATAAAAACATATCTAGAATTTAAGTTTCTCGGACATCAAATATATTTTCTCGTATTCCCAAAAAAATGTGTTCGTAATTCATTCCGCATACCTTAAATAGAAGATTTGGAAGGGAAGTTACATTTGTTGTTACAGTAAATAAATGTAAAATGTTCAAAACGTATAGAATGTATATGTAAAGTGTTATTTATCACTTTCGTTATTTTGACAAAAGTTGTATAAAACTAATTAACAATGTTTTTTTTATTTGAACAATGTATTTTAAGTGTGTGTTGCTTTTCGAAACCTGTTCATAATTAAATTCCCATACGATTTGGGTCGTTTTTATGTCGAAAGCGATTTGTAGAACACGATATAGCGAATATTTCTGCATCATTTACTCAAAAGTCGTGTTTTTTGAGTTATGACAGTCTTAAAGTAAGCGAACGATATGTATTTATATGAAAAGAAATGGGACAATACATATAGTACAGTATCTTCGCGAATGATATATGATATATTTTATACTCTGAGATTATGACGTTTCTTCATTTTACATTTTCATGATCCAACAAGAGCGACATCTCTTGATTGTCCTGAGGCGATATTGTTTGGCTTTTTGTTATGACGTCATATTTTCGAATTAGATTGATTATAAGCAAAAAGATGTATTTTCCACAGAGAATACAAAATCGTTTATTTTCAGGTATGAATCGACTTCGTCTCCACTTTCAGATTAAGTGTCACAGCTGATTACCTCATTTAGTTGCACTTGAACAGAAATGGATAAAATTCTTGAACTAACTATATCTGCCAAAGTAGTTACCCAAGTAATTTTTTATAGTGGGTCCGAGAAAATTCCCATAAAACTTCATAAGTGCTCGCTTCGCAGTCTAGTTTTTGCTCTCAGAACCGAAACTGTAGCGGTACAATGTATATGTTCTTTTCGGTCATTGCGGTACCAAGAATAAGGGTGCTCGGATACCGGTATACAAAAAATGAAAAATATGGGTTCCGGTTCTGGATCTGCTTTTGAGTTTTATCGGTTCTTTTCGGAATACGGTTCCGGTTCTGGTTCCGGTTTGATTCCCTGGTTATAATAAAAAGCAAAAACTTACAGTTAATTGCAATCACATAGTTTCTTATGGTGTCTTATGCAATATTTTTTAAACTTTTTTAACTATCTTTCTAACTAACTCTTTTTTCAACTAATTTTTTTCAAAATTATCTGTTATCTATTTGATAAGAAAAAAACAAGAAAGAAAGTCGGTCAAGCCCGACTATAACATACCATGTACCCCAAAAGTTTGAATATATCTGATCAATTTAAGTTAGAAGACTCACAAAGTGGCAAAAAAAAACTATCAAGTGTGTAAAGTGCTGCCCATGGCCGTTGCAGCCGGTGCTAACCATCATAATTGTTGGTTTTCCTTATAACTCGACTATCGTTCATCCGATCTTTAGCATTTCTTCAGCAAATCGATAAGTATGCGTAAAAGGTACAAATCAACTATCTACAAAACTGAGAGAGACATGACGATTTTTCCAAATTGCGGGGGCGTGGCAAAAATTGAAAATAAACTTGATCTGCCTGCAAATATATGAAGTTTATGTCCCATACACGTCGAACCTCTATCTCTCACCATCTCTGAGATTTCTTCGTTCATACGAACAGACAGACATGGCTATATCGACTCTGCTATTGATGCTGATCAAGAATATATATACATTATAGGGTCGGAAATGATTCCTTTCCCCTGTTACATACTTTTCATAAAAAATATCATAATACAACTTATAAGTCTTGGCCAGCTCTCAGCTAGCTCTCTGTTTCAGCTTGCCAGTCTTCAATGCAGCGATGCCCAGCCGTATGCTCTTTGGGTACGTTTTGTTATTGTAATTGCACGGAACATAGGAAATCAATGATCGTAAACATGCAGGGCGCGAGGCATACGAAACGACACACATGCTAACGATTTCGTGTGTATGCGACGCGTAGAACAAAAACCGGTTTTGTTCTCTTCTTTGATTGGTGTTTGCGAGTGCAAGCAAACTGTCCAACAACAATTTCATTATTGGTATTGGTGCTTATCTTTGTGAGTATTGGTGAGTGCTCTGTCGTTTGCTGCTTTTGGGCATGCCTGCTTCAATGTATTCAGAAAAAGCTCTAAGCTTGCAATGCCAGGTAGCTGGCCATACCTCTACCTAAGTTGTATCATGGGCCATACCTTTATTAGCGTTATCATGAAGCAGCTAACTCTCTCCGCTCTTCGATCAGCTGTAACAAGCTTTTAGCGAAGCTTTCGCATTGATTCACTTGTGTTTACAAGTAGAACAAACCTGCAAAACTCACCATTAATAAATCCATTTTCAAGGCATGTCAACCGTTTACAGTCGGTATGTACAAGTAGTTACCATATCGTTTCGATAACTTGTTATGATAATAGACACAACTGGTTTTGATTTCCTTATAAAAGTTTAAACAATATTTTAAAGCGGTTCTATTTGACTAATAGCATTCGTTGGCTAAGTAAGTGCAAAAACAATGCGTGATTTGTTGCAGAAAGTGCTGAGCCTAGGGCTACTTGTCGGTCTACAATGCCAAACATTTCGTGGGTAAACTTAAAAATCATTCAACTTTAACTTTAAACGCTTGCTCGTTCTTAGCTAAGGAAGTCCAGAAATGCCATTACGGGGATGGCAAGTGCCTGGTGGAGTCCGCTAACGCTTTGATACGTCATTTTCCCAAGGGTATACCGGAAATTCATCTGAAACCCTTCGATGTGGTACCCGTACGTGATTGGTTGTTGGTCAACGATTCTCAAGTGGGTTCAGCCTGGTATCGCTTTGAGCTTATCAATCAGACTAACTATGGTTTTGAGAACACAACGATTACGAAAATCAAGGGTTTCGACAAAGATCCCACATCTAGCAAAATCGAAATTCATGGTACAATTCCACGATTACTCTACAAGGGTAAATATAATGCCAAGGGACGCATGCTCTGGTTGGTGGATATTAATTCAGCTGGAACTTCTGCCTCGGATTTCTTGAATTTGCATTTTGAAATTGTGTTGAAAGTACAGACGGAATATAGAAATAATAAACGTTACCTGAAGATATATGAATTGGTGCCCAATATAAGTCTGGATCGGTAAGTTGCCCACGTGAGACTAATTTTGTATACAATTTACTGATAAATTTCTTGATTCCAGATGGATCATGTGGCTGGATGACTTTTTTGAAGAAAATTTCGATATGACCATAGCCATTAACAATTTATTCAACCGAAATTGGGTGGAGTTTTGGAATGAACTGGAGCCGGGTATATTGCGTTTATTCACCACCGTTTTTCTGGATTTTGTTGAAGAACTGTTTTATAACGTACCCTATGATGATATGTTTTTATCTGTTGATGATTAGCAAATAAACTACTTATGTGTATATACACCACCAATTAAAGCTACAACTCAACAAATTGATGGGAGATGAGCTTTGGATAACCGGTTGATCACATTCCCAATCAGTCTTACATCAATTGCTGAGGCCAACAGATGCAGCTGCGTAAAATGTTAAAGATCTGGCTTGCCCTGTTAAGCTTACAACTATGCAAAATAAGCCTAGGTCAAGCTTTAAGTGTGTAATCCGTAACTAAATCACACTTTTATTGATCAGGCTTTTTTTTTTAAACTTAGCCGAGGATATTAAAAAGTGTCACTTTGGAGACTCGACCTGCCTGGTGGACACCATAAATGCTGTCATCAAACACTATCGCAAGGGCATTCCTTCCGTCGGCTTAAGACCCTTGGATGTGGTCGACATCAATAATACTGAAATCTGGAATAATGCTGAAGTCGGTGGAGTTTGGTTCAAATTTAAGCTTTTCGATCAAGTGAATTATGGTTTTGAGAATACAACAATAACCCAAGTCAAAGGATTTGGAAAAGATCCCACCTCCACCTATATGGAAATTCGTGGACAAATACCCAGTCTTATACACAAGGGCAAATATTTGGCCAACGGGCGGGTTTGGTTAGTTGAAATGAATGCAACGGGTGAAGCAGTGTCGGACTTTCAAAATTTTAATTTCGCCTTAAAATTGAAAGTAATAATGGAATATCGCAATAATAAGCGTCATCTGAAGATTTACGAGCTGGTGCCCAGGGTTAGCATGACTCGGTGAGTTTACAATGTATGTTTGGAGTGTTTAAAATTCGATTGTTTTTATTTAGATGGGTTCTGTGGCTGGATGATTTCTTTCATGAGAATACGGATCTAACCATAGCGGTTAATCAAGTTTTCAATGCAAATTGGGTGGAATTTTGGAATGAACTGGAGCCATCTACTTTGGAAGTGTTCAGGGGAGTTTTCACGTATTTAATAAGTGATATTTTTAATAAAATACCATACGATGACTTGTTTCTTGAAGATGGAACAAAAACTGTGTATACAGAAAAACAAGATCACGATATTTAGTATCAATCTGGTATTTTATAGTATCAAATCGGCCTTCATCTGAAAAATATCCAGATGATATGTTGGAATATATCACTTTGACATTTCGAACACATCAAAGTGATATTTTTTCAGATCAACAATTTGATATTGGTTAATATCAATGATATATTATTATAGTATCAAAGTTATATTTTCGAAATACCTGTACGACATGGTTTTAGTATCAAAGAAATATTTTTAAAATATCAAAAGGATATTATTGTAATACCATTGCTTTATTTTTATAATATCAAAGCTAAATTTTTATAATTCATATTATATTATCTTTCTGGAAAAATCTGCTCTTTGTCGCTGGAACAAATGTAATGAAGGCGGTCGAAGTTAAATCCACACTCTAGAAAAATTGTAAAATTAATATATTGAGAAGAATAATTATTTCAATACAAAACTTACCAATTAATTTTTCGTACACCAATTTGTCAATGTAAAATTTTTCTAGCAGCTCAACTTCCATTTTATATCTTCCATTTTGAACTGTAAAATTATAAAAAAATTAATAAATAAAAAATTAATATATTTAAACTCGCATAAGTTTTTTTGTGCATGTGTGCGAAATCTGCCGAAAGCAAAGGCTGAGCATTATGCTCATGTGCATGTATGTGCTTCAGCGCTGTTTGACGTTCAAAGGCAGAACAAAAAAACGCATCGCGGACACAAAATACCCTTCAGTTCCAGAATGCACTACTTGTATAATTCTCTAGTCAATTCTGTTTATATTTGTTGTTGCAATATTACCCACAAAAAACCCAAAAAAAGAGGCCACGCCTCGCGCTGCTCTCACAGGCAAAGACAACATTTTTGCGAACGCCAAACGAAGAAGTTTGCATATCCTTTAAATTTGTGCAAGCACTAAAACTATATTTTAGGTATATATTTTAGAATTTTAAAATAAGAGGCTTGGACAGATCGTTTCTGGCATAGCCTTATGATGGAATTTTTTCATTATTTTCCCAAAATCAATCAATCATTTACGGATCATAAATAAATGTATTCATATACTTTATATAGTCGGATATGCCTTTGCATTGAGTAGGTAAAAGTGACCGAAGGTCAAAAAAAGATTAACGTCGCATCAATTGTTGCTTTTGTCTTTTGAGTTTCCGTGCCCGTCGTCACTTGCGTAGAAAAATCTAAGTTGCATTTGTGTTTTTACTGGCCGCGCGAGACGTTTAACTTGTCAATTTGTTTAATTTTGTTGTGGCCGAAATGATCGTATGCGCATTAATTGTCTGCAGACTAGTTGCTGTGATGTGGATAGCTTGTCTTATGTAGTTTTTTTCATTCAATTCTATTATTAGTTTTCTACATTTATTTGTTATTTGTAAATTATGTTTATTATTCAATATATTGATAAATAAAATGAGTGAAAAAACAAATATAAAATGTTGCGTGTTTGGGAATCGGGGGAAAAGTCCTTGGCTTATTATTTTATGAAATTCATGAATCGAATTTTAATCAATCTCGTTTGAATTCATCGGTGATTTTTGCAACAATTTGATCGAAAATCTAATATGAATTTATAGGTAAAATCATTGATGAATTCTGATACAAATTCATCGATGATTCAGTGTTAATTTCTTTGCAAAAGTCATGCAGGAATTATGGGTGAACCATAAGTGAATTAATTGGTGAATTCATTAATGAATTTTGCAAAGAAATCATGATGAATCTATACGTGATTCATCACTGATTCACCCATGAACAGTCATGCATGACCGCCTAGGACATGCCCATGTTAAATTCACCACTTTTTTGTAAGGGAGCTTACCGATGATTCATCGATACCCTAGGCCAATTCATCGGTGAATCATTGGTGATTCATAGGTGACGCGAATTGAAGGGTATGTATACATACATATGTACATATTTAAACACGCACTTCTACAACGTAGAGAGCTCAAAGTGAAAAAAACACGCACAATATGTATGTATGAGTGTGTATATTATAATCGTACATACTATTAGCGACTGAATAAAGGCAATAGCCTTTTTACAATTTATTAATTTTGTAGTACAACAAAACACACACATGCACCGCACTTTTTTTTACTTACCTTTCATAAGCGCCAGCACAGATCGAATGACGAAATTCGCAAGAAGAAGCTAGAAGTTCGCTGCAGACCCGACGCCAACTTTTGAAACGTTCACGAAGAAAAAACGACCGGCACTCGTTTTCGCGCTTGCGGCAGCAGAGCAATGAGCATTGTTTTTGCTTTTTTCGAGATAGACTATTGCTGTCTCTCTTTGATTTGAGAAACTCTGTGTGTCTCTTTCTACTTTCAGAATTTCGATGTCTGAAATCATATCACTAGGGTATTTTTCATGTCACTTTGATCATTTCACATTTCAATATAATATTTTTAGTATCAATGTGGTATTACAGGTTCATATTGATATTAAATAGATTCACTTTGATATGCAAATATTGATATTACTGATATGATATTGAAATACCTGATCTTATTTTTTTCTGTGTACTGTTGGCGGTTTTTTGCTACAAGCCTGCCTTTGGAATTCTCAAGCGGTCATAGCAATGCTGTCATGAGGTAACCTTTGTAAGTTCATTGAAGATAGGCAAAGATCGTATATGATTGACTTGTGGAAATTCATGAAATAGCTATACGGTCAACCAGCCTTCTTTGTGGTGCTGTGCGTCTCTTGTTTTGGAAAAGTTATGGACCTAATTCATAACTTATTGACCTGGAGCGTGCAAAAATTTCTATGATTGGAACTGTAAAACTTTATCTCAAATCCTAAAAGAACGTTGTTAATTGTTCATTTTTCATACCAATCAAAATTTCATCAAAACTTAATACGACATAATTAAAAAGTCTTAATAATGACTACCTATTCCTACATAGCAGCGCTTTTACTCCCAAACTCGAAATTAAGTTCTACACATGAAATATTTTGCATTTCTAACATACAACAATTTTGCAGAGTTTTTTATTTATTTATTTTCTTCGCCAAACTCTAGTTCAGTCTATCAAAACGGCACGAACCAGTTCAGCTCCGAGCTTGTCTCAAATTATGCTAATTGAAATTGCGTAATTATCGCAGAGATTAATTGTTAATGAAAATTCTCTCCAAGTACTTACAAACAAAAGAAAATGTAAGTTAATCTATTTATAAGAGCTTTTGAAATAGTTTTAATAAGCTCTCAATAAAAGTTGACACGTGCCGTAGCATGTTTTTAGTATCCCCGACGCAGTCAAAGCTGACACAAGTGCACACTCAAGTGAAAAATTGTAAATTATTAATGATGCTTGTCATATTGATCTTAATGCTAAGTTTGAAATGTTTAAGTTTCATCCAATGTCAAACTTTACGTGGGTAGAAAATAATCCTCTATTTTTTACGAGTTTTTTAAACCTAATGATTATTTTCTTTTTTAGCAAAAGAAGTCAAAAAGTGCAGATACGGGGACTCACCATGTCTTATAGAAACGATCAATTCGGTTATAAAACACTTTCCCAAGGGTATACCTTCAATGGGACTGAAACCCATTGATGTAGTTGATATAGCAGATGCCAAAGTGGTGGATGATCCCGAAACAGGTTCCTATTGGTTTAAGTTTTATTTTTTTGACCAAGTTAATTATGGATTCGAGAACACCACAATAACAGAGATAAAGGGATTTGGCAAGGATCCCATTTCCACATATTTGGAGATTCATGGACGTATACCCAGGCTGATACACAAGGGAAGATATTCATTAGATGGCTTGATTTACCTACTAGATGTGCATTCCGCGGGTGACGGTGAGGCGGATTTTCAAAACTTTCGTTTTGTGTTGAAATTGAAAGTCACAATTGAATATAGGAATAATAAGAGATATCTAAAGATTTATGAACTGGTGCCCACAATTCATACGGATCGGTAAATATTTAAAATGGAGATATTGTTAAACTGCAATATTGTGATAATGATTTTGATTTTGCAGCTGGAGCTTTTGGTTGGACAATCTGTTTCCCCATAACACAGATCTCACAATAGCGATTAATCATGTATTCAATTTAAATTGGTTGGCATTTTGGAATGAATTGGAACCGGCATTTTTGAAAATATTTAAGGGCATTTGTACGAATATGCTAGAGGATGTATTTAATAAGGTAGCTTATGATGATATGTTCCTACAGCAAGAGAAATAGAATAAATTTGATTGTAACTATTGGATTGGGTGAAAAAATGTAAGCTCGTTTAATGTACGGGGACGGATCAATAAGTAAATATACTATTAATGTTTTCGATATAGTCACCGAACTAAACGTGTTTTTAAAGGCCCAAAATAGGGGTCATATTTTTGGATTAGACCATTTGAGGTAAATGTGGTGAAACATTACTTTATCGGAGGTGTCATAGAAATCTTTTCCAACCCAAAACCAATTCTCGGTGTCGCAGAAATCTTTTTCGAATGGAGATATGATAATGGAAAGAGATTTAGCAAAATTCACCACATAAACAAATTGAAATCTATCTATGCAGGCGCCATCTATGTAACAACAAACAGATTAAGCGTTGCCAAGTTATACTTCATCATTTGCAGAACATGAATTGAATTTGAATTATAGTTTAAAAATGCATCATAAAACATGTAATACAATCAAAACGGGAAGGTCAAGTTAACTTCGTCTGTGAAGTGTGCCCTTGCAAATGCTGTTTTTGAAATGTCAGAAATTAAGAACGTTTAAGAACGAAAATAAAAAATTTTTGTAACTAAATCCCATTTTCCGACAGATAAACATCTGATTTTGACCAAATTTCGCGAAACTTTTTGAAAACATTTGAAATTAACAATCGCCGAGTTTAAGAAAGATAAAATTTAAAACAAAAAAGTTTTTTCCTACTAAGACTCATTTTCCGACCGATCAGTTCTATGGCAGCCTTAAGATATAGTCATCCAATTTCGACCAAATTTTGCGAATATATTTAAAAGCATATAGAATTAGTAATCAGTGAGTTTAAGGAAGCTAACACTAAAAACAAAAAAATTTCTTACTAAGAACCATTTTCGACCTATCGGTCCTATGGCAACCATAAGATATAGTCACCCGATGTCGATCAACTTTTTCAAATTAGCTTAAGAGCGTTTAATATTAAGATTCAATAACCTTAAGAACGATTTATTTAAAAACAAAAAAGTTTTTCTCACTAAGACCCATTTTCCGACCGATCGGTCCTATGGCAGCTATAAGTTATAGTCATCCGATTTTGACCAAAGTTTGCAAATCTGTTTAAAAGTATATTATATTAATAATGGACGAGTTTAAGGACGCTAACATTGAAAACAAAAAATTGAGCAAAGCTAACTTCGGCTCGACCGAAGTTTATATACCCTTGTAGCTTGAGCATTTGCTTCCCAGTTTGTTGTATGGCAGTTGTACGATGTGCTCATCAGATTTTGATCGAACTCCCCAAAATTGTGTGAAAACTGATAATATTCACAACTTAAAGGTATAAAGACGCTACCATTGAAAACAAAAAAGTTTTTCTCACTAGAACTACTTTTTCGACCGATAGTTCCTATGGCAGCTATATGCTATAGTCATCCGATTTGGATCAAACTTGGTAGAATTGTGCAGTAGCATATAATATTGATTAGTGACAAGTTTGGGAGTGATAGCATTGAAAACAAAAGTTTTTCCTACTTAGACTTTTTCTCAGACATATCTTTTGTATGGCAGCTATACTATATAGTTGTCCGATTTTCATAAAACTTGGTGGATTTATGTAAAAGCATAGAAAACTTAGAAATACGAGGATTGGGGACGTTTGCGTTAAAGACAAAAGTGTTTTTCTCACTAGAACTACTGTTTCGACAGATGGTTCCTATGGCAGCTATATGATATAGTCATCCGATTTGGATCAAACTTGATAGAATTGTGCAGTAGCATATAATATTGATTAGTGACAAGTTTGGAAGTGATAGCAGTGAAAACAAAAAAGTTTTTCCTACTTAGACTTTTTCTCAGACATATCCTTTGTATGGCAGCTATACTATATAGTTGTCCGATATTCATAAAACTTGGTGAAATTATGTAAAAGCATAGAAAACTTAGAAATACGAGGATTGGGGACGTTTGCGTTGAAGACAAAAATGTTTTTCTCACTAGAACTACTTTTTCGACCGATGGTTCCTATGGCAGCTATATGATATAGTCATCCAATCTGGCCGATTCCGACAAATGTGCAGGGTATTTTTACCAAAAGGCTTTGTGCAAAGTTTGGTTAAGATAGCTTTAAAACTGACGGAGGAGATAGCATAGAAACAGACTGACGGACAGACGGACATGGCTTTATCAACTCAGCTCGTCATGCTGATCAAGAATATATATACTTTATGTAATCGGAGATGCTTCCTTCTATGCGTTACAAACATCTGGACAATTTTAATATACCCTCTACAAAAGTATAAAAAGTTTTTCTCACTAAGACCCATTTTTTTGAGCGATGGTTCCTGGGGCAGTTATAAGATATAGTCTTCCGATCCGGTCGGTTCCGACATATTAGCAGCGTGCAGTAAAAAGAAGACACTGTGCAAAATTTCAGCTCGATAGCTTTAAAACCGAGAGACTAGTTTGCGTAGAAACAGACAGACGGACGGACAGACAGACGAACAGACAGACGGAGGAACAAAGCTCAATCGACTCAGCTCATCGCCCTGATCTAGAATATTTATAGTTTATGGCAGGCATGCCCAAAAGCTGCATACGACAGAGCGCACTCACCAATACTCACAAAGATAAGTACCAATACCAATAATGAAATTGTTGTTGGTCAGTTTGCTTGCGCTCGCAAACGCCAATCAAAGATGAGAACAAAACCGCTTTTTGTTCTACGCGTCGCATACACACGAAATCGTTAGCGTGTGTGTCGTTTTGTATGCCTCGCGCCCTGCATGTATACGATCATTGATTTCCTATGTTTGGTGAAATTACAATAACAAAACGTACCCAAAGAGCATACGGCTGGCCATCGCTGGTTTATGGGGTCGAAAACGAATATTTCTATGCGTTGCAAACTTTTGGGCAAAAATATAATATCCTTTGCAAACCTCAAAATCACTCATAACCTGAAGAGATGCAACCCTGTATATTATCTTGGACACAAACCTTCTAACTAGATTTTTAACTAAGAAACGCCGACACCGACCAACCGAGGCCCAAATCTCTAGAGATTTCCAGGACACCCCCTATATTGACAGTAAAACTGTCGAATATGTGACTGTAATTAAATAAGTCAAGGCTGCAAACCTCCAATATGCAAAAGATATTTAGGTCCTGGAGTTCAACGCTAGGTTTTTTTTTGAAGCCTGGGCTTATACCGACCACTGAGTACTAAATATGCAGCTAAACCTAAAAAAAAGGGGTATTCGGCGGTGAATTTGTTTCAATTTTACGACAACTAATGGTTGAACCGAAGCACTTTCTATATGTCGCATGGCAAATATATAACTAATAGTAAAACGAGAAGGCCAAGCTAACTTCGTCTGTGCCGAAGTTTTAATACCCTTGCAAATGCAAATGTCACAGTTTAAGAACGCTTACATAAAAATCAAAAAATTTTGTAACTAAAACCTATTTTCCGACAGATAAACGTCTGAAAAAAGTTTTTCTCACTAAGACTCAATTTCCGACCGATCGGCCCTATGGCAGCCTTAAGATATAGTCATCCGATTTCGGCCCAATTTTGCGAATCTATTTGAAAGCATATAAAATAAGTCATCAGCGAGTTTAAGGACGCTAACAAAACTAAACAAAAAAATTTTTTAACAAGACTCATGTTCGACCGATCGGTCCTATGGCAACCATAAGATATAGTCACCCGATGTCGATCAACTTTTTCAAATTAGTTTGAAAGCGTTTAATATTAATAATCTCCGACCTTAAGAACGATTTACTTAAAAACAAACAAGTTTTTTTTCACTAAGATCCATTTTCCGACCGATCGGTCCTATGGCAGCTATAAGATATAGTCATCCGATTTTGACCAAAATTTGCAAATCTGTTTGAAAGCATATAATATTATTAATGACCGAGTTTAATCACGTTAACATTGGAAACAAAAAAGTTTTTCTCACTAAAACCCATTTTTCGACCTATGGTTCCTATAGCAGCTATAAGATATAGTGATCCGACTTTGACCAAAATTTGAAAATCTGTTTGAAAGCATATAATATTATTAATGACCGAGTTTAATCACGTTAACATTGAAAACAAAAAAGTTTTTCTCACTAAAACCCATTTTTCGACCGATAGTTCCTATGGCAGCTATAAGATATAGTGATCCGATCCTGTCGGTTCCGACATATTAGCAGCGTGCAGTAAAAAGAAGACTCTGTGCAAAATTTCAGCTCGATAGCTTTAAAACTGAGAGACTAGTTTGCGTAGAAACAGACGGACAGATAGACAGACAGACGTACAGACAGACAGACGGACGGACAAAGCTCAATGAACTCAGCTCGTCTCCCTGATCAAGAATATATATAGTTTATGGGGTCGGAAATGAATATTTCTATGCGTTGCAAACTTCTGGGCAAAATTATAATACCCTTTGAAAGGGTATAAAAACCAGCTTGAAGATGAACCGAATCAAATAAGCTTTACTTTTTGACCCAGAGCGAAAAAACTCAAACAATTTACAGCTGTTTTTTCTTTCTAGTCAAAGTAACATCTGGCTAGCTCAAGGTCTACGGTTGAGTGTAAATCTTTATAAACAACACAAATCAACAGATATTAATTACAACATTTTTGGAATAGCAATTGGGTATGTCAGTACAACGTTCGCTGTTTCGAGAATAACCAAATTCTATCATCAGCGGACATGTTTTGCTATTCACACTTCAAACAAACATGCAGTTAGTATTTAAACAACTGCAGGCGGCGAATAAAGACATAGGAATTCCAATGTTGTAAATTCGCAGCCCGAATTTTGGCTATGGTTTTTTGTTTGAAGGTGTTTGTTTTTCCAAATTGTTGTAATTAATTCTGTTGCTTATGGCTGCTGCTAGGTGGTCCAATGCTCCTCCTTAGCTTCTTTCGATAATATTGTTTACGACATTCATAGAGTGCGTTGGCCTGGACCTAGGCTCACTGACCTTAAGAGCCCTCTTCGTTTACCTTAACCAAAATGTTTCGCTGAGAAAACCCTGCAGCAGCCTGATATAAACTGGACGAAATTCCAGGATTATATGAAATAAGAAGTGCCCAGAGCCAGCTGACGGAGGCGTAGACACCCATATAAATGAAGAGAATATTTATGTCTTAAACAGACAGCCGATTCGCTGTCTGATGAACACGAACCACAAAATCTACGCTGAAAACAATGCAATCATATTTGTTGTAAAGTTCGATTTTGCGGGTTGTGGTTAAGAAATGCATACATTTTGAAGGTTTTGCACATTCAAAAGGCAAAATCAAACTGGTTCTGTTGGATTTGGATGCGAATTGGAGCGATTCTTCTCGAACTGTTCATGTATTTCATTGGTGCTTTGCCTTTGGTGTGTTATATTAATGCAGGTTTCACCAAATGCAGCTTCCAAAGAGATAGCCTATCACATCAATAACACTTATACCCTCTGTTACTTCTTTCAAAATCCCTATTCTTTTCATCAAAATCGGATATACGATCCGGACTCGATAAGCTCAATGGCCTAATTAACCCACATAGTTATTTTCTATTACGTAAGTAATAAGTAACGTAATATCATATATTGGTTAAATTAACATCTGATTACTTATTAATCCACTCTCGTAAATGCTACGGAAAGAGCTTTTGTTAACCGGTTAGATGGGTGGTTGGTTTCTCTTCTCGTTCTAAGTGATTTTCATTTTGCTGCCAGCTTTAAAAGTAAACAGAAGTGCATACAATTCACAGTGCAATGCGTGATATATTTAACATATTGCTTGGTGTGCTATTCTATCAAACCTCCAAGTGTCAGTTATTACGTAGGTAGACCTAGGACAAAAATCCACAAAATGTTCGAGCCAGTGTACTTATTATTATCATTTCTCATTTAACTGCAGCTGCGGAAATACAGAAATGTCGCTTTGGAGACTCGGAATGCATAGTTAAAACAATTAATGCCATTATAAAAACTTATCCCCGAGGCATACCAGCTCTGGGTCTAAAACCCATCGATGTCGTCGATATACAAGATTCCAAATTTTGGAATGATCCAAAAATTGGTGCTTTTTGGCTGATATTTGATTTATACGATCAGGTTAACTATGGTTTCGAGAATACAACCATAACGAAAATCAAAGGATTTGGTAAAGATCCCACATCCACTTATATGGAAATTCATGGACAAATACCCAATCTGATACATAAGGGAAGTTATTTATCGCAGGCACGGGTTTGGATTGTGGAATTGAATTCGACAGGCGAGTCTTTGTCGGATTTCCAGAATTTTCGTTTCACATTGAAAATCAAAGTATTCATGGAATATCGGAATAAGAAGCGATATTTAAAAATGTACGAGTTGGTGCCGATAGTCAGCATGGATCGGTGAGTGATTCAAAGACAATGTTAGGGGTGTAAATATACGTTGAGATATCAGTTAGTATTGGTATATTCATTTTCTGCTCGAAATGCTTGTCAAAATTACGTTTTTCTATAAGCGAGATCAAGTTCTGGGACCGGATGGGTAGTTGATCTTGTTTTTTTCGAATACCTTTCCTATATCCATGTGAAAGAAGTGAAATAAAGTCCGTGTGGTCTGATCAAAAGCTTTAATAGAATTAATATCGCCCATTCTCAAGACACGACTGGGATACCTTACCCACATAGCAGAGCAAATGACATCAATATCTATACAGATGGATATAGGCTCTATGACAAAGTAGAAGGGGGAGTTTTCTCCAACGATCTGATCATTGCAGTGTATACCCAGCAGATTTTGTGGTCATCCAGGAGGCCGCCATCGAAGAAGGCAACATATATGTACATTTACTCAGTTAGTCAAGCCGCTCTAAGGGCTCTTGACTCCTAGACCAATAACACCAAGACGCTCACGGAATGCCGTAGAGTCCTTAAATGCAATCGCTCAGCATCTCCGTAGCCGACTCATCTGGGTACCTGGACACCGTAACATTGAGGGTAACGAGTCAGCCGACAAACTGGCAGGGTACTACCATTCAGCTCCTCCCGGAGAAGAGCTTGATAGTGATGCCCTTAGCCTCATAGAAGCTAATCACAAGGAATGATGGATCGATGGAATAACCTTTCGGTTTGCGCTGTAGCTAGGGTCATGTGGTCCTCGTTTGACCTCAAGCGAACCAATAGTCTTTTGCGCCAAAGTAGGGAAAACATCTCACTTCTGGTTCTGTCGCTGCCTCATCGGCAGGCATGCAGCACGCTTGGGCGTCGCTCACAACGACGTCTGTGGAAGCTGCAAGTGTGAGGAAGAGAAGGAGACATTACTGCATCTTCTTTGCCATTGTCCAGCTCTTAGTAGAATGAGGCTCAAAACTCTTTCTACTCAATCTCTCGGAAGTGTCCGAGCTAGAGATTCCGTCTCTACTAAAATTTTTAACGTTGTCACAATGGTTCAGTCGGGAGAAACCGCCCCTGGCTTAAATAGGGAATTATATGGTATTGCAATGGGCCTATCTTGGCCTAAGTGTAAGGACAGTCTTACTGATCATAGC
Organism: Lordiphosa magnipectinata; assembly: GCA_037044535.1. NCBI lineage: Eukaryota > Metazoa > Arthropoda > Insecta > Diptera > Drosophilidae > Lordiphosa > Lordiphosa magnipectinata. The sequence goes on from JBAMBO010000967.1 coordinate 135,092, forward strand.
CATCTCAACCTAACCTAACCTAACCTATCTAAAAATGTAGCGAATCCAGCAATCCATATTAAGTACCAGACATTGAGAGAAACTGTACTTCTTTGTAGTCGTATTTCTTGGTAAATTTTTTACAAAACTTCAGTGAACGAAGTTCCTAAGCTCGTCAAAAGGTGTGATAGAGATGCCATTAGTCTTCTATAAACTTGTCACAAGGATTGAAACCTGGCGTCTGGCTACTTTCCAGTTTTGCGCTGCAGCTAGAATCACGTGGACCACGTTCCATCTGAAACCAGCAGAGAAAATATTTCACTTCTGACCGAATCAGCAAGGCTTTACTTGAAGTACTTCAAATATATGTACCTAAAGCTACTCGGGATCCACATGACTCCAGACTTACTGTCTTCTACACCGACTTCTGTATAATTGATGAGGACGAGGAAGATGAGAAGTTTTTCTCGCTCTCCCACACTAAACATAATTGGCTCCCACTTTGACCTTTCCCAGAGACATTTTATAGATTTTTGTTTATACCAAATATGTCTTAAAGTCGTTTGTCTAAACCCTGTAGATAACTTTACAATCCATAAGGTAGAAGGCAATGGTCATCTAGAGTTTACAACTAAATGGTTATAATAAAAATGGTTATCACAACTGTAGGAAGATTATAATAGTCGTTGCATTAAAGTCATGGTTGCACCGCTTGGCGTTGGAATGTTTTGATGATTCCGTCGGCAGTACAAACTGCAACAACAGCAAGTAATTTTGTCTTTTGTGGCCTCAGCAGCGCATAGTTTTAAGATTTAGATTTAGATTTATTACTTTCCCAATACAATAAGACAGATTTATCTTATCGAAATTAGCATTGGTCACACAGTGATAAAAGTTGTAATAAGTAGTACCCTAACTTACTAGCTACGTATACAAATAGGCATTTTAAATAAGTTAAACATAGTTACATAATTTTAATTGGTTTATTTTAGATGTATATAGTTGTTTATACTCTGTACCGAAGGTACATAGAGTATGATTAAGTTATGTGCAAAAGTATGTAACCAGGGGGAAGGAATCGTTTCCGACCCTATAAAGTATATATATTCTTGATCAGCTATCAACAGCCGATTCGATATAGCCAAGTCCGTCTGTCCGTCTGTCTGTCTGTCTGTCTGTCTGTCCGTCCGTCCGTATGAACGAAGAGATCTCAGAGATCGGTAAGAGATAGAGGTTTGACATGTAATGTGGGCATATATTTCTTCGTATATTGCAGGCAGATCCAAGTTTATTTTCAATTTTTGGTCCACTTAGCACCCCTCCCGCCCCCGCAATTTGGAACAAAACGTCATGTCTCCGACAGTTTTCGAAGATAGATCAGTGTCGTACCTTCTACGAGATACCTTGTAAACAAAATTATTTATCGATTTGCAGAAGGAATGAAAAAGATCGGATGAACGATACTCAAGTTATGAGTCAAATAAACGGCCACGTAAACACCCCCCACCCGCTCACCCACCACCACAGCATTCTATTGCAACGGCAATCTTAGTGCGAGAGAGAGAGAGAGAGTGAAACTTAGCAGATGAGCGCGTATAACTCGTGAGCAAATGCGAGCTGCGACGTTAAGGGTACAGAGTATGTCTATAGTCCGGGCTTGACCGACTTTCTTTACTTAGTTATATAATATATAAAATCTATTTTCTCTTTTTATCTGTTTTGTCGTAGTAAAATATTACAGTTAGCTGAGTTTTAAATCGCGTTGCATTTCGAATGTCTTTTAGGAAGTAAGGGAGTTCGTTGACACGGCTAATTTACATCCGCTTGGAGTTTTTAAATTTTTATGATTCCTCCATGGATGATGCAAATTTTAATTTATCAAAAAGCAAGAAATAATTTTGTAAAGGAAGATGAGAATTTTTACGTTTTTTCCATGATTCAAGAGTAGAATTAAAAAATTTGTGTGCAAATATAGAGATATAGTCAAAACGTCTTTAAGTCTTTAAGTCTTTGCATACTATGCGAGTCACATCTACCAAAGATTTCGATACCGTAGAATAAGGTTGGAGTCAGACACGCTTTTGCCACAAGCATTCTTAGATTTTCAGGTATAAACTTCTGAAATAACGACAGCTGCCTAAGAGAACTATACAACTTCCCAGTTGCATTTGCTATATGGTTACTCCATGAAAGCGTACCATTAAGGACTATACCTAGATTAGTAGCTTTATTAACGTATTCAATAACTGAGTCATTAATAGTTAGGTTAGGCAACTGACTTAAGTCTACAGATTTTTTGTTCTAGTAATTTGAACTTAGAGACACATATCGCGGATAGGTTATTGTTACATATACAAACACACTCACAATTATCATTTATCGGTCGGCTTACATGTAGTTGTATGTCATCAGCGTACATATGGACTGCACAATTGGTCAGGTTATCAGGAAGATCATTGATATAAACAGAGAACACAAATGAACCAAGGACAGAGCCCTGGGGGACACCACGTGTAGTTGAGACCATTTCGGATGAGCGGTTACCCACAACAACGGATTGCTGTCGACCAGTTAAATATGAATTGATAAGTTTTATGGCTGTGGTAGAAAAATGATATAGCTTACTCAATTTAGTACAAAGAATATTATAGTCGACAGTATCAAATGCTATGCTTAAATCGTCTACTTTTTTGCGAACATCTTCAACTATATTTGTGATGGCTGTTATGCAACCATGGTTCTTTCGGAAACCAGATTGTAGCTGACTCAGAAGGCAGTTGGTTTATTCAGGAATCGAATAAGTTTAAGATGAAAATTCGTCTTCCTAGTGTTCGATATTGAGAATGGCTTGATCATAGGCTAGATGGTTCTTTATAAGAAAGTTCTTAAGGTCTTTTAGGAAAATTACATCGGTAAAGATCGCCCATTTGCGTGGCGACGATTAATACCAGAGATGAACTATATCGTAATGAAACGAAGACAGAACCTTCAGCCAAAACAATATTACATAGACTAATTACATTTGACATTGATTGAGCAATTAATTAACATTTTAGATTCAATTCAATTGAAGTTTGGGCCGATTTCACATCTTCTACACATAAACTAACAAATAAGGGAGTAAATTGTAAGTTTATCTGAAACATAGGAGCTTGATTTTCAAGTAGGATCCGTACTCGAAATGAGCATTTTCGGATTGATACAAGCCTTTTAGGTATGTTCCAGTCCTTTCGTAATTGGTTCAAGTAGAATCTACACTAAGAAAACACTTGAACGAATAATTTGAGCACGAACGAAAATTGGTTGTTCTTTAATTTTCAAGAATTTCGCTCTTGGAATCGAGATAAATTCGTTCTAATCGTTGTCAATTTGATTTTTGTTATAGGCAAGGGGACTGAGGGCAACTTAACTTTGAGAGAATAGCGTTGGACTCGGTCTCGCAGAGAGAGCGCATGCGCAGTTGGTTGTTAAGAGAATAGCGTTGGACTCGCTCTCGCAGAGAGAGAGAGAGAGAGAGAGAGAGAGAAAGAGAGCGCATGCGCAGTTTGTCGTTGTCCGATGCGTACGAAAGTCAACCGCGTTTATTTATAAGTGTAATTTCGTCGCGTCTTTTAGCTTATGGAAGATAGACGAGTGCGCTAAGCTGCCCGTCGCCTGTGTGTGTTTCAGTCTTTAAAAAAGTCAAGTAAAAAACGGACCACGTTTGTCGGTCGGGGGTCGGTCGTGTCTCTCACACCCCCACCCCAAATACTCTTTTTAAGTTTATTTTGAGACTTATTCGTACTTGGATCAAGTACTGAAACTCTTGAATCAAGAATTATTCATACTTGGATCAAGAGCTGAAACTACTGAATCAAAAATTCACTCTTGGATCAAGAATTTCGCTCTTGGATCAAGAATTTTCACTCTTACCGTAATTTTGAGAACGAATGCTCTTGATTCATGAGTGAAATTCTCAATTTTTTCTCTGAGTGTAGTACGAGTCGTACTTGAAATTTCAATCTGAATCCATTTTATTTTCTGTGTAAATATTTTAGAAACTGCAAACTCCCTACTGGCCTTTCGCCGCTTCCTCCAAATGTGTATGCATACAATTTTCGGTCTATATTTACACCCCTAGACCATGGAACCCCCATGGAAATTACTTAATTTACATTTGCCACTTATTTATATGTATTTTTCTTTCAGCTGGATCTTTTGGCTGGATAATTTCTTTAGTGAAAATACAGATATGACCATTGCTATCAATCAAGTGTTCAATACACATTGGATCGAATTTTGGAATGAATTGGAGCCGATTAATTTAAAAATATTTTCAGGAGTTTTCAAGAACTTGGTTGAAGGTATCTTTGATAAAGTTTCGTATGATGATATGTTCCTTGCGGATGATCCAGAGAATATAGTCAATGATTGAAGCGTGATTGCAATTTGTTGTTGTTGTTGTTGTTGTAGAACCGGTTACGTAAATTGCAATAAATGAAGCAGACAGTCGATTTTGCAAATAGTTGAACGTTGGCTTGAACAAAGCAGGTTCTCTTTTCATTGCGACTAAAGTTTTTATATTAAATGTATTACTTGTATATATTAATTTCTCTAGGCGCTCTCTCACTTGGGGCCGAACTTCGTGAGTGATTATTTTTAGTATTTTATTTCTTAATAATTAAAACCTTTACACAATTTCAGCGAAGGACATAGAAAAATGTCGCTTCGGTGATTCCACTTGCGTGATTAAGAGTATGAATCAGCTAATTCAACGATATCCCAAGGGCATACCCGAAATAGGTCTGCCACCACTCGATAGCACCAGACTTCAGGACGTTTCCGTGCTAAATTCCACATACCGCGGTCCCATTTGGCTAAATTTCCATCTGAGAGATAATGTGTATAGGGGTTTCAATAATGCCACCATAACCCATGTGGAGGGCTTTCTGGAGGATCCTACCCAAAAACAAATTCAAGTGACAGCTCATATGCCCAGGCTAGTGCATGAAGCGGTTTTTGATATGGAGGGAAGATTTTTGTTATTTAAGGCCAACACCACGGGTAAACTTCTATCAGACTATCAGAATTTCCGACTAACGCTCACCATAAAGGTAATTGTGGAGTACAGGAATAACAAGCGTTATTTAAAGATCTATGAGCTGGTTCCACTGGTTGATTTGGATCGGTGAGTGGGCAGTTGAGTGGGAGATGTAATTAAATTAATTTTACCAAATTTTAGCTGGATCGTCTGGATGGATGATTTGTACAAGGAGAACACAGATCTTACCATAGCCCTCAATCGTGCCTTCAATGAAAATTGGCTGGAATATTGGAATAATCTGGAGCCGGGTATTTTATCAGGCATATCAGTGGGTTTTACGGACATGCTGAACAATGTGTTTGAAAAGATTTCGTATGATGATATGTTTCTGCCTCCGAGTAAGATTTATGAGTGAAGAAATACACGCTGAAAAAAACACATTTAATACTACTGAGGGAGCAAGAAGGAATTTGTACAGTTTTGAACTTAGGTTAGGTTGGGTTGAGATGGCTAGGGACAGGAAGACTGTCATATTTAAGCCTGGGGCGGTTCCTCCCGACTGAACCATTGTTACAACGTAAAAAATTTCAGTAGAGACGGAATCTCTATCTCGGACACTTCCGAGAGGTTGAGTAGAAAGGGGTGACCAAGAGTTTTGAGCTTCCTACTAGGAGCTGGACAATGGCAAAGAAGATGCAGTAATGTCTCCTCCTCTTCCTCACATTTGCAGCTTCTACAGAAGTCGTTGTGAGCGACGCCCAAGCGTGCTGCATGCCTGCCGATGAGGCAGTGACCCGTTAGGGCCCCAACCAGAAGTGAGATGTTTTCCTTACTTTGGCGCAAAAGACTATTGATTCGCTTCAGGTCAAACGAGGGTCACGTGACCCTAGCTACAGCGCAAACCGAAAGCTTATTCCATTGTTTCGTAGCCAGGCGCCAGGTTTCATTCCTGTTGATTAGCTTGTATGAGGCTAAGGGCATCCCTATAAAGCTTTTCTCCGGGACGAGCTGAATGGTTGTACCCTGTCTTGCCAGTTTGTCGGCTGACTCGTTATAGGTACTCAGATGAGGTGGATACGGAGATGCTGAGCGATCACATTTAAGGATCTATGGGATTCCGTGAGCGTCTTGGCGTTATTGGTGTAGGAGTCAAGAGCCCTTAGAGCGGCTTGACTATCCGAGTAAATGTTTATGTTATGAGTGTGCTGATGTATTTGGCGACCTCCTGGATGGCCACCAATTCTGCTTGGCACACACTGCTATAATCAGGGAGCCAGAATGAGATTTCCATATTTAAGTCGGTGGAGAAAACTCCTCCTCTTACTTTGTCATCGGGCTTAGATCCATCAGTGTAGATATTGATGCGTCTACTAGGGATATTGACGTCATAAAGTTTCTGGAATGACATTATGGGTATACAATAGTCTGTAATGGCGGGAACCGCGTTTTGACGAGTTAGTTTAGTTGAGTGTCCTGAGTTACCCGCGTTTCAGGGCTCAGACTCTCTTAATCTCAAGGCTGTAATGCCCGCTAACTGTTTAGACATCAAGTCTAGAAGAAGAAGATGAAATATGGTGTTTAGTGCTTCCGTTGGGGTGGTTCGGAGGGCGCCAGCACTTCTCTGTACCTTGTGTAAAGTACTGACTGACGGTTTCTCGAGTGCTGGCCACCATACTAGAACTCCATAGCGCAGTATGGGACGTACAATGGCTGTGTATAGCCAGTGAACTATTGCTGGGGAAAATCCCCATTTACGGCCTATCGCCTGCTTACATGAGATGAGGGCAATGGATGCCTTCTTTACTCACTCAGAAATATGGTCCAGCACGACGCCTAGCTACTTGGCAGTGTTTTTGAATTCAAAACTTATATTGGTTAGTTTGTGAGGGATGAGATCTGGAACTTTGTATCTCCGTGTGAAGAGAACTAGTTCCGTCTTTTTCGGATTTACGCCCAGGCCGCCAGAAGACGCCCACTCAGAAACTGCCGCCAGCGCGGTCTGCATGAGGTCACATAAGGTTTGTGGAAAGCTTCCGCATTTTAATATAGCATAAGCCACCACAACGTGTCCCTCCGCAGCAATTTGTTGACTGCTACGACCCAGAGAAGCGGGGAAAGAAGACCCCCTTGCGGGATGCCTCGATGTACGAATCTACGAGCAGTTGCACCACTAAGACTTGAATTCACTGCTCTATTTAATAGCGTTAGGTTGATGAATCAAACCAGTGGCGGATCCACTCCCACATCCTCCAAGGCACGCGGTGATGGCACCAGAAATGCTATCAGAGAGTATTCTTTTATTTCAAGCGATTTTTCAATCCTTGTAACTAGGGAATGTAAGGCAGTTTCTGTGGATCTGCCTTTGCAGTATGCGTGTTGCGTATTTGCTAAGAGAGAAGGGTTAATAGTCTGCCTTAAATGGGCGTCAATTAGTCTTTCAAGAGTTTTGAGAAGAAATGAGGATAAGCTTATAGGCCTATAGACGCTGGGTCTAAGTCGTGCATGTTTTGGTTTAGCTTGTTCTTTAGCGGAGTGGGAAAGTAAGCTCGTGGTCGGTGTAGTGTGATCCATAGCTTTGCCTACACTACTAAATTAGTATCGACCTCCAAATTGAACATTCCTAACTCGGAGCGAGCTTATATGATAAATTAGAACCAGTCCGTAAGTCTGCATGACCTAAGTTGGCATATATTTTAAAAGCTTGCACTCACAATATAAAGCGATCAGCAGAGTTGCTAAATTGATCGGAATAGCACTCATACCGCTTTGAAACTGACTGCGTGGCAAGAATGCTTTATTTAAGGGCAAATTTTTATTTAAGTTTGATAACATTCGTAAAATTAAATATGGCTTGTTAGTGAAACTATAAAAGTCTCCATACTTTCTGTAATCAAGAACCCCTAGTAACTTACAGTTAGCTGAAAAACTGTATGGGCTCCACACAAGAACATTTTGTACCTACCCTTAGAAGCTAAGAGCATGGTAGCGTTAACACTGAGAATTTATTAAATTCTATCGATAGAATATTTAGCAACATATTACTTTGGTACATAGTTATTAAGTTAATTTGAAAATGTAATTGTAAAATTTTGTGCTAAATTTAAGTATTTGATACAGCTAAAATACTATATGCAGCAATATCAAGCTCGAGAACCTTGTTCTCGAATTAAGTACATACGGTGTCAATAGCCTGAGAAATCCAGTTTTTAAAAACCCTTTTTTTTCCAATTTTTTCGTTTTTGACGATTTTTGAAATTGTTTACAAAATTAACAAACAATTTTTTTGCAAAACTGTAAATCAAGTTTTGGTGGGAGTGTTGAGATCTAATTTCGAATTTTTTTTTTATTTAAATCAAAAATGGTAAATTTTAAAACCGTTCGGTTTCAAAAAGAACGAAAAGAATTTCATCACACATTCTTTTCAAAATAAGTTTGGACACAAGTGCCCGACTTTTCCTACTCGGGATCAGAGTCGAGCAAGCTGTTCACAATTTGTTCACAGCAAATTGTTGTTGGAAATGCTAACACTTTGGCCCAACTCCCTATTTGCACAACAAAGTGAATACCCTAATAGATTTTCAAAAGAAATTAACTATATAAAACCCTTTAAGTAAAATTATCATTCTTTTACAACTACGACTCGACTAACTCTTAATAAAAATGCAAAATATTCTTCATTTAAGTCTAATAAATTCTAAAGTTAAGCCCAATACATTCTTTAAAAAAAAAAATGTTCACTAAAATAGGTACAGAAATGTACTCTTGGTTTAAGACGATCAAAATTCTAGAAGCTATTCCCAGATTTGTTGATGAAAATACTTTACTCTGTATTAAATCAAATAACGGCTGGAAAAATCTAAAAGAAATTAAATAACCAAAGATCCAAGATGGGTTTGTACTGTACGTGAACTAGAGAATGCTACTTCTCACTCCATTTATCAAAGTACTATGAACCACGAAGGGTACATTATGTAAGAACAGATTCGATATCAAAATAACCCAAATTAGCAGCAACTTTTCAATGGTAGCTTGCATTCGTACAGTACTTAATTTATGTACCTCCAAGAACCCAACGTAATTTAAATTTTAAGTACAAATCGTTATAAATTCTATTCCGATTGACCTAAGAACGCGGCTAGTTGTTCTTTCTGTAGTGTACTAACAGTTTGTTCTCATTTTTATAACATAAGTTGGTTTTTCTTATCGTGTAGCATGCTTACATGTTTTCACAAAAACAGAGACAAATTGAAATATGTATTTAAATAAAAATCTTTAGCACTTTTGGGCAAAGTGATTACACTTCAATTTGACTTCTCCCTTCCATAATTATGAAATTTCCCATCATCTTGTAGCTCATCATAGAAAATGTGATCATTATAAATTTCATCCCTATGGTACATATGCTGATAACCCTTCGTAAGTTTGCCACGCTTGAACTTATGATGATCCGCCTTCAGTTTAAGCAGCTTCTGTCGCACATGCGGCTGACCTAAATACTTCAGTGGACTTCCCTCAGCGTCATCCTCTCGTTTTTTGCGTGAATAATCCCACATCTCTGTGCCAGGCGGTGTTAAGGGACGTATGACAATCCGAAAAGGCACCACCATTTGAATCCTTGGCTTTGCAGACTTCTTTCGTTTTCGAGGCAATTTCTCTCCCCACATTTCCTTGTACTCATCCACCACACTACAGGTGGGCATATCCCTTGCCTTGGGTATGCTTTCGTCCAGTTTGGGCGGACACTGCAGCACATAATACAAATCCGAATCCCCATTTAGCATCTTTGCAGGAACTTTGTAATAGGCAAACATATTTCTCTCCACAACAATGCCCGACGCGGTGCTTAGTTGCTGCAACACACCCAATGCCAACTGCCACATGGTGGTAACTTAACTACTGAATGGGCTTAACACCCATTGACAGTTTATAAGTTTGAAAAATTGCACGATTCACTGATTTTGCGGTTACCAACAACACAGGTTGAACGAACTCCATCAGGTTAAGGCCCAGGCCTAGGTCAATCAATATTCCGCCTGAAAAAGAAATAAACGAAACTTTTCTTTAGCACGGAAATCATGCAAGCAACTGTTGCCGGTCTTGATGTTGAGCAACAATGTTGCCGTGGCCGCAACAAGTGCTAAATGTTGCTAAGCTCAACAGGTAATTGTTGAAGGTTGATTTGCTATAAAAATAGTTGAGTTTTTGCCAGAGACTTAGCCCCTGACTAACTGTTGCGGCCTATGCAACAGTTTTTAGCGTGACTGGGAAATGCGGTTGGAACTTTTCTTTGGCTTGAGTAAAATCAATGTTGTAAATTTTAGAGATTGGAAATAGTTTTAAAGAGATAGAGAAAAACTGAATGCGTCAGTTGGTTGTATGAATATTATATTCAAAATGTTTATGTTGCTTAACACATTTTGAATTGTATATCATTCAGTTGACATTTGGCGAGTATAGTTTAAGCACCAAAATACCAATTTGAATTGAAAAATTAAAAAACAGCTTACACTTAAGATCATATGCTTTTATTAGACATCAAGTGATTCTAGCGACACCAAGACGAAGCTTGTTATGCTTAAAATTGCAGCCCAACTCCCGCCCAACCGAACGTATAGACATAATTACATAAATAAGTAAAGCAGGAAGCTAATCTTTCGAGCTGATTACTCGATAGACTATATTGTAGTCAGCACAGTGGATACGAAGCGGTTAATGCAAGTCATAGTTAAGTGGATATAAGTGGATGAAGTTATGTATCAGTCTGATATGAACATTGAGATTAACTTAACTAATCAACTCAGAGTAGTCAAGTTTGCCATTTATTAGTATGAGCTTAGAGATTGACCAAGCATCGTAGTTCGTTCAGCAACGAAATCTGTGAAGGTCGTCCAAAATCGCTTGTTGTGTCAGAAAACATCGATGCTGTGTGTGAATTAATAATGCAAGATCTTCATGTGACATACCTTGAGATTGGGGCATTTCTAAACATTTGTTCCACAAGCATATGTAAGATTTTGGATAAACACCTTGCCGTAAAAAAGGTTTGTTCGCATTGGATTCAGCATAATTTGACCAACGCTCAAAAAATGGCTCTCGTGTGGATTGGTGCAAAAAAATGCTGGAAAAATAGGATCGCGGTGCTTCAAAAGAAGATTTTAATATTGTCACAGGTGACGAATAATAGAAATATGTGTATGAACCGGAAACTAAACAGCAATTGACCGTGTGGGTGTTCCCAGACGAGCCAAGTCCCACAAAATATGATCGCCTGTTTCTTCGGCCGAATGGGTCATGTCAAGGACCAATAGGACAGTCCATTCTGAGTGGTACACGACCATTTCTCTTCGGAGAAAAACACCAACCCAACCGCCGAAGACGAATCATTCTCCGTCATGACAATGCGAGCACTCTCACATCACGTCACACAAGCGACCTCCGCCGTACAGCACTCTGATTTAGCTCCCAATGAATTCTTTTTATTCCCAAACATCAAAAAAATAAACTGTCGGAGTGGAAAAAGTGCTTCGAAAAATGGTTTGAGAGTATGCAAAAGAGCATAAATTTTCATGGAGAATATTTTGAATCACAATAAAGCCATTTTCATTGAAAAATCTTTGGTATTATTTACTATTTCCGAAATATAAATAATAATTAATTCCGACAAGAAATGAACTAGCAACATATGATTTGCACTTCTTTCCTTTTGGTGGTCTAACCATGTCTAACGATATAAAAACAATTAGATGATAGAATAATCAATAGAATCTACCTACAGCAATAACACAGGCCAACATAGATTACCAACTTTGTGAGGTGCAGCGCTGTTGATTTGAAATTATGATGAGTTTATGTACACTGATTCCAAAACTGGTTACAGCGTAGCTCTATCAACTCTTGTTTCCAAGAACTGGACTTTGGAGTCCAATTTAGACACTGTGGCGCTTTTGGTTTTTATACCCTTGTAGAGGGTATATTAAAATTGTTCAGATGTTTGTAACGCATAGAAGGAAGCATCTCCGACCACACAATGTATATATGTATATTCTTGATCAGCATGACGAGCTGAGTTGATATAGCCATGTCCTCCCTCAGTTTTAAAGCTATCTTAACCGAACTTTGCACGAAGCCTTTTGGTACAAATACGCTGCACATTTGTGGGAATCGGCCAGGATCGGATGACTATAGCATATAGCTGCCATAGGAACGATCGGTCGAAAAACTAGTTTTAGTGAGAAAAACTTTTTTGTTTTCAATGCAAACGCCCCCAATCCTATTTATAAGTTTTCTATGCTTTTACATAATTCCACTAAGATTTATGAAAATCGGACAACTATATAGTATAGCTGCCATACAAAAGATATGTCTAAGAAAAAGTCTAAGTGGGAAAAACTTTTTTGTTTTCAATGCTATCACTCCCAAACTTGTCACTAATCAATATTATATGCTACTGCACAATTCTACCAAGTTTGATCCAAATCGGAGGACTATAGCATATAGCTGCCATAAGGAACAATCGGTCGAAAAAGTAGTTCTAGTAAGAAAAACTTTTTTGTATTTCAATGGTAGCGTCTTTATACCTTCCAGTTGTGAATATTATCAGTTTTCACACAATTTTGGGGAGTTCGGTCAAAATCGGATGAATATATCATATAGCTGCCATATAACAAACTGGCAAGCAAATGCTCAAAATAGTGGCGCCATCAAGCTGCAAGGGTATATAAACTTTGGTCGAGCAAATAGCTCATGAATCCAGATATTTATGCCAAGTGTGGCCCCCATAAATCCTGGAGTCCCAAGAAAATAGCTGTAAGAACAAAACCAATGATGCAGTTTTGTTCAGTGCAATCCATATTAACATAATCAGATCGAAATAGGCCTGCACCAAAAACTCGGTTGGTCTGTGTTATTTATGTTTATTATAATCTGTTGAGTATATTTAGTTAGTGCAAAAGGGAGAAGGAATCATTTCCGACCCCATAAAGTATATATCTTCTTGATCAGCATCAACAGCCAAGAGATCTTCGAGATGGTAAGAGATAGAGGTTTGATATGTATTGAAAATATACTTCTTATACTTGCAGGCAGATCAAGTTTATTTTCAATTTTCGCCACGCCCCCTCCCGCCCCCGCAATTTGGAAAAAACATCATATCTCCCACAGTTTGAAAGATAGATGGTTCGTATCTGCCGAAGCAATGGTAAAGATCGGATGATGGGTGACAACGACCGCAACGGCGATGGGCAACACTACACACACTTTATGGCATTTTTTGCCACTTTGCGTGGCTTTTAACTTAAATTGATCAGATATATACAAACTTTGGGGTGTACAGGGTACGTTATAGTCGGGCTTGACCGACTTTTTTTTCTTGTTTTTTCATGTGTTGCTTTAAGATCTGTATAATTTATATTTGAAGTTCCATAATTATGGATGCTGCCCATCCCATCTTACATACATTGTAACAATTCAAAATATACACTATATACATAATTTTAATGAATGCTATTCATGGGCTATGCATTTCCAATCGCTGCTATAGTGTATGCGCTTGCTGATGTTAGTTTCTTTTCATTTTTACTTTTGTTGATCTTCTTTGGTTTTTGTTTGGTATTTAATGGTACTTCCTTCTCGTAATAGTGGTTTCTTTATTCTTCATCATTGGTCATCCATGGTATTTTATTGCGGTACAGTATTATTACAATCATGGTTATGCAGTCATCATTGGGTCTTATTTGTGGACTTGAAAAGCAATTTCTTAAGTATTAAACTTCGTGTCAGTGGCTAAACGAACACACGTAACGCCAAAATGAGCATATGATTCACACCGACAAGAGGCGAACGCTTGCCAAGGCTTGCGTCAAGAGAACAATCAGCTTTTCACAAGCCTTTACCGTGCCTGCCTGAGTACGGTTCTTGCTGTGCACGGTTCTTTTGTTTTATATGCAAATTTCAACTCATTAACCATTAATAATAGCCACTTACTGCACACAGCTACTCACTATAGCTGAGTTTATCTTTATACTAGGTAACAGCATTCGGAGACCTTTAATATTTGCCCAGAAATCGTACTACGATCACAGCTACGAACGTGACAATCATACGAGTTTGTTTGCCTTTATTATGAAGAAAACCAAAGAAAAATTTTACCATAAATTTCTGCATACTGATTTTTGGATAGCTCTTGAGTAGCACTTTGTTTAATGTAAAAGCTGAAAGATGTAGACAGTAAGGTCCCAAGATAAAGGCAGACAAAAAGACATATGCAACGTGACAGAATAAGGAAGTGCGATTTGTCTGCTTTCACAAAAAAGCAAAACTCTGCGGAATGTGTTCGAGTTTTTTAATGCAACTAACTTTAATATGATCTGCAATGTTGTAACTACATATATATAGCTGATTCGGTCAAAAATAAATTTTAATTTTTACTCATTATGATACGCAACGTGACATACGTTACGTGACAAGCCTTTCTCTAACGCTGTTCTTGTGATGCTTTCCACAAATTTATGTATGTATACTTTTGCGTAATCCTAAAAAACATAAAAATTTTGATTCAGGAACTTCTATTAATATGCATTTGATAAGTTAGCTGCATAAAATGAATCGATGTTTTCGGTTTTTGGTTTACCTTTCTGTGGAAATGCCCATATATTAGTATTTTAAATATTTAAAAAAGATTATTTGAATTTGGAGCCAAACAAAACAGAGAATGCTTATTGGGGCACTTATGTTATGGAACACACTAATATGTTAGCATACTAAAAAAAACACTAGTTCGCCGAGGTGTACTCAGAAATATGCGAATAACTTCGTCAAACGGTATACAAATTAATTGGGACAACATTTATTCAACGGAGAATTAAATGGGCTCTCATAATAAACTTTAAGGTAAAATCGCATAGAATAAAATAGTTAAACCAATGGTGGCCAAAGTAGGAATTTCGAAAAAAAAAAAGTTGAAAATGCCACATCTGTAAGCCAATCAGTCAAACCATTGATTTAAATATATTAGATTGCTCTCGTCGCTATCGGAATTGACAAGGTTATATTGTCATATATTATATGCGTGCGTTATATCTATTTAATTGAGGTAAAAAAGCAAAAAGCTGTTTTTGGCCCATAACTTCAGATTTTGGGGGTGTTAGGAAAAAACCAAGTAATATACATCGTATATACAAATATGCACACATACAAATATATACTGGATCTCGTGAAAAGTATGCGCACAATTTTTTTTGTGACAATGTGTAATCTATGTTATATATCAAGCGATTTGTCTTCGTTATTGTCGTAGTAATTAGTGCTTTAAAATAAGTCCCGTACTTTAAGCATTAAGAACAAAATATTAAATAAATAAATAAGATGGTTCGTTTCGAGAGTACCAAAATACCTGAACCAAACCGGTTCTACGTGTTTCAGTTGTGAAGCCTTGCTATTAACTCTCTCAAAACGATATCGATATAATTGAGCTTCAATCACATAAGCCCAAATCCTTACTTTGAAGAAGTGTTCGATTCTTCTAGCCTGAAACCCTTCATAAGTAATTACCACCCAATTAGACTGTCATTTTGCCAACTTTTTTCACACCATTTATTGAACTCTGAATAACAATTACCTTCCCATCAATATCAATTAGCGCCTCATCAATCATTTGCGCGCAATACAAACTCTGATTTAATTGTCAAAAACTTTTGCATCGCATGCTTAGTAGATGGCATGCAATTTACCTATTAAGATGGCCAAGCAACAAATGGCCAATAATGTGCCAGCCAAGTTAGCAACCCCATTTTATGGCAGAGGGGAAATAACAAAATGTTGAATTGGAAAATCAACAAATGCATAGCAACCAGGTCCTGGCACGATCACTTTTGGCCAAAGGCACCAGCCCTTGGATGGGACCCAACGTAAGGGTTAACTTCAGTCGTGTCGGAGCAGCGAAGGTAAGCGGTTGTCTAGCGGAAAAATAAAAATGTTGGAAATATAAGAAAATATTGAAAAATTGTGAAAAATAATGAAAATGTTTAAAAATTGTAAAAAGTGTGAGAAAAATGATTAAGTAAATAAATAAATAATAATTTTTGGAAAGAAAGAGGCGAAATCACTGTGAAATTTCAGTTTGTGATTGGATTATGTAACCAGTGAAAATGTTGCATAAGGAAAAATAAAAAACCAGTGAAGAAATTAATTAAATATATTTCAAATTAAACAAAATTCAATTTTTTCGAGTTGCAATTAATAAGAAATTATGGAATATAAAAAAAAACCGACATAAAATAAAAATTTGATTTTGATTTTTTTATTGATTATTTAGAGTTGTTACTGGTAACAAGGTCACCTGAAAAAACAACTAGCCAACTTCAGTACCAACAGCATAAACAAAGCATAGGCCGCCTATGGAGCCCTCCACAAGCGCCGAGGCGGCCGCTGCTGCCGCAGCTGGTGGCCCGGATCCGCGCCTGGAATTGATGGGTTCGTTTGTCAGCAAATCGCTTAAACTAAAACCCGAGAAATGGACGCGTGTCATTACGGTGGAGGAGCACAAGGGCATTATCAAAGAGTTCTTGGACCGCAATACGCCCGTGGTGTTGATTATCATCCTGACGCCGGCTGCCCAACTGGTGCCCTCAACCATATTTCCCCTCTCGCAGCTGAAGAGCAAGGGTGTGTACTTCATAAAGCGCTATGCTGCACCCATACCACGGGAGGATTGTGGCAACTATATCATCTACGGCGATTTGGCCACCCGGACCATTGACCAATTGTCAGCTCTAGTCGAGGAAGTTTTGGTGCCACTTCTCTCCAACGAGGATAACTATCGCAGCTGGCCCACAATGGTCGCCCAGGATGTACAGAAGCATGTGCATAGCCTGAAAAGTACGGTGCATCAGGTGAAGGGTCAGGTCAGTGGCGAAACCATTCTGGCCATGCCCGTGGGCGTGGAGAAGATTGTGAAGGCAGCCAAAGAATTGGTCGAGACGGAGCATTGCCAATTCGATTTGTATCTAAAGAGTGCCATCGAGGGTGTCGTCATCAAGTGGGCCACCCAAATACACGAAGTCATCAAGGAGAGTCCATCGAATGCCTTTGCCAATGGCCAGAATCCAACGCCGCATACGGGTGAGAATCGATGTGCATATATGTTGTGGCTTTGGTTATTTTTGGCTTTATTTATTATTTATTGATAAAATTCAAGTAGAGGCAGTTGTAGTTGTCATATATCCTAGCAACCTCATTGCATGTCATCGTCAACTTGTTTTTATTATCTGTTCGCGAATGACATGTGCATGCAATATTTTGCTTTCTTAATGGGAATTATTATAATGGAACTGCGAAATGGGATTCTTAGTTTTTCATAAGCTGACCTTTGACCGACTAATGTCTTGGAAAAGGGGTTGAGCTTTAGTTATACAAAAAACTAAATGAACCTAAAGCTTTGACGATTCTCGCGATTTTCTCGCCAAAAGAAAGGAGTCAATTATATGATATGAAAAATTTTTATCATAACAAAGCAGAGCTCGCATATAACAGTTGACCGTTTTTCCCTTTGCGGTCTGCTCACTAACATAACCGAAAAACTCATGCACGCCTGCTCTCTCTCTCTGAGCAGAACACTTTGTCTCTGTTTGATTTTGTTTTCAGTTGACTGTTCACCGTTGAGCTCTTCTTGTTATGCTCATTTAACAACTTATAGAGAGCAGTCCGACTGAGCGCTCGGACATTAAGAGTCAGCAGATGAGCAAAAAAATTAAAGGCTCAGCGAAAACGGTCTTTTGTTTTTTCTTTGTTTTTTTATTTTCAAGGTCTCTGAACCTGTCTACGCCTAGCGTAAATTACGCCTAGCGTTAATTTGCCTTTATGACAATGGTGCCTGAAAAACTTGTGAGAAAATCTGTAATCTCGAAATTTAATGGGTAATCCTTAATACTATAATTTAAATTTATCTGAAAGTATTTTTGCAAGTTCTTTTTATACCCTTGCAAAGGGTATTATAGTTTTGCCCAGAAGTTTGCAACGCATAGAAATATTCATTTCCGACCCCATAAACTATATATATTCTTGATCAGGGCGACGAGCTGAGTCGATTGAGCTTTGTCCGTCCGTCTGTCTGTCTGTCTGTCTGTCTGTCCGTCTGTCTGTCCGTCTGTCTGTCCGTCTGTCTGTCCGTCTGTCTGTCCGTCTGTCTGTCCGTCTGTTTCTACGCAAACTAGTCTCTCAGTTTTAAAGCTAGCGAGCTGAAATTTTGCACAGAGTCTTCTTTTTACTGCACGCTGATAATATGTCGGAACCGACCGGATCGGATGACTATATCTTATAGCTGCCATAGGAACCATCGGTCAAAAAATGGGTCTTAGTGAGAAAAACTTTTTTGTTCTTCAATGTCAGCGTTCCCAAACACGGTCATTTTTAATATTATATAGCTTTCAAACAGATTTGCAAACTTTGGTCAAAATCGGATGACCATATCTTATAGCTGCCATAGGAACCGATCGGTCGGAAAATGGGTCTTACTGAGAAAAACTTTTTTGGTTTCAATGTTAGTCGTCCTCAAGCTCGGTCCCTTATTAATATTATATGCTTTCAAACTAGATTTGCAAACTTTGATCAAAATCGGATGACTATATCTTATAGCTGCCATAGGACCGATCGGTCGGAAAATGGGTCTTAGTGAAAAAAAATATTTGTTTTCAAGTAAATCGTTCTTAAGGTCGGTGATTATTAATATTAAACGCTTTCTAGCTAATTTGAAAAATTTGTTCGAAATCAGATGACTATATCTGCAGGCTGCCATAGGACTTATCGGTCGGAAAATGAGTCTTAGTGAGAAAATTTTTTTTGTTTTCAATTTTATCGTTCTTAAACTTGGCGATTGTTAATTTGATATGTTTTCAAAAAGATTCGCGAAATTTGGTCGAAATCAGATGTTCATCTGACGGAAAATCGATTTTAGTTACAAAAGTTTTTGATTTTTATCCAAGCGTTCTTAAACTCTGTCATTTCAAAAACAGCTTTTGCAAGGGTATAAAAACTTCGGCACAGACGAAGTTAGCTTGGCCTTCTCGTTAATATTCCATTCAGATTTGCAAAATTTGGCAAAGTTAACCCATATTTAATGGCATATTGCCCTAAATGATGGCAAGAACACCGGATGTACTACTTGTATACATAATACATACATAATTTACCTACATTGTACATATGGGCATTTCCACAGAAAAGTCCACCGAGACCAAAAAACGAAAAGTACCTAATAACACTATTTTTCATCATTTTTTCATGGGGAAATAATCAAAATTGATTTTGGGTCTCCAAACTATTTCTAAGGGTACAAAGAGTAAAAAAATAGTGCAGAAGACACCATAAGAAACTATATGATTGCAATTAACTGTAAGTTTCTGCTTTATATTATAACAAAAACAACATAAATATAATGAGGAAATTTAAGTAACGTAACGTCAGGTAACGTCACGTCAGATACTTATGCAAATCAAAAAAAATCGGGTAAACTTTTTTGAATAAGATAACCTGAAAAATAAACTTGTATTATTTCCAATCATACTAAAAAAAAACTTTATACAAAAAGCTTTGCCCAATTCGCAGAATTTTGAATTTTTCTAAAACAAGTCAAAACCCATATCCGTTTTATGTAACGTCACGCCAGCATATATGATTGCTTATATCTTTAACTCCTTATGATCGATTGATCTGAATATTTTTGATGATTATAGTGCTACTTAATTGCTACCCAAATATAGAACAATCTTTTTAAAAATCCAAGATTATCATATTTTTCAAAAAGATCTTTTCGTACGAACGTAACGTCACGTCAGTTTGGAAATGCCCATATATTTATTATATTTTTTTTTATTCTGGTTTAAGCTTAACAACTAACAAGGAATTTAAAGTTTCTTAACTTAAAGAACTACGTTTCTCACTCAAAATAAAATGAAGCGCTAAAAATGCCCTTTCAGCGGACACCTGAGTCGCCGGTGTAGCCAGCACAACCTGTGCCCAAGCAGACTCCTCACTCGTAAATACACGCACACGCGGCGCACAAACTCAAAAGACTTTTATTTTCTTCGCTCGCATTAAAACGGCCAGCGAATAAGCAGAGCAACACGAAAACAAAAAAATCGGTTGTTCGCCGAGCACAGACCGAGAGAGCATGTGAGCGGTTCATCTCTGACTCTTTGCTCAAAGGGTACGTAAATAACAGTTATTTTTGAACAGCGAAGAATGGTCAACTGTTATCTGCGAGCTCTGTAACAAAGTATTTCTGTACCTAAAGTCTTAAGTTTATAAAAAACAGTAAGCCAACCCCCCTACACTGAGAAAAAATCAATCTAAAACCAAGATTACAATCTTGAAACGAGACGAAACGGTGTCAGAATCCGACAGAGACCAGATAATCTTAACCCAAGATTATATTCTCAATTTATGTCTTAATCAGGGCTTAATACCGGAACCGGTACCGGATCCGTTAACCGAAATAAACCGTTTTAAATCAAGTACCGTAACCGGAACCGGAACCGATACAAATTTTTTTTGAGAACCGATAACCGTTTACCGTTATTAATGGAACCGATAGCACCGGAACAAAACCGAAACGTTGGTACCGGTACAGTTTCGGTTTTTTTTTACCTTTGCAGAGCGCATCATAGATTTGGTCATGAGTTGGAGCTCTACATACAAGATGCTAAAATATTTGCTGGCGAAAGAAATCTTCAACATTTCCTCCAGTTTTGCGACTGCATATAATAACTTTCTTCTGCATCGGAAAGTGTGGGATTCAGTTCGCGAAATTGTACGCATACTAGAACCAGGGCAGGTGGCCACAACTAAACTTCAACCGGAAATCTTGTTTTGGGTGATTTTGATACCATTTGGATATACTGGATCTCATTCAAAACAGCTACTGGATTCCATTAACCATGAAACCATGAAAACATTCTTAACTGGTGGTCAGAATTCTCCACAAAGTTCATAATTGTATGAGATTTCAAAAATCGTGCTTTCTGTTCCAGCTACGCAGGTTCTCTGGCGATACATTTGTATTGAATCCGCTAAGAAGTTGCATGGACTCAACCACATTGAATGCAGTTATGTTACCGCGAGCAAATCACAAGAATGCAATATTAGTTACACAAGACGTGAGCGTACCGGTACGTACTGGTATACCGAAATAAAAATCTGGGTACCGTATCGAAACCGAAATTAATTGAAAACCGAAATAGAACCTTTAACCGAAACATTCATTTCGGAACGTACCGGAACCGGTACCGGAACCGAAATAACTGTTAACTGGCCGTTTTTTGCTTATAACTTGTGTATCGTTCATCCGATCTTTATCATTTCTTCAGCCAATCGATAAATAATTTTGATTACTAGATATCTCTAGAAGACATGAACCATCTATCAACTCAAAACTGTAGGAGATATGACGTTTTTTTAAACTCGATCGGCCTGCAAGTAAAAGAAATATACGCCCTATACATTTCAAACCTCTATCTCTTACCATCTCTGAGATCTGTGCGTTCATACAGACGGACAGACAGACGGACGGACAGACGGACAAACGGACAGACGGACATGGCTATATCGACTCGGCTGTTGATGCTGATCAAGAATATTTATACTTTATAGGTTCGGAAATGATTCCTTCTCCCTGTTAAATACTTTTTCACAAACTTAATATACTATGTGTACATTTGGTACAGAGTATAAAAACAAAACAATTTCAAACAAAAAGGCGATAAGAAAAATAAATTTAGTTCAGTCGGACTTAGAGTTGGGTAGAAGCCGTCCTCAGCCTCAAGCCCACCATTTTAAAGTAGTGTTAAAGTAGAGGCCCGACCGTGCTCGGACCTCGCTTACCAATTGTCTTCAGTATTTTAACTACAAGATATCACTAATCGAAAAGTTACTCATTTTTCTTACCTATACTGAGAAAAAAAATCTATCTAAAATCTAGATTAAAAATCTCGTTTTCAAGAACCTTGCAAGCTTAAAAAATCAAGATTGAAAAACCTTGAAATGAGCTTAGATATCTTAAAAACAAGATTTATCATCTCGTAACTTATCAGTAGCCTGTGAAGCTTCAGTTGAAAATTTGTTTGCTTGACCAACTTTCTCACTTGTTTTCTTTTGCATTCCCTTTGGTTGCTTGATTGTTTTATGAATTTCACTTTTTAGTCCCAAAATGCTATATTTTGTGAATAAATAGCACTCTCAGTCAGTTGTTTTCCCAATTAGACGCCAATTTAACTTCTTTCCTTATCATCAATTGTTTAATTTCCAACAGAATTTACATTTTGGAATAATCGACTCAAGAATCTATCTTTCATCTATGACCAATTGCGCAATGAGCGCATTCGTGCCATGGCCCTCATACTGGAGTACTCGATGAGCGCCTACCATCCTTGCTTTCAGACGCTCTTCAAGAATGTGGTTACGGGTGAGTAGCATGCAATGTTTTTGCTGGTACTGACTTTTGCATGCCAATTGCCAATCAATTCAATCACA
The DNA here is from genome assembly GCA_037044535.1 of Lordiphosa magnipectinata. Taxonomy (NCBI): domain Eukaryota; kingdom Metazoa; phylum Arthropoda; class Insecta; order Diptera; family Drosophilidae; genus Lordiphosa; species Lordiphosa magnipectinata. The sequence goes on from JBAMBO010000967.1 coordinate 157,614, forward strand.
GCGCTTGCCGAGTCAAAGGACATCACACTCTATTTGAATCCATTAAAGCGACCGCTCAATCACCTGGAGGAGATTGAATTTTCCGAATGCAAGCCATTGCTTATACCCTTTATGAATATTGTGTGCACGCTGTGGGGCAACTCCCGTTACTATTGCCAGTCGGCAAAGATAACGGTGCTGCTGCAGGAGATTTGCAATTTGATTATACACCAGGCCAAGCGTTATTTGGATCCCTCGTCCATATTCCATAGTGACATCGATGAGGCCATGCAGCGACTAACACTTTGCATACAAATTCTGAAGTTCTTTCGGGAACTGTTTGACTACTACAAGGAACGGTTGGCCGCGTTCTTTACGGAGCCCGAAGAGAGACCACCGATTTTCTGGACTTTTCATCCAAATTCAGTTTTCAAGCGCTTTAATGCCTTCCTCGAACGCCTAACGACCATTCAATGGTAAGTGATTATTAAATATTCTACTCAAAAGTGAATAACACACCTCAATTCTGCACTGGAAGGTTCTTCTTTACTGTGATTGAATTCCTGAAATTAGAGAAAGTCGAAATCGGTGGACTACGGGGACGTCAGTTGAGCACACGCATCACTGATGTCTATGTGGAGTTTAATCAATATTTTACGGCCTTTGCCTCGAAGAGCTACGATGTCTTGGATCCTGATGATCATGAGTTTGATGAAGACTTCAAAGGTTTTCAAACCCGTATTCTAGAGCTGGACATGAAGCTGGCTGCCATCTTGTGTCAGGCTTTCGATGATTGCCACAATTTGGAGAGCATCTTTAAGGTAGAAGGGAAATATTTTGGAAAATTCGATAAGTTTAATGAGCATTAAATATTGTCAGCTTATAAGTATTGTGGGCAGTGTACTGGATCGTCCCAAAATTAAGGAAGAGTTCACCCAACGTTATGCCGAAATTGTGCGCATGTTGGATGATGAGATGACCGTATGTGAGGCCATTTATGACAAGCAAATGGATCTAAGGCTGTCGGGTGAAAATCTTTATCCAGATTATAATTGTCCACCAGTGGCTGCCTTTATACGGTGGTGTCATCAGCTTGAGACACGCATTACAGCACCTATCAAACACTTCAAGGCGCTGCAGCATGAGTAAGTGGAAACACTTGGAGATTGAGGTTTTGATTTTCTACGTTTTTCTTCTACCCTTACAGAATCACCAAGTTGGAGAAATCATTGGAAATAGTGGAACGCTATGAGTGTTTAATGGTCAAGCTAGGTGCCTGTAAGACTCAGTTCTTTAGCGAATGGGCTGCACAGTTGGCTGGCCAAATCGAGGAGAATCTGAAGAAATCGTTAATTGCTCGTGACCGACGCGGCAATTCTTTGATTCTAAACTTTAGCGCTGCTTTGTTCTCTATTTTACGGGAGGTTCATTACATGCAACAAATGCAAATCGAAGGCATACCGGAAATTGCCATTGAATTTGCCGAGAAAAGCGATATCTTTCGCACGTATACGCTAAATCTGGAGAAGACGATTGATTGGTACAACAGCATACAGGACGGCAGCTCACCGGTAGAGCTCAGACTGATTGAGCCAGAGATACGATTGATAGATGATCTGGTGGAAATGGGTGTGGAGCAACTGGTGTGGAATTCCTCAGGTAAGTAATCGAATTATTTCATCACATTACAGCTCATTCAGCAGATGGACTTTTCTTGTTGATTTTACCATTTTGAACGTCTAAGGCCCAATTTCTCAAAAGTTGCAGTTAGGTACCGGCCGGTCAAAATTGCCGGCCGGAATTACCCGAGGTTAAGTATTTTGGTTTTCTCAACGAGACTTACCGGCAGGTTCACCCGATAACGATTAATCGCTATCGCTGCAAGTGTGTGACCTGACACTGTCCACGAAAAAGCTGTGTTTGTTTTGGCTTTTTTGAATGCTATTGTTGTCGCTGGTAATTATTGCGACGATAAATCAATGTGATACCCCGAAAAGACCATGAGCGAAGAACTTTTCTGTGGCTGAGGAACATTTGCTTGTAGACTTTTTGAGTCAAACAAATGCATTTTGAAGAACAAAAAGAGGGATGCGGAGACCTGGAAGCAAAAGGCCTGGGGTTGGAGATCAGTTTGCCGCCATGCCGGAGTTCACTGCCCTTGGAAAGACTTACGGGATAAGTACGAGAATTTAAAAAAATTCTCTTAATTCGCAATTAAGAAGCGGAAGACTTCTCGAACTGTGGGGGCTTGCCCAGCACCGCTGGAGTCTTGTCTATTTCGAAAAAAATTCGTCTCATGATTCCAGGTGGGTCCTTCGATTTGCAGACGGCGGGCAGTGAGTTTGCCTGCTTTGCCATTGGTGCCATTTCGTATATGCCAGCGTGGCGGTAAAAACATTTGCCATGAATGCGGCGGCTGCTATTCTGCTGAACAGAAAGCTCCACATCGCCGCGCCTGTGTCTTCTTGTCTTACCGCCTGAATCTTCCATTTCCATTGTGTGGATGTAAGAAATTTGTTTATTCATATACAAAATGGCAGTTGACAAAGTAAACAAATGCAAATTTTGGACACAACTGTTTGTCGATCGATATAAATATCGATAATTCTATCGCAACTTGCCGGCAGGTTTAAATTTGACCCCATCATGAGGCAGCGGTTAACTTTGCCGCTCGGTTCTCGCCAAAGACAGCTTGAGACATGCAAATTCGGCTAATCTGCCGGTAAGTTTGACTAATCGGACATTGAGAAATTAGGCCTAAACAAGATAAAAGTCATTAAGAATCAACTGTGCGTGCATTAGATTTCAAATTGCAAGCACTTTTGATTTCAGATGCACAAATTTCAGTTGCCCCTTTCATATTGGTCGAGCATGGAATTCGAACTTGAGAATTACAAGTGGTCTCATTTATCCGATATGCATGTGCATGAGGCAGTAATACCTATATTATATCATATAATATATATTATGTTGTATATTATAATATATAGCTCATGCTGTATCAGTGCGCAAAAATGCATATTTTTATACTCTGTACCAAAGTTACACAGAGTATATTAAGTTGGTGCAAAGGTATGTAACAGGGAGAAGGAATCATTTTCGACCCTACAAAGTATATATGGGGCATTCTAAGCAAAAAAAAGATATTTTCTGAGTTGATGTCTCCGAATTGGATGATAATTGGCCCAAAGGGAGCTTATTATGAGATAAGCTTAACTCCAAAATTTATTAAGTATGTTAAAGCTGCATCTTTTCCAAACATTTTGAGTGGCTGAACATGTCGGTAGCTCGAAAATTAAGAAAGTTATTGCCATTTTTGTCAAGTAATCTCAAAAATAGCAGTAAAGATAATTTGTTAAAAATTTCAAATACATTTTTTTTTGGTTTTTAATTAGCCCAAGCAATTTTTTAAACCTTGTAAAAAAAATTTTAGGACCCAGAAAAGAAAGCACTTAAAGCTTACAGAAAAGGATCTAACAAATAGCTTCAATACGGTTGAACGATATCAAATTAGTTAATCGGTAGAGAATTCAAGCAGCGACGTGTGCTGGCACAGGGTATAATTGAAAAGAAAAACTAAAGCAATTCGCATTAAAAGTAGTAATATTATATAATATTAATAATACAATAAAACATAAACTAGACTCGAACTATTTTTGAAATTACACTTCTTAACTTTAAGAGAGGAATCATTCACAGGAACCGCAAGATGAATACCAAGCGTCCCTTTGATGGTTTCGCAATTTTCAAATCTGGTTTTCAAACATTCTGTACACTGTTCGTGATCTTTTGTGGTGCAAAAAAATACATTGATGATTTTCAAATGGTCATTTGTCCATTGATAAAGGTTTTTAGCAGCAAGTATTTCATTTCTTGTTCCTTGCTGCAGGCAGTATTGCCTGGCAAGACATTTAACCGCACCCCCTACGCTATCACAAGCACCTTTTTCGTGCGCTTTCTTTGAAGTCTTTGAAGTGGTTTACCAAATTGGCAAATTAAGAACCAAAAAAAAATGTATTAGCAATTTTGACAGATTTTCTATACTGATATTTTTGAGATTACATGACAAAAAAGGCTATCACTTCTTTAATTTTCAAGCTACCGACATGTTCAGCCACTCAAAATGTTTGGAAAAAATGCGGCTTTAACATATGTTTTTTTTTTGAAAATTTTTGAAGGATGTGTCTTTATTTGCTAGACTAAAGCAGCCTTTACACTTATCATATTTCTCTAAAGAGTCGGTTGTCAAAATTCTCTAAAGAGAAACTCATTAGAGAATCTATGATTAGCTATTACACTTTTAATAACAGAGAATCTTAAACTATATGTTAAGAGCTAGTTCAACGAATTCAGTACTGGTTCAACAATTTTTGACACAAAACTCAAGAGAAAAAAAAGAAAGACTTGCTTGTGTGAAAATGCATGACAATCCAATAAACGCATTAACATTAATGGTTGCGGTTTTGGCTGAAGACGAAATGGATGATCCGGGACCAAAAAGAAGACGACATTGTAAAAAGCGTTCCATGTGGGGTAGGCTTTTGCGTCGCAGTAATGGCAAAGACATTCCGCAGCTTGTCTTACGTGAGCTCCAGTACGAGGACGACGAAACCTTCAGAAATTGTAATCGCATGAACAAATCAACTTTTCACAAGTTGCTCGAGTTTGTAAGACCTAAAGTTCAAAATGAGGATACATTCTTAAGAGAAGCCATTCCCACGCAAACACGGTAAACCAACAACTACATTTGTCCAAACATAGCTAAAGAGTTGCTCTTTCAGCCTTCTTGTTACACTGCGATTTCTGCGATCTGTTGCATTCAGAATTTTCCAACCGACAATTTCCAAAATTGTGCCAGAAGTCATCAATGCAATTAGTTCATCCTTTTACAGCATATAAAATCAATCGCTTCTAAAATTTAGTTTAATTTTCTAGATGCCTCAATCACAGCAGGAATGTCGAACCATTAATTAAAATTTCGACCAAATGTGGAAATTACTTTTTTGCCTTTTTGCCAGGCATTGAAGATAATCTTCTTAATTTCCCGGATGATGAAGTTTTACCTGGCGGTACAAGGTATATGCCATTTGTTATAGTTGCCGAAGATGCATTCAAATCAAATCAAAAAAATAATCGATAAATAAAATCGAGTATATCGAATAAAAATGTTGTATATTTGATGGGAAATGGCAACGCCACAAAATTGACAGCTTTGTCTCAGCAGAGTTACTTTTATCAAATAGAACAAGTTCTATTTAATCATATTTGTCTAAAGAGAAGGCAAAAGTTTCTCGTCAGAGTTATATGTATGCCTATTACACTATAATATCGTGTCTTTAGAGATACTCTTTAGAGACATATGACAATTGAAAAGACTGCTTAAGTTTTTGAAGAAATCCTTTTTTTCCAAATAAATGTTTGAAAAAAAAAAATATTTCAAAATTGTTTTCGAAAGGGCATTTTTAAACCTGAACATTTGAAAAAAAAATTCAAAACTCTATCTTAAGCCGTTCTTGAGTCATTTAAAATTTGGAAAATTCACAATTTTACCATTTTAAGCGTATAATTTCCGCAAAAAAGCTAAAAAAAAAGGTAGGAAGGCATGATAAAGATCGGATGAACTTTAGTCGAGCTAAAAGGAAAACCATCAATTATGATGGGTAGCACCGATCGCATCGGCGATGGGCAGCACTTCACACACTGTATGGCTGTCTTGCCACTTTGTGTGGCTTCTAACTTTAATTGTTCAGATATATGAAAAATTTGGGGGGTACAGAGTATGTTATAGTCGGGCTTGACCTACTTTCTTTCTTGTCTTGATTTGCTACAAAGAAATGTTTTGTACGCCAAGCCAAGAGGAACGTCTTTGCTAAAGACATTAAAGCAAAATTCAAAATTGCTTACGAGATATTGGGCCGATTTCACTTCTTCTATATAGCACTATCTTTCACATAAGCTAGGAGCTATCTGGTAGATGTGAAATGGGTAAATTAAGATACTGGCTTACTCTTCTTTCGTCTGACTTTGTCATACTTTGTCAAATGCAAGAAGACGCTTAACTTTTCGTTCCACTTACTCAAACATTCACTCTCCTTTACTACGCACACTGTTAACTTTTAAACAATCTACTTTATTTTAGACATTATGAGCTACCTGGAGAAGTTGCGTCAGCCTGTGGCTGCTTTGCAGAATCGTATGGATCACACTCAAGGCAATCTTAGACAAATTCGCAAAATTATGGGCGTCTGGGCCAAGCAGCCCTTATTTGAGCGTCGCGACTGCAAAAAGGATACCGTCTTGTCCATAGACGAGAGGCCGGATCGCACTGCCAAGCGTTATGCCGAAATACAGACAGCCTCAGTGGAGATACATAAGCTACTTCATGACAATATGTTGCAATTCGACATGGAACAGAAACAGACGGATGCCGTCTGGTTGAGCTATGTGGACTTTGTGGACAACATAGTGTACGAGAATATTCTACGTACTGTGGGCGTAAGTGTGGGCTATTTGGCCGAGAATATGGATCCTGACAATAACTATGCGCCGCTATTTGAGTCACGTCTGGAGCTGGTCGAGCCAAATCTGGTTTTTGTGCCCTCGCTGGAGCCCGAGGATCCCATGGGTTTCAACAATATGCTAATTGAGCTGATGCGGGACATAATGAAAATGGGTTCGCTCATCAAGCGCCTCAAGCCGAATGAGAAACGCAACTATGTGGAACTGATCAAGGAGAATCAGGACATCATCGATATGCGTCGTGAAATACTCAATGGTGTGGATCTGGTCATGGAGGAAGCCTCGCGATTCTGTCGCCAATTCGAGCGTTACTCGTATCTCTGGCTGGATGATCGCGAGGAGTGTATGGAGTATTTCCTTGAGTATGGACGCATGTTGGATCCAGATGAAATTGAGTTGATCCAGATGAATGATCCTAATCAACCGCCTCCTACACCCTGCCAGCCCACCATTGAGGCTTTTCGCGAACAAATAGACAACTACGAATCGCTGTTTAATGAGATAGAAGACATAGCACCATTTCAGGTGTTTAGCTCCTGGTTTCAGGTGGATGTGCGGCCATTTCGCCAGGCCCTGCTGAACACGGTGTGCAAGTGGGGTAACATGTTCAAAGAGCATTTGGTCACCACGGTCACCTCTAGTCTGATGAACTTGAGCCAATTCATACGCAAAGCTGACGAGGGTCTGCTACAGACGGTGAAAGAGAAGGACTACGAGGGTTTGGTTAGCATCATGGCTTACCTGATGCAGGTGAAGGAGCGGGCAGCCAAAACCGACGAGATGTTTGAGCCCATGCAGGAGACCATACAACTGTTAAAGTACTATGACATGGATATACCCGAGGAGGTGAATGTATTGCTGCAGGAACTGCCGGAACAGTGGGCCAACACAAAGAAGATAGCCAGCACCGTGAAGCAACAAGTGTCTCCACTGCAAGCCACCGAGGTGGTCAGCATACGCAATAAGATAGCGCTTTTCGAGATACACATACAACTCTTCCGTGAGGTGTTCAAGCACTACGACTTCTTTCGTTTCGATTGCCATATGCCCTACCTGCTGATGGATCGCATCAACGATGACATGTTTCTGTGCGAGAGCGAAATGCGTGACATACAGGAGTCGGGCAGCCTATTCGAGGTCAATATACCCGAGTTCAAGGTGCTCAAACAATGCCGCAAGGAACTGCGCATGCTCAAGGTATCCCAGCAAGCTCATTTACTTACCTTCTTCCTAGTTAGTTCCCTATAATATAAATCTGCATGTTTTTTAATCTAAACTAAATTTATACTGCATGCCCACCATGTGGAATTTTGAGCTTAGACTTTTTTCCCCCCAAGCGTTCTACTTTACCTACTAACCCACCACCACGAAAATCGCAAAAATGTCCTTGACTAATGATCTTCCCTATTTTGAATTGACTTAGCAACTCTGGGACTATGTTAACATCGTGCAAACCAGCATCGATGACTGGAAGACCACACCCTGGCGCAAAGTGGATGTGGAGAATATGGATATTGAGTGCAAGAAGTTTGCTAAGGATATACGTCTGCTGGACAAGGAAATGCGTGCCTGGGATACCTTTATCAATCTGGAGTCTACCGTCAAGAATATGCTGACCTCTCTGAGGGCTGTGGGCGAGCTACAAAACCCAGCCATACGGGAGCGCCATTGGAATCAGCTGATGAACTCCACCAAGGTCAATTTTGTGTTTCTTTTTAAACGATCCAGAAATTTCCTAACCATTTACTTTTGTATCTGCATAATTTGGCATAATGTAAATAATTCATCTAAATCTCTTTATATCTGCCCAGCACCTGAGCTTTCCGGATTGAGGGAATGCTCTATTGTACAGCAAATGCCATTACTTAATCCCTGTTTGTTTTTTTTTTATTTTCCAAAACTTTCGTTATAATCGTGGGACCTCAAACATTGTTGTTGTGTCTGGCCCAAAAATTGTACAGTACTTGTAAATACCATTTCATTGCAGAGTCTGGCAGCCTTGCCCAAGGAAGTTACCGTAAGTGATTCGACAACACTCCAAGTAGAACTTGTTATCCTTTTTGCCTAGTTAAAATGTAGTTGCTAGTTGCCACCTAGAGACAATAAGTAAGAGCTTGTGTTGTTGTGGTTGTGATAATTGTATTCTGAGTGTCACAGCTATCATTTGGAGATTGGCTTCATATCTTCAATCTCATCTGGCTCACAATGGCCCAAACGGTGTATACATTTTGACATTACAAATTGGGTACAAAGGGTATCGTTAACTTGTGCACTCGACCTATACCTTACACAATGGTACAATACTTTTTGTGGGTCCTCATTCGCTTTTGGGGAGCACGGACATACTACTCTTGCCAGTGGAAGGCTCACAGCTTTCCCACTTATACCAATATGCTCACTAGGGCGGACATTTGATGTATGTTTAACTGTAAGGCCATAGTGTTACCCCTTTATACAATGCGTTTTGTAGTAAACTAGGTATAACAAAAAAAACAATTTCTTAAGTGGGATTGAGTGTCTGCGAATTGGATTTAAGGTTAATCACTCATACGTACTGTTGCCTTTGCTTACATTTTTAATTTTTAAGTAGTTGGCTTAGACTTAATTTAAAGTCATACCATTTGATAAAAAGTTATCATGACTATTGCAAAACTAGCTTTTACTATAACCAAGACAATATGTAAACGAGAAGGCCAAGCTAACTTTGTCTATGCCGAAGTTTTTATACCCTTGCAAATGCTGTTTTCGAAATGTCAGAGTTTAGGAACGCTCACATAAAAATCCAAAATTTTTGTAACTTTAACCCATTTTCCGACAAATAAACATCTGATTTCGAACAAATTATGCGAAACCTTTTGAAAACATATCAAAATAACAATCGCCGAGTTAAAGAAAAATAAAATTTAAAACAAAAAAGTTTTTCTCACTAAGACTCGTTTTCCGACCGATCGGTCCTATGGCAGCCTTAAGATATAGTCATCCGATTTCAACCAAATTTAGCGAATATATATGAAAGAATATAGAATTAGTACTCAGTGAGTTTAAGGACACTAACATTAAAAACAAAAAATATTTCTTCCTAAGAACCATTTTCGACCGATCGGTCCTATGGCAACCATAATATATAGTCACCCGATGTCGATCAACTTTTTCAAATTAGTTTGAAAGCTTTTAATATTAATAATCAACGACTTTAAGAACGAAATAATTGAAAACAAAAAAGTTTTTTTCACTAAGACCCGTTTTCCAACCGATCGATCCTATGGCTGCCATAAGATATAGTCATCCGATTTTGATCAAAATTTGCA
>JBAMBO010000968.1:0-37213 GCA_037044535.1 Lordiphosa magnipectinata
GTTATGTGCTGGTATAAAGCTAAGACCCGAAATGTTTGTTTGTTTTGATCTTAATGTTTATCGATCTACACGCCGCCGATAAACGAGATTGGAACCAGGGCTGCGCACGAGTGGTTTACTGGGTCGTGCTGGTTCACTAGTTCCGAAGGTACAGGGAGTGAGCGGCTCAAAATTTTAAATTGTTTCCGTCCTGGGCGAATAGTGGCTCAGAGTAAGAAGAAGGGTCTCAAGTTTTTTAAAAGTCATTGCGTAGCTCTTTTGCGGAGTGCACGTAGCCCAGCCGAAAATTAGATTTATATTGGAAAAGTTAGCAATAAGTCTCTATCTCGGTAAGAGTGAAGAAGTGTATTTGTGTACGGTTAATTAGTGTGTGCATTTTAGGGATATTTTCTGGAAAGTTTTCGCGGAGAGGAGCTTGATTGCTGGATTTGGCAGCGGCCCCCCAGAGGATCCAATTTTTGGAGGAGAAATTGGCCACCCACCTCTGGGTGGCCCAAGGTTTTTATACTTAATTAAAAGCCGAGTAAAAGCCAGTCATGGCAGTAGGGAGCAATAGTATTTAAGTATTTATTTAATTTATTCCCTTAATTTAATTTATTAATCCCATTTATATGTACATTTATTATTTGTCGTGTATTCGTCCCAGAGGTACCCTGGTTAGGAAGCATAATGAATATGTCTATAGTTGTTAGTGGATCGTTAGATAATATATGTATTTAAGAGTGAAAAGAATATGTTAGTGTAAATTTGTTCTAGGGGGTGAGGTGGCGTTCTGAAGATCAGTGTCTGAGAGTTAAGGGGGTTGTCCGATTTTTGTAAGTCAACCTATGGTAGGGCGGGTAATGTTCTGGCAAATAATTCCAGCTATTTTTGCCTAGTATTTATGTTTAGTGTGTGAGCCGTGACAGGCATCTGAAAAGATATAAATTTTTTGTTGTTAGCCGACCAGTCCAGCTATCGAGGTCGTACTCATCCCTGAGTCAGCCGTAAGCTAGCCGGCGACCGATAGTGGGACCCGGGAAAGAAGGTCGGATCATAACAAATGGCGCCCAATCGAAAAACAAACAGATTGCTAGTTGTCGAGTATACAGCAGGAGAAGAAATTTCAAAATCCGACAGAGATTGTTTCGTTAGGAGCACCTCTCCAAGTTCAATCGCCTGGACCGCGGGTAAGATACCAAATCTAAGCCCGTTGCCGCCACGATTGGTACAGAAGAGTAGGGTAGCTTTCCTGAAAACAGCCCTAACATGATCCAGACAAGCCCACAGAGATTTGGTTTGAGCTGGTCCCAGAGTGGAAAAATGTAATCTGCTGCTGCGTTGCCGTTCAAAACAAATTCTGTAAGGGAAAATGGATGTCATTAATAAATTGTGTACTTATATTAAATTAAATTGATACTTACCCGACAGAACTAGGGATTTCCTATAAAGGCCGTGATCCATGCACGATTCCTGAGAATCAATGCACTTGTTGTCCGGCGGGAGTCTCTGTATAACCAAATACAATAGTAATCTAATTGCGTAGAAGGTATTAAGCACGGAAAACAAAATATGAAAAGAAGGAACATAAGAATCCAGATGCTGATCGGAGGGTTTGACATCTCACCCATATAGTTTATGAAGGAAGTCTAGAAAAGTAAAATAAAAAGTTAAATATTTAAAGGAATTAGAAAAAGAGAGAACAATATTTTGACGGAACGACTAGGAGATCAGTTTTGAGTTAGCTAGAGACCGAATTAATGACTCCAGTTATCACTTGTGAGCAGCAAGAGAAGGCAAATACTCAGGCAGGTCAAAATCGTACGGCATATTTAACAGCCTCAATATGGTGGACAAGGACGAAAGATATTTTGTGATCGGAGAGAATGGCGGAACAGGATGGGCTAGAGAGATTTGTACAGCTCCCGTAGCTTTTAGCGGGCAGAATAGTGTGTCCAGCAACCAAGAAGCTGTAAATGAGCATGCGACGCAGCCAATCATTCCCTCTGAGATTGCGTCAGCAATCAATGTGGCTCTGTTTCAGGCGCACGAAACGTTCCGGGCCGGGATGGCAACAGAACTCGACAATTTTAAAGCGCGGATTCGGGAGGATATGCTGGTTTTTATGCAGGAAGTGTCAGCGACGATCAGGGAGGCACACGCTGCAAATGCAAAGAACAAGGAATTGCATATTAATTCAATTGATCGTGCAGACTGCAATGAGGAGCGCGAAGTGAACCAGGGTCCCACACTTTCGCCCACCCATTATAAGGGGATGGACAGAAGAAACGACGTGGATGCGACACCGGCACAGACGGAGTTCACCCACAAGGAGCAGAGGCGACAAAATCCCAATGACAAAGACTGGTTGCGTGATAAGGAGAAATCCGAAGTTGAACTGGAGCAGGTTGACAGAAAGGCCAAGCGTTCATGGAAGTCGCCGCAATGCCACACGCAATGCCACACGCAAAGCCACCAGCATCGAGAGGAGAAGAATCAAGTCCTTTATAACCGAGGCGATGGTTCTGACGTCCATACCAGACAGTCGCACAATCCTTCTAAGCCACCTCTACGTAAAGACCAGCGTCAACAGCACCAACCACGGCATCAACAGCAACAGAATACGGAACGTAATCGGACAATGAGGAGGAAAGTGTGTCTGCATAAGCAATCTCCGTATGGTGGTGGCAAGTCCACATATGAACAGCCCAGTGGCAGACCACCGGAAAGTTTGCTAGCTTCGTTCATTGTGGCTTGGCCCAGGAACTGGAGGCAATCCGAAGACGAAGTCATGCCCGAGACTAAGATGATACACACAAGGTCCATAACAATCTCAGTTGAAAGGCAAATCTCGGAGTCCAAGTGCAATAGGACGTGTACCGGTCCATCAGCATCCCATGTTCAGCAAAGAGTTCACCAAGACCTAAACTAAGAGAAATCAGAGTGTTATTTATTGCCCGGCTAACTCTTTTGGTGGCAAAGCCAAAACACACACACACATACATGCATACCTACTCATCTTTGTACAGCCTTATCTCAGGGCGTGGGCGATGGCCTACGTTGGGCAGGAATCCGGAGATGATTCTAACCCGTGAGAGGTGAGAATCCTAAGCGACAGACCGAACAGCACATTTTCCACTCCTGTTTCTTCATCCATTCGGAAACCGGAGTGTGCTGTTATGTGCTGGTATAAAGCTAAGACCCGAAATGTTTGTTTGTTTTGATCTTAATGTTTATCGATCTACACGCCGCCGATAAACGAGATTGGAACCAGGGCTGCGCACGAGTGGTTTACTGGGTCGTGCTGGTTCACTAGTTCCGAAGGTACAGGGAGTGAGCGGCTCAAAATTTTAAATTGTTTCCGTCCTGGGCGAATAGTGGCTCAGAGTAAGAAGAAGGGTCTCAAGTTTTTTAAAAGTCATTGCGTAGCTCTTTTGCGGAGTGCACGTAGCCCAGCCGAAAATTAGATTTATATTGGAAAAGTTAGCAATAAGTCTCTATCTCGGTAAGAGTGAAGAAGTGTATTTGTGTACGGTTAATTAGTGTGTGCATTTTAGGGATATTTTCTGGAAAGTTTTCGCGGAGAGGAGCTTGATTGCTGGATTTGGCAGCGGCCCCCCAGAGGATCCAATTTTTGGAGGAGAAATTGGCCACCCACCTCTGGGTGGCCCAAGGTTTTTATACTTAATTAAAAGCCGAGTAAAAGCCAGTCATGGCAGTAGGGAGCAATAGTATTTAAGTATTTATTTAATTTATTCCCTTAATTTAATTTATTAATCCCATTTATATGTACATTTATTATTTGTCGTGTATTCGTCCCAGAGGTACCCTGGTTAGGAAGCATAATGAATATGTCTATAGTTGTTAGTGGATCGTTAGATAATATATGTATTTAAGAGTGAAAAGAATATGTTAGTGTAAATTTGTTCTAGGGGGTGAGGTGGCGTTCTGAAGATCAGTGTCTGAGAGTTAAGGGGGTTGTCCGATTTTTGTAAGTCAACCTATGGTAGGGCGGGTAATGTTCTGGCAAATAATTCCAGCTATTTTTGCCTAGTATTTATGTTTAGTGTGTGAGCCGTGACAGGCATCTGAAAAGATATAAATTTTTTGTTGTTAGCCGACCAGTCCAGCTATCGAGGTCGTACTCATCCCTGAGTCAGCCGTAAGCTAGCCGGCGACCGATAGTGGGACCCGGGAAAGAAGGTCGGATCATAACACCTTCTCTGTAAACTTCCATATAACCATACATTCCATACATAACCACACAGGCCTACTATTAGTGCCTTTCCAGCTCTCCGGTCTGACCGTGGCGCAAATGCCCGAATTTGTAATCAACCTACATGAGACAACCAATTGACCAAAAACCATCTAATAGAAAAATCTAGATGGATTTCGATTTGAGCAAAAACATGAACATGAGAAAACGGCCCATAAGGTTTGACGAAAGGCAGCAGCGCTGCTTTCAGCTGCTACTGCAGGTTCAGAGTATGTTACAGTCGGGCTAGACCGACTTTCTTACTTGTTCTTATTAGTTTCGACTCATTTTCGAGTCATATTTCCAATCATATATGAGTCTTTTTCGAGTCAATTTGCGATTGCTCCACATGTGTACAATTTCGCTGCCGCAGCGCAGCAGCAGCGCTGCTTTCAGCTGCTACTACAGGTTCAGAGTATGTTAAAGTCGGGCTAGACCGACTTGCTTACTTGCTCTTATAAGTTTCGACTCATTTTCGAGTCATATTTCCAATCATTTATGATTCTGTTAAGAATCATAAGAAAGACTCGAAAATGACTCATGCATTTGCTCAAAATGTGATGATTAAAAGACGACTCGAAAAAGACTCAAATACCTCGAAAAGGAGTCGAAACTGATCAGAAAAACGGGTTAAAAACGACTCTTCATGAAGAGTCGCGGCTAGGGTACCATTTTCTCCCGACAAAAGTATCATTTATGATTCGAAAACGAGCGGATCTATGACTATTTTAATCAGACTGAGGACTCGAAAAAGACTCAAATGTGATGAGAAATTTCATAAAATGCTTGCTGGGTGCTAGGTTCTGAGTAATACCCTTGTTCCACTGGCACATTCTAGAGATCATCCGCTCATAAGAGATAAATTTCCATTCGTCAAATCACTGTCATGGATAATCTAGCCACTGTCACAATATAAAGCTATTTTCCGCTAAAAGACTAAATTTTCTGTTGAAATGCTATCATATTCAAAAGTGTCAGCAATAGGAGCAGCTGCTGCGACAATAGGTTTTAGCTCAGTGGTTGGGGGGTTTAGCACAATGGGAAAAGTATATGGACCTTTATTGAAAACCGACTACGCCTATGAGTTGTGGTAGGCCAAGGCAAGCGGCAAGTGTTTCATTCTTTGTTATAGAATGTTCAAATGCAGTAATATTTCTTATGTATGAATCCCGAAAACTAGATATGTATATGGTGGTGGGACTACCAGGAGAGCATGCTGCTTGACATGTGGAAGGTGAACTTTGATTTACAATTGCAGACCAAGCAATCCAATCAGCTGTTCTTTTTGAGAATGTGATTGAAAGTTTGCCCACTTTTTAATAAATGTGTCCAATCAGACCCGGTCACACTTTAAACAGCCAAATCTAGCTATGAAAACAATCAAAAAAATTGTACGGCTTTATTAAACCCTAAAATGTCAACTGATGAAAAACCATTTTAAATATAAATTTCTCTCTTGCTTTCTTCTCTCCTTTAGTTTTTCAGAAGCCAATGACCAACAGCCAAGGCACACCCCACATGTTTAATTTGTCTCCCAATACCTCAATTGGCGGTAAGTGCTTTTGCCTTAAAGAAAAACACCCTAATAATTTCAACCATTCACTATTCACATCTCTTGACAGATTCATCGAACCGTCCAAACAGTCGTCGTATAAACCTTTCACAATCTTTAGATGAATCCTATGTCTATGGCCATCCACAATTGGGCTCACCAAATAAAACCGCTCGTACACGACGTTTCAATTAGTTGGCTTTCCAAAATGAAGGCCAACCAGAACTGACTTGAACATTCAAAATCCTTTGATTCATGGAGCAGCCAATTTTTTTGTAGAATTAATTAGTATTAAGTGAGGCTCAGGTTGTACCTATAAAGAAAAGTTATTGTTTTTGTACAGGTGGTTCATTTGATTTAACACTACAAAGTACTCAACGGATGCTTTAGGAATACTATTTATGAATGTTGTTAATTTTTTTTCTAGAACTTAAGCTAAAGTAATAAACGCTAACCTAACTAAACGAATGACTGAGTTTTGCCTTTAATCCTGATGGCCACATTGAGCACTCGAGTGGTGGCGGGGCACGTGCAGAAGCCACTTGAATTACTTTTACTGCTTCTGCTGTCTGTCGCCCTCTCTCTCTCCAAAGTGTTAAGTGCAATCGGAGCACTCGTGAACTCATTTTTTAAGCAGTATTTTCTTTTTTTTTTTGTAGCTACGATTTTTGTTATATGCATTTCTAATTAGAAAAGCATCAAGTCAAGTATGCCATTAATTTTACATTTGCGCATTTGAAGTGGGCCACGTCCCGGGCACACTTGAAAAATGGGCAAGTACTTGGCTGCATTTTCAAGTACAGGCCAGGTAGACGGGATTATTCCTGCGTTTTTTTTTTCCACCTTATTAATTAGTTTTAAAGCATTTGCCGCCTGGAGGGGGCAGGTCGAAAAATTGGGTCGATCCAGTATTAATATTAACAGGCGTTTGGATAAGGGTCTCTTCATCTTTTTAACACAATTTCCTTGGCAATGAAATGGAAATATCGTTTCGTTCATAAATTATAAATAAACTTAATCGTGTCCGAGCGTATTGAACTGTGTGCTCCAGGAAAAAAAGTAAGTAACAAGCACGACTGTTAAATATCCTTTATACCTATTGTTGCGGGACGGGAATTAAGATATCTATAGTTTATAGCTGAACTATGAATTTTAACCTTACTGAAAAGGACCACACTGTCTAAGTTATAGTTAGGAGATAAAGACTGCGGTGAGAGATGAATATTGTGATTCAGTGTACACCAGCCAAAGCAACTGGGTGCCGAACACACACGGCAAATCACACCGAATGCTTGCCGAATTCAGAGAGAGATAGTCACATTTTCCGTCCTCTCTGTTGTAATTGGATTAAGTCTTACCTCAATTGTATTTGGATACAGAATAAAACTACGTCCTTCGTTTACTACGTTTCTTCTCACTGAACTCGTTCTTTGGACTCTGAACTGGTTACAATTGCAAGCTCCTGCTCCTGGTGTTAACTATATACATATATATAATTTACAATGTGTATGTATGTTTGTTGTTGAAATTATTTAAGTTACACACCTGATCATATTGATAGGTACACACCGGAATTTTTTAATTATAGATGGTTTTTTCGTACTTTTAGTGTTGACAACTTTTTAATTTTTGGTTTTTTGTTGTTGTCAATGTCTGGCCACACTGTGACAAAGAGTTGAAAAAGGGGCTGCCCCGTATATCAAAGCTTTTCTATATTGCGAGTCCACCACACATTTCGCCTGATCATAATAATAGGTACAGTCTCCGTTTCTCACAAGTATCAAGTGAACAATTTTGTAATCAGTGATCCGTTGGTAACTAAAGGTAAATTAAATATAGCACCTGTCAATACAGAGAATTAAATAATTATTTTTTTTTAGAAAAAATGGGTCGAAATTCTCATTGTACTTAAGAAGAAGCTCGATTGGTTCTTAGTCTGAGAAAAGAAGGCAAATCTTTACGAGCCATCGCCAAATTAATGAACAGGTCTCATAATTTTGTTAAAAATGCATTAGAAAGAAAACCAAGACAGGAAACCCGTGGAAGGCCACAAAAAACAACAGAAACCCTTGACCACTACATAGTAACTTTGAGCAAAAAGGACCCATTTAAGTCATCGAAGGCTATTGCAGCCGAAATTGGGAATTCAGTTAGTGCTCCAACTATCCGAAGACGACTACAAGATGCCAACCTACCAGGAAGAATTGCCAGAAAAGTCCCACTTACGCGCAAAAAAAATATCACCATAAGGCAAACTTTTGCAAGGGACCACAACGACTGGGTAGGATGCACCGGGGAGAAAAAATGGAGAAACATATTATGGAGCGATGAAACCAAGATTAATTTGTTTGGGAATGACTGTGAAAGGAATGTTCGACGCGCCCAAATGGAAAGGAATTCCATCCACGGTTTACAAAAGTCAACAGTCAAACATGGAGGTGGCAATATAATGGTATGGGGTTGCTTCTCCTGGTACGGCGTAGGTCCAATTTATCAGACTACTAACAAAATGAATGCTGAAGAGTACAAATCCATATTGGAAACAGTTATGGTACCGTATGCTGAGTTCAGCAAGATAATGATCCTAAACACACATCAAGGCTGTTATCTAAATTTTTCGAGGACCAAAAAGTTGACGTTCTGAAGTGGCCAAGCCAATCCCCCGACCTTAACCCCATTGAAAACTTGTGGGGAGACTTAAAAAAGACATTGGCAAAGCATTCATTTTCAAATAAACAAAAATTATGGGAAGATGCCAGGCTCTTATTAAAGGTATGCCAAAAAGAATAGCAGTAGTGGCCATAAATAGAGGTGGATACACTGGATACTAAGTTAGGAAATACTAATTTACCTAAAAAAAAGAACACAAAATGGAAATTAAAATTTTTTTCTTACCAACACATGAAGTGTACCTATTATTATGATCACACTGAAAACGTATCTGAAACACAAAATGATCTCTTTTATGTTATATTATTATTCTATGTTACAATTAAGTTTATTTTATTAAAAACAAATAGTTTAAGAACCAATGAGAACAAATTTTAAGTTTGGAACAATAAATAAAACTGTTTTCTGTAACCTTAAAGTCAGAGTTGATGTGTGTACCTATTAATATGATCAGATGTGTAGGTAGCAATGATACAATATCTTTCGAACTTCAGGTCTGAGCATACTTACAAATTAAAAAAAAAAGGGAAACAAACAAAGAGAGCGACAGGCCTCAAGTACCGCGACCCAACATCTGACAAATGCACACCAAACTCAATCCCTCATACCATATTCCAAAAACCCACATCTCCGCATTGATTAAGATGCTTCAACTTGACTTCATTCATGTGACGATATTTGCTGGTTAGTTGTGTGTGCGTAGAGCATTCGGCATGCTTGATTTGCTCATTTCCGGTTCAGTGAAATCCAGCGGGGTTGGGTGTGTCTGTGTGTGTGTGTGTGTGTGTGTGGGCAAGCGATATTCTAATCCGATTTGTGTGTTTGTCCAATATATGAATTATGGACCCCAGCTTGTGCGACAAATGCCATACCATCATGCTGTGTGCGCACCACTAAGCAAGTGAATTATTAAAACAACAATTAGCTAGGACCAAGTAATTATGTATGTATGTGAAAATATAGCAATATATTTATTTGTATGTATTAATAAATACCTAACAAGTATGCAATTTGTGCCTAAACAAGCGCAAATATGATATGCACGAGGGGCGTTTGATTAGTTTAATGCAACACTGTTGCAGTCAACTGACAAATGTTAAATTTTAAGCCATTAGAAGCAGACAACCTTGTACATTTTGAACAATATTGTAAAAAAATGCATTTTATGTGATCATCAAGTCACCGAAACCAGGGACTCATATTCTGTATATTTAACCCTTTTCGACTACATTCTGATGTTAACAAAACTGAAAAAACGGTAAGAAATGTAAACCGGATAAAGAGTTTATCACTAAACAAATCTATTTTGAGGTCCTTTTAACAGTAGACTATTTTGAAAGCCACTGTCTTATCCAGCTGCCCTCGTGAATTCATGACTTCATGACCTAAATCATTTATCGTACTAAATTAACATTGGATTTGTTTTGTCCCGCCAAATATTAAGCAAAATCAAACATTACATTTATTAACTTTAATTAAATTCGCATTTAGCCTGTTAGTCGCGCACCTGCTAATGGTTTTTTTTTTTTGTACCTTTCTCACTTTGATGCTGCTGCTGCTGCTCCCTGACCCCGCTGCTGCTGCTGCTGCTTTCTAATTAAAATGAAAACAAAAGATAAAGACATCAATTAAGCGCAGAGTGGGGGATACAGGCAGAAGCACTGCTCGCAGATTTTCTGCTGCTGATGCTGCAACTTCTAATTAATTACACAGTCATATGACTTTTTCATCCAACGGCTTGTATGTACGTGTGTGCTGTACGTGCATGTAAGTTTTGTATAAATATTTGGTGCTCATTTTAATAACGCGCAGTGTTAACATTTCCTTTGGCTAATTAAAATTCAAACAATTTAAGAAGAAAATTTCAAATTAATATAAAATTCGAATTTTTGCAGAGTTATGTACAGTTGAAAGCTTTGCTTTATAGCAAATAAACGATCTTAAGACCTACACTAAGAAAAAGATAAAAGAAAAAATCTCTTGAAATCGAGCAAAATTCGTTGTCAATTTGGTTTTTATAGTCAAGGGGAGTGAGGAGAAGTATCGGAGCAAACTTTGAGAGAATAGCGTTGAACACGCTCTCACAGTTTCGTTTTACATGGAAGAGGAGTGTGTGCAGAAACTACTGAGAAGAAAGCGCAAACGGTTATTGAAAGCAGAACACTGTCGTTGTCAGATGTGTCGGCCGTTCATTTAATGTTGAAAATTCCCACCTCTCTCTCTTACTTCCTTCAAGTATTTGTTTTTAAGTCTTTTATTTAGAGAATATTCGTACTTGGATCAACCACCTCTCTCTCTTTATTCCTTCAAATATTTGTTTTTAAGTCTTTTATTTAGAGAATATTCGTACTTGGATCAAGTACTTGGATCAAGTACGAATGTCGGGATAGAAAATTCAATTTTGGGATCAAGAATTTCGCTCTTGGATCAAGAATTTTCATTTTTACTGACTTCTAAGATATAACATTCTTGATTCAAGTATGAAATTCTCTATTTTTTCCAGGAAAAAATCCATATTAAGATGTTCATGGGTCCTTTTATACCAGAGGTAGCCCGACCAGTTACTTCTCTCAATACACAACGCAATAAATTTTACAACAGCACGAGTTTGGCTTTTGGCAATCCTAAAACTGAGGTGCTCACACGATATGCCCTAGCGGTAAATCACTGAATGCCACTGCAAGTCCAATTCTAACTACTTAAAACTGAAGAAGCGCACAATCAGTATGTTTAGTAACAGCAACCACTTGCGCTGATACCAAGAAAAGAGCACACATACAGAGAATAACTAGAGAATTTTATATACTTGGATCAAGAATATCATAAGTACGATAAGAATCAATATTAATGATCCATGAGCGAATTTTTTCCTACAGTAATAATCTTTTCATTCCCAATTTAATGATCCATGAGTTTTAAACGTTATTCACTGCAATTTAGCTTGATCTCTCCGTTCAGTTACTTATCTCACTCCACTCGCCTAAAAATCAAGCAATTTCAAGTACAAAATTCTTGAAAATTCATTAATGAATCAAATTTTTCATTCTCTTTACCAAAGGTATACAGGTATATTATCCTACAGTTTTGCAGATAGATGGTTCAGGATGTCAGTACTCTTAATAAAAACCAGAACCAATTATATGAGTACGAACTTTCTTGAAAACAAGTAAGCAAGTCGGTGAATTCTGCGATCCGCCAATGGAATGATAAAATTCGGATGAACGATACTCAAGTTATCAGCATAAGAAAGTTCGCTGCTGCAGCGTAGCATCTGCTACAGTAAATTAAAGTCCGCATTCAACGGCTTTCTTACTTGTTTTCAAGAGCGTTTGTACTCAAATTATTGGTTCTACTTTTTATTAAGTGTACTAACATTTGTTGTCTTGGGAGGGAGATCATTACCCATCAATTCTGTCAAGCAAGCCTTCCCGAGAAAAAAATGGTGGATTAATGAAGTTTTGGTTGACAGACTTCGTGTGCTCTCAAAATCCCACTAATCTCATCATCATCCAGTGGCGTAGCGTGGGGGGCGGCGGCAAATTCTTACAAAATAAGTATCTTTGAGACATTTTTTCACATTAATGTTAAGTCAATCACTTGAATGTATCGTACACTCAATAATCTGCTTCTTTTTAGTCCTCTATTACATTACGCCTAACAGATCATCACGATAACCCCTCTAGCCAGTGTATTTATAGTTTATAGTATTACAGTCGCTGAAACTTTGGTAGTTCCGTCGCAGTCATTTTCCTCTCTTCGTTCTTTAGGTCAATGGCAAAAAATGACGCCCAAAAATATCTTTAAGCAAAGGACTTTAGTATATCATTGAGCGCTCAGAAAATTGAAAATTTGCAGAAGTCATTATAGGTAGTTGGAGCTTTTAGCTATGCAAAAGATATGTCTGAAGACCTTGGCATCCATGGAACCCCCTGGGTGAAGAATATTAATTATGTCGTTATCGATGACGAGCAGACACTAATTTGTCCTACGAAGATGAGCTAATGCGAAAACATTTAAAATTCATAGAATTAAGGATAGGTTTCGGCAATTGCAGAAATTGGCAAACAAGTTTTCTTCAGCAGGCAGAGCGCGTCTTCGAGCTTTTGTAGCTGCCTCAGGGAGCACCCGTCACATGCAAATGAGGGCCCGCTGTGCTTACTAAAGTTTATAAGTTTCTTGAAACTAAAAGATTCCTTACCATATCTAATAATGATGTTAAGAATTTTTTACTAAACTGAGGATTAAAGTTGATAGTTAGAGTTGATAGTTAACGACCTTTCTAAATTGTAGAATTTGAGCATTGCCGGCTCTAGGTCAAGTAAAACACACAAATATGTATGATGTTTTCCAATATATTTCGGTTGCTCCTCGGCAACCATCTTCAGGGACACTATAAAAACAATTTACCAATTACAATTTAACATTGATTCAATCAAAACAAAAAAGAGATTTTTAACATATATTATTTTACAAGTCTGCTCCGTTCGGCGTGGAGTTGTATACTGATCTATTATTTGTCAGTAAGTGTCTGGTATAGGTGAGCACAGTTTTTCGTGTCCGTCTTGTAGTTAAGTCTCTTGTCTGTTGGTGTGTCAATTATATGTAGCATCTCTATAGTTTTGTTGATTAGATTGATCTATAGATTGTTGTTGCTTCAAAATTCGGCGAGTGTCCACTATCCATACAGTGTGTCGCGAGCGCTGTTTTTTGTGTGGTTGTTATACTCTGTAGCGAAGGTACATAGAGTATATTAAGTTTGTGCAAAAGTATGTAACAGGGAGAAGGAATCGTTTCCGACCCTATAAAGTATATATATTCTTGATCAGCATCAACAGCCGATTCGATATAACCATGTCCGTCTGTCCGTCTGTCCGTCCGTCCGTCCGTCCGTCCGTATGAACGAAGAGATCTCAGAGATGGTAAGAGATAGAGGTTTGACATGTATGGGGCATATATTTCTTCTAATTGCAGGCAGATCAAGTTTATTTTCAATTTTTGCCACGCCCCCTCCCGCCCCCGCAATTTGGAAAAAACATCATATCTCCTACAGTTTTGAAGATAGATCGTTCGTACCTTCTAGAGATACATTGTAAACAAAATTATTTATCGTTTTGCTGAAGGAATGATAAAGATCGGATGAACAATACTCAAGTTATGAGCAAAAAACGGCCAGTAAACACCCCCCACCCGGCCCACCCACCACCACAGCATTCTATTGAACGGCAATCTTAGTGAGAGAGAGAGAGAGAGAGTGAAACTTAGAGATGAGCGCGTATAACTCGTGAGCAAATGCGAGCTGCGACGTTAAGGGTACAGAGTATGTTATAGTCGGGCTTGACCGACTTTCTTTCTTGTTTGATGTCTGAGTTTGTAGTCCGATCTATGTTGGGATATCCTTGTTTTTAATTTTGATTTTGTTGTACCAATGTACAATTTATTGCAACATTACTCCTATCGGCTATGCCTATTTTGGACTTCGTCTTATCGAAAAAGTTTCTCATTGTGCTATTAGGTTTGTGGGCTAGTTGTATGTGTTGTTTGTTGAATCAGTCTGAATGGGCGAACCGTTCCGAAAGCTGGCGTTCTAAAAGCATGACCATTTGTTCATAGTTTTGCTCTTATATTTCGTTCACATAATTCATTCGACTTAAAATAAAATGAAAACTGGAAAAAGTTGATAAAAAAGAAAATATATTTATGTTTTAATGATTTAAGTCCTTTTGGACATAAATGCGAAGAGAACACACAAAAGGGGAAACAAAAGGGCTAATAATTTTAAATCGATTTTGGGGCCATAGAACTTTATAAAAAATATGCACAACGTTAATAACACCTTAAAGAAAAAAAAAATTAACGATCGACCTCGCCGTTCTAAGGCAATTAGCTGCACCACCGGGCTATTTGCTTGCTAAGTGCTTAACATACGACTGGAGTAAAAAGAAAAACAAAATTGTACATATAAAAACAGGTTTTAAACTGAAATAGATACATAAGTTGGAGCGGCAAATTTGACTTCCGCCCCGGGCGGCGGAATCCCACGCTACGCCACTGTAGCTTAGCTACTGACACGAAGTTCATTTTACTCGGCGGCATTGTTGGCGAAGGCAGCGCAGCGACGAGCTTATACTGTTGATGTGTCTTTTGTATGCACAGTAGATAGCGAAGCGCCGAGCCCTGCCTCAGACAAATGAAGAGGACACAAAAATGTGCTTTTGTAGGTGATCACGAAAGACTTTAGCCTATTTACTTGCTTGCTCTACTCACCGATTCACACTTCTGTGTCAAAAACACGAAAGACCCTGACCTAAAGACCAATCTACATCATTCATCGACTTGGACCTGGTCTATTTAATTTCTTTCCCCTTGTCTTTCTATATGTAGAAACTTTCTTAGCTGCTACAACAATAATTGACGCACCCAATCTTGGCCTGACTTCAATTATCTCTAAAATTATGTGCAATTTTTTCTCTTATTATAAATTTCTATGGTTTTTCTTATCTAATCAGTCGAGCATTTAATAAAAGTATTTTCTATAATTTTATTTCGCAAATTATCTTGGCCTTCTCAGTCAAATTTTGTGGGGCAGTAAATCGACTAATTGCTTTATGTTTTACACGTACTATACACATAATATACAAAATCACAAAATGCCTTAATGTTAGTACAAAGACTTTGGTCGGTTCTTTTTGCTAAGTTAAACTAGGATTAGAATTAAACTAAACAAAATGTTAACGTTCGATTTGGATGGTAGCATGTTTGATATTAAATTGACTGCTGCAGACCAATGTGGTGGCTCGTTTCAGAATGCTTTGACTTGGACTTTGTGCATCTGCAAGTAAGAAAAAGTTTTGTTTAAAAAACTTTAGCTAAGTTTTGAGTTGAGCATTCTTACCTATGACCAGATGAGCCATGAGCACGCTATGTTCGTTGGTATGCTGCCACACATTCAGATGATGTACCGATCTGTAAATATTTTGAAGCAGACGAGATTTTGTTTTATCAAAGTAACTAAATCTTGAAAAAGTTTATTGACCACTCACTTGACACCCTCCATATTGGTCAGTTCACGTTCCAAAGCTGTCACACACACTTGCGATGGCACCGCATCCAACAAAATGGACATCGATTCCCGGAACAGCTGCACTGTGGTCATAATAACAATTACCGAGAAGAGCAGCGTGCACAATGGATCCGCATATTTCGCACTCGGCTGGTCGTCGTGAGGGTCAGAAAAATTGAATTAACCGCATGCTGGCAAAATGAAATTAATTGACTTCGTCTAGACAAGATGGAACTCACGTAACATTTGATTAAGACGGCGGCCAGAAAGACGCCAATGCTTTGCACCAGATCGCCAATCACGTGTATCATGGCCGCTCGCAAATTCAGGTTACGCTCCGGTTGGCTGCAACAAATCAATTGTTAATCAAACTAAACTAAACTAAATTCAAATTAGATGAAACACCTACCCGCCGTTCTGTTGACATGCCTTGGAGTCGTGATGACCATTTGCAATTGTTGTTGCCGCCGTTAAGGAAGAGTCAACTTCGCCAGCCGTTGAGTCTGTGTAGGAATGGGCATGTGAGTGTGAGTGACCGTGTCCATGACTATGACTATGTCCATGCCCTGTGCCGCCCATAAACCAGGTTCCATGCAAAATAAACACCATGCTATGAGTAGACATTTTCAGATATTATTAGCTTACGGCCGCGTAGACACCAATACAAATCAATCAATTACATCACATTTATGGCAATACCAATACCCGATATGCACATCATCACATTGGCATCCAGCTCAAAATCCTGCGTATATATACGTTCAATGGCCACCACAACCAGCATGGCTGTCAATAGCCAAATACCCAGTATTGAGGCCAAGGCACCCAAAACCTCTGCAAGAAAGAAAAATGGAGAAATAAACGACTGTTGGACATAAATGCAATTAGTGCTCTTGGCGGTTGACCAACCACTTGCAACCGCCGCCGCCGCCGCCACTTGCACCCACTTGCAGCCAAGCAGCAGTCATTAGCATAGTGTCAACCGTAATTGGGTACTTACCAAAGCGTTTGTAACCAAAGGACATGCGTGCATCCGGCGGTTTGCAGCCCAGCCAAATTGCAACCAGACCGATGACGAAACTAATACAATCAGATGCTAAATGTGCGGCATCTGTCATAATGGCCAGGCTTCCGGCCTTGTAGCCGCCAAGGAATTCAATGATCTGTGGTTGGTGTCAATTGTGGTTGTTGTTGTTGTTGTTGTCGGGATGAAATTTATCATAATTAATTCAAGCCGGCACAGGCCAAGGCAATTTCGCGACAAGTGTGTGTCTGTACTCACCATGAATATGCAACATAGGGAAATTGCGAGAAGAATTTTTAATTTGGCCTCCTGCGACGATTTGCTTTTGAGGTTCACACCAAAACCGGGCTGAAAGCTGCGACATCCTATGCCCGACTCCATGTGCATTTGCCTGGCGGCCTGATTCTGTTCATTTTCCGAGTGCTGCAAAGTGGCACACAAATTGCTTATAAATAAAAATGACATTTGCATTGCATACCAACAGGCGCTCTAAGTGAACTAAACTTTTAACGCTTGAAATCAACTAATTATTTGTCATCCACAATACTTGCCTGTCGTTCATTACCATCCAACCCGCTGCCACCCAACAATGGCACCTCCCATGTATGCTCCAAGTCCAGATCCTGCATTGCTGTTGCAACTATTGTGTGAGCCGCTGGGGGGTTAAAGCTGTTGCTGTTGTTATTGTTGTTCTGTTGGGATTGGTGGTGGTGTTGGTATTTGGGATTACCATTTGGCATATGAGTGCCTCGATTGGCACCACCCACAGTATTCAGTCTTATATGGCTGCTGTTGCTATCATGATGCTTCTCCATGTTCGGCTGATTATCATCATCAAAGTAAAGTGAAAAACTCTCATCGTAATCATCATCATGGGTTGTGGGTGCCTCGGCACTGTCAAGCTTCTGATATTTTGACATTTTTGTTTTGTTTTGCGTTTTTTGGTTTCGTTTTGCGGTTAGTCTTTGTTGTTCTTTGTTTGTGTTTATGTTTTATACTGATTTGAGCTTTTGTTGTTTTGGTTTTATGATGCTTATTTATGTTATGTGAGAGAGCACCGCATTTATCATAATTAGTGGAGATGCGCCTCGTGCACAGGGCAACTGTCACATCATATCTGTGGTAATGCTTTTTTGCATTGCGATCACTTAATGCTGCTGCACGGTTTCAAAAGTTACAGTTTAGAGTGAGAATATTTATAAAAAAAAATGTATATATTTTATATATCTATCAAATATATTTTGATAAATATACATAAATCAAAAGCTTGCTTTGCCAGCAAATGCACATATTTTACGACAAGTGTAATGAAAAGAAGTAGAAGAGCTAAATAACATCAAACAGGTGGTTCCTACCAGGTAGAGTTATATAATACCTTTTAATGACCATTTCATTTGACAGAAAGTTTCAAGTTTTTCCTACACACTCAGAAAAAAAACCAAGAACTTTGCACTTGAATCAAGTACAAACGGTGTCAAAAGTACGGAAAGTACGAAAATACTTGATTCAAGTACAAAATTCTAATTTCAAGTACGTTTTTTTCGATTGATTCGGGATATATTAAGTATCGATCGAATATATTTTGTACTTGAAGTAAGTACGCACTTTACTTTGTACTGTAAGTACGAATAGTTCTTGATTTTAGAACGTGTGTACTCATTTTAATAACATTAACAGTCATTTTTCGATTCTAGAACGTTTTGTACTTATTTTAAGTACACCCAAGAACAAAACATACTTGAAATTTTAAGTACAAAACGGTATAAATTCTATTCCGATCGATCTAGAACTCTCCCAGCCGATTTTTTCTGAGTGCACTTACAAAAAACACGACTGGCAGAATTCTAGATCGATCAGCATAGAACTTATACCTTTTTGTACTAAAAAGTTGTGGTATGTTTTTTCTTTGGTGCACTTAAATTAAGTACGAAACATTATAGAATAGAAAAACGACTGTCAATGTTATAAAAATGAGAAAAATCGTTCTTAAATCAAGAACTTTTCGTACTCAGAGTAGTCTGAAAAGCTTATGAAAAGCGCATTCTAAACTCAAGTATAAAATTGGCCATTTCTATTCTGTCGAACGTGACCGTCGTACACATTAAAAATTAAAAAAAAATTGTCAAAATAAAACAAATTTTCAATTCGTTTTTACTTTAATTGTGAAGAATATTTATACATTTTATGATTAAGTCAAATATTAAACTTTTTGATTCCTCTGCTTGCCAGGGGACTGCACCAATGCCATTAAAGTATTTTCAGATTGCGGATCGATTACCAGCGCTTTCCAGTCCATTTAAGCTAGCAACTGTTTGACGCCAGGTTCCTTCAGTGAAGGAGATTGAGAGGAGATTATTTGATTGTTATCCACCTCAACGCAAACTAGTCTCACTTTTTTCCTCTTAGGCTGTGTGTCAAAAATTATTAAACAGTACTGAATCCGTTGAACTAGTTCAGAACCAGGGCTTAATACCGGAACCGGTACCGGAACCGTTAACCGAAATAAACCGTTTCAAATCAAATACCGGAATCGGAACCGATACAAATTTTTTTTTGAGAACCGAAAACCGTTTACCGTTATTAATGGAACCGATAGAACCGGAACGAAAGCGAAACTTTGGTACCGGTACAGTTTCGGTTTTTTTACCTCCTTGGAGCTAAAATATTTGCTGGCGGAAGACATCTTCACCATTTGCTCCAGTTTTGCGGCTGCAGATATTGACTTTCTTCTGCACCGGAAAGTGTGGGACTCAGTACGCGAAATTGTACGCATATTAGAAACAGCGGAGGTGGCCACAACTAAACTTCAACCGAAAATCTTGTCTTGGGTGATTTTATATTCCATTTGGATACACTGAATCTCTAGCAAAACAGTTACTGGATTCCATTAAGACTTTTCTCCCACTTAAGCGTGTTTCAAACCATGAAAACATTCTTAACTGGTGGTCAGAATCCTCCACAAAGTTCCCAGAATTGTATGAGATTTCAAAAGTCGTGCTTTCTGTTCCAGCTACGCAGGTTCTCTGGCGATAAATTTATAATGAATCCGCTAAGAAGTTGTATGGACTCACAGCAAATCACAAGAATGTTATATTAGCTACATCAGACGTGGACGTACCGGTACGTACCGGTACGTACCGGTATACCGAAATAAAAATCTGGGTACCGTATCGAAAGCGGAAACCGAAATTAATTGAAAACCGAAATAGAACCTTTAACCGAAACATTCATTTCGGGACGTACCGGAACCGGTATCGGAACCGAAAATCGTTTCGGGATTAAGCCCTGCTCAGAACATCTAGTTGAAGATTCTCTATTATTAAAAGTGTAATAGCTAATCATAGCTTCTCTAAAGAGATTCTCTTTAGAGAATTTTGACAAACAACTCTTTAGAGAAATATGATAAAAGTAAAGGCTGCTTTAGATTTTCCAGCCTTATTGATTTTGCATTTTATACTCTGTACCGAAGGTACATAGAGTATATTAAGTTTGTGCCAAAGAATGTAACAGGGAGAAGGAATCATTTCCGACCCTATAAAGTATATATATTCTTGATCAGCATCAACAGCCGAGTCGATATAGCCATGTCCGTCTGTCCGTCTGTCTGTCTGTCTGTCTGTCTGTCTGTCTGTCTGTCCGTCCGTCCGTATGAACGAAGAGATCTCAGAGATGGTAAGAGATAGAGGTTTGACATGTATGGGACATATATTTCTTATACTTGCAGGCAGATCAAGTTTATTTTCAATTTTTGCCACGCCCCCTCGCAGCCCCCGCAATTTGGAAAAAACGTCATATCTCCTACAGTTTTGATGATAGATGGTTCGTACTTTCTAAGGATATCTAGTACTCAAAATTATTTATCGATTTGCCGAAGGAATGATAAAGATCGGATGAACAATACTCAAGTTATGAGCAAAAAACGGTCAGTTAACATCCCCCACCCATAACCTAAGCATTGCGTTCAGCAGAAGCAATCTTAGTGAGAGAGAGAGAGAGAAAGAGAGACTTAGAGAGCGCACTGCGTTGTGCGTCGTGTGTTAACTGGCCGTTTGACTCGTGACCAAATGCGAGCTGCGACATTAAGGGTGCAGAGTATGTTATAGTCGGGCTTGACCGACTTTCTTTCTTGTTAGGCTTAGATTTGTATGGGCTTTAACCAAGAACATTTTATGAACATTTATTTTGTTTCAGCATTTATCAGAATTCAATGAAGATACCGCGCGGTCTAATTTCATTTTGCAAAATGAAATTAGACCGCCATTACAAAATGAAATTAGACCGCGCGGTCTGGGAAAGGAGTTTAAAAGTATCTATCCACAATCCGTTCAAACAACAAACATAGAAAGACTAGACCGCGCGGTCTAATTTCATTTTGTGATGGCGGTCTAATTTCATTTTGTTATCGCGGCCTAAATTCATTATTCAGAATGCAATTAGACCGCCGACCGCGGTCTTAATTCACGCGGTCTAATTTCCATCACCCGATTGAAATCAAAAAAGTTATTCTCACTAGAACTACTTTTTCGACTGATCGTTCCTATGGCAGCTATATGCTATCGTCATCCGATTTGTATCAAACTTGGCAGAATTATGTGGTAGCATATAATATTGATCAGTAACAAGTTTGGTAGCAATAGCATAGAAAACAAAAAAGTTTTTCTCACTAAGACTTTTTTGGGACATATCTTTTATATGGCAGCGATACTATATATAATAGTTGTCCGATTTTCTTCAAACTTGGTGGAATTATGTGAAAGCATAGAAAACGTATTATTACGAGGTTGAAGACAAAAAAGTTTTTCTCACTAATAATTCTTTTTCGACTGATTGTTCCTATGGCAGCTATACTATGCTATGCTACACGATAAATTTCTGATTAAATGAGTAAATGTTCTCATTTCATAGAAACTGAAACCTCATAAAGTTTTTATCAGTAGGCAACAGAAACAAGTGTGTTTCAATGTCTTTCGTGGAATAGTAGAAGTTTGTAAATACTACTATATGTACATATATGCTGTGGTTTTCTCCATTTACAGTCACACTCTTAAACACTTTTTTTTGTACAAAATGTTATTCTTGTCAAATTTTCTCCCTTTCACCCCATTTGCTGTCTTATCAGTATTAATTACTGCGTTTGCATGTAAGACCATGTTTTTATCGTTTATTTTATGTCACCGTACGCATTTATTGTTTTGTGGTGGCCTTGCAGTACTTAAGTTGCGATAAGCTCTACAATTCCCACATTTCCATGCCCCCCCGCACTCTACATCACATTCCCGTTACGAACTTTGATTAACTTGTCAGCGCCCTACCGACCGAACGACCGATACACACAGAAGAGTACCCTGCCTGGCGCACTTCAACATTGACGCACCACTCGACACAATTGGCGACTGAACAACATTAGCACTTGATACGCAAGAGTCAAACCAAATGTTTTGTCAGCTTTGAAAAAAGTTGTTGATTGTATTTGTTTCTCTTGGACGACACTTAAAGAGCATAAAACGTCGATTAGATAAAATCCAGATAAGACTTTATGGGTAAATGTGGAGGATATGAAATGAAAACAGATTTTCATTGTAATTAAATCAAGTTCTCTTTTCAAACAGTTGTCAGCATTCGCTGATAACTGCAATCAATGGAATATTGATAAAAAAAAAAACCATTTTTATATGAGTCAACAATCTTCACCACAAAAGATTTAGGAGGCGGCATTTGATTTGAAAAGAATTTATTGTTGACACTGCGGCGCAGCAATTTTTTCTATATTTTCATTTCCATTTCCATTTTATAACAGTTTATTTATGGGGAGGGGAACACTTGGGGGCTTCTATTGACGTCTTTTGTTGTGTTTTATTTTTAGTCATGGCGAGTGGGAAGAAAATTGAAACTATTTGATGGGAATACTTAAAATCGGAAATTCCATAAATTTGAGTATTTGCCTTAAGCTAACACTGAGACGGGGCTCCTCCTATGTACGTGCATTGACCTTATCAACAGGTTTGACTTGGTGTGGCGGCGGCTGCGTAATGAGCCTGATGATTAACTCAGTTTGTTGTTGCTGTTGTTTTGGTTATTGCACGTGAAGCCGGTCGAGCAAAGAGAACGCGAAAACTGGTCCAGTTTATTTTTTCTTTCATTTTTTTTTCACAGCGAAAGAAAATCGGCGATCAAGCCACCTTTATCAGCACTGCACTACCTTAATATTTTGTTAAAATACGTTTTTTTCCGCACTATTTTTAATTCACACCATAATTTGCACCATTATTTTTGTATTGTTCTTCGAGACACACTCATCGCCAGCGACGCATGAAGTTCAACTAAAAGCACCAACCAGCTGCGACGACTACTTACTGTCGGCAGCCACAGCCACAATTAGCACTGAGAGCGCGTAGCGAGCGGGTGCTGCTGATGTAGCTTGATTAAGTCCCAACAGTCTCCCAAACAAGTGATAATCAGTAGGTTGTGCTCTTTGAGTGCTTTCTGCCACTCTCCCTGTCGCTCTGTGTGCTCGTGGAAGATCATCTAGCAGTTTGTGTTCAACATTTGTAAACAAAAGTGTTTGATGTGCTGGACTTGTACGTGTTTATTATCAAATATCGGTTACCATTATTGCATATATGGTATATACACATATACGATCTGTGGACATTCTTAATTGTCTGGACAAAGGGTGATCAATTTTTATCATACTAATGATTCAGTGGAATTTCTTTGTGGCGCATTACATTGGGAAAATTTATACTAGTGCATATACAAAAGTTCTGCGACATAAGTAAGTGGTGCAACACATTTTCTTATATAATTAACATAATTTATAGTAGTTTTAAGAAAAAAAAATTATAAATTTGCCCAGAAGCTTGCAACGCATAGAAATATTCATTTCAGACCCCATAAATTATATATATTCTTGATCAGGGCGACGAACTGATTCGATTGAGCTTTTCTGTCTGTTCGTCTGTCTGTTTCTACGCTAACTAGTCTCTCAGTTTTAAGGCAATCGAGCTGAAATTTTGCACAGAGTCTTCTTTTTACATGCACGCTGCTAATATGTCGGAACCGACCGGATCGGATGACTTTATCTTATAGCTGCCTTAGGAACCATCGGTCGAAAAATGGGTCTTAGTGAGAAAAGCTTTTTTGTTTTCACTGTTAGCGTGCTTAAGCTCAGTCATTATTAATATTATATGCTTTCAAACAGATTTGCAAATTTTGGTCAAAATCGGATGACTATATCTTATAGCTGCCATAGGACCGATCGGTTCGAAAATTGGTCTTTGTGAAAAAAACCTTTTTTGTTTTCAAGTAATTCGTTCTTAAGGTCGGTGATTCTTAATATTAAGCGATTTCAAACTAATTTGGAAAAGTTGATCAACATCGGGTGATTATATTTTAAGGTTCCCATAGAACATATTGGTTCAAAATGGTTCTTAATAAGAAATTTTTTTTGTTTTTAATGTAAGCGTCCTTAAACTCACTGATTACTAATTCTATATATGCTTTCAAATACATTCGCAAAATTTGGTCGAAATCGGATGACTATATCTTAATGCTGCCTTAGGACCGGTCGGTCTGAAAATGAGTCTTACAGGCCTGTTCCGGTTTTCACATATTTTATCGATTTCTAATGAAATGAAGTTGTTCTGGTATTCAAACGATTGGAATTCGATTTGCAATTCGAATGTTTCATTTCCAAAATGTTCCTTTTGACTACTTTTTCAGCTCAATATGCTGCAAACTTAGAAAAAATTCATAAAAAAGTGAAAACCGAAACAGGTTAAACAAAATATGGGCATTTCCACAGCTACGAACGTGACAGTCGTACGAATTTTTTGCCTTTATTATGAAGAAAAACAATAAAAAATTTTTACCATAAATTTCCGCACTTTATTTAATGTAAAATCTGAGAGTTGTAGACAGTAAGGTCCCAAGATACAGGCAGACAAAATGGCATACGCAATGTGACACAATACGGAAGTGCGTTTTGTCTGCTTTCACAAAAGGTCAAATCTCTGCGGAAGGCATTCGAATTTTTTAATGCAACTAACTTTAATATGATCTGCAATGTTGTAACTATATATTTATAGCTGATATTTCGGTAGCTAGGGTTTGCTCAGAGAGTTGGGTCGCTGGCCCTACTCCCCTATCCTGGTGATGGGGGTGCCATCTTATAGTCCAGGCCCTATAGTAATCAAGCTTCAGCGATTTCTCAGCCTACTTACCGAAGACGCACTAAAGCCAATTCGGCTTCTTGATTCGCCTTCTCACAATTAGCTCACCACAAATCGGAGTCCGTGGCTACCCAGAGGACACTTGACTCGTCTTATGAAGTCGGAAGTTCGTGAGCTGCTTGAGCCGACCGCACAAGTTCAGTCGACTCCGTCCCCCATGTCCCACTCGGGATTGGAACTAGAAGAAGAAGAAGATTTATAGCTGATTCGGTCAAAAATAAATTTTTCTGTTTTTTTATATGTGACTCATTATGATACGCAATGTGACATACGTTATGTGACAAGCCTTTCTCTAACGCTGTTCTTGTGATGCTTTTCAAAAATTTATATTATATATGTATCCTTTTGCGTAATCCTAAAAAACATAAAAATTTTGATTCAGGAACTTATATTGATATACATAAAATAAGTTAGCCTGCATAAAATTAATCGATGTTTTCGGTTTTTGGTTTACCTTTCTGTGAAAATACCCACATGTGATTTCGATTTGGCTGGCATGGAAACAAATGAAAGCTTTTCATAAAAACATTTTAATTTTTATATAACAAATTTTTTTTTAAAAGAATGTGAGATTGCAGAAATTACCTAAATACACTAAACAATGCTACAAAAATAATTTTAAGCCATTATTTTGACACCATTAAATAAAATACACGCATTTACTTTTGAATTCACCGACTCCGAGCAACGTGAATTCAAATCGAGTAAATCTATCGAATTGTAAAAATCGGAACAGGTAATCAAATCAAGTTCGAGCAAATTAAGTGGAAGTAAAAACCGGAACAGGCCTGTTAGTGAATTTTTTTGGTTTTAAACTTTATCTTTCTTGAGCTCGGCAATTGTTAATTTGATATGTTTTCAAAAAGAAATTTGATCGAAATCAAATGTTTATCTGTCGGAAATGGGTTTTAGTTAAACAAATTTTTGATTTTTAAGTAAGCGTTCAAAACAGCATTTGCAAGGGTATAAAAACTTCGGCACAGACTAAGTTAGCTTTCCTTTCTCGTTTAATGTTTGTTATTAGATCTTGAAACTACAGAACAACAGAAAAATTAGACTTTTTTTCAGTATATCGAAGGGTTGGTGGTGCATCTATATGATTTTCGTGTGCTGAACACAGATCTGTCTTCGAAAATGGCCCATCACCTAGAGATTTTTAGTATGTAATTTAAGCTTAAAATTGTTCAAAATGCCTATGTTGTCCCTTTTTAGGCGCGTTTCGTGGGGAATCCATTATTTTATTTTGTCTCTCTTTGATATTATCGGAAAGTAGCTTCTTTAACTTTGAAATAAACTATCCCAAACAGTTCTAGGATTTTTTAAGCAAAATTATACCTTTTTGAAAACAAGGAAATGAAACCCGACAGTAATATACTCTGTACCTGCAGTGGCAGCGCTTTTATTTTGGTCATAACTTGACCAATAGATGGAGCCACTACTTGATTTTCAAAACTGACCATTAGACGGCGGCACTACAGTAAGCATTTCAAAACTGACCAATAGATGGTGCCACTGCTGTGACCATTTCAAAACTGACCTATAGATGCCACCACTGCAGTGGCGCTGCGGTAGTGAACTTTCTTTTGCTCATAACTTGAGTATAGTTCATCCGATCTTTATAATTTCTTCAGCAAGGCAACCAAAATTGACTTTTTCCAGTATATTGAAGGGTCCGTGGTGATTCTAGATGATTTGCGTGTGCTGAACACGAATCTGAAATCAAAAATGTTCCATCACGTCGAGATTTTTAGTGATTTGAGCTTAAAGGTACAAAAAATGAGTTATTTGACTCTTTTTATACGCGATTTGTGGAATACCCATACTTTTGTTTTGACTTTCTTTGATATTATCGGAATGGACTACTCCTTAACTTTGAGTTAAACTATCCCAAAAAATTCTACGATTTTTTCCAATGATGATAAACCATTTTTAGTAATTGTATCCGAGTTCACAACAAGCCAATATATTGTTGCTGCGCCAATGTCTGCAATGGCTTTTGTTGAAAATTTTCATTGAAATTCTATACAAATTACTAGCCGGTTGTACTGTTTCTGCAAGGCATACTTTTGGGCAGTAGAAAGTTTGGTTTTTTTTTTTATTATCAAGACTTTGTATTCAAAATGGTAAATCTTCGCTGAAAAAAATCGTACAATTCTTTGGGATAGTTTATTTTAAAATTAAGAAATAGTAATTTACGATAATATCAAAAAAGTCCAAACAAAAGTATGGGGTACACACAAAACGCGTCTGAAAATGGTCAAAATAGGCACTTTAAGCTCAAAATATTAAAAATCTGGACGTGTTGGACCATTATTGTAAACAGATTCCTGTTCAGCATACGAAAATCGTCTAGAATCACCACCAATCCTTCAATGTACTGTACCTTGTTGCCTAGTGTAATCTTGATTACTAAATGTCTCTAGAAGGTACCAACCATCTATCAACAAAACTGTGGGAGATATCAGAATAGAATATCTAGACTGAAAAATTGCTCAGGTGACAGAAATTAGTCAGCTGTTCGCTCTCACTTACGCTCTCTGGATTAGAGCCGGCCAGCCATAGCTACCAGGAGCCGAAGTCAGTCGTGTTTTTTTATCAAACGCGAGCCGAACTCATGATTGTGTGAATCGATGAACACTGAATTGAACTGAACACTAGTAAAACGGTTGTAGTCTGGAGAGAGCTCTCTTGCTCACCAACACAAGCACACTTTTTGGTCCTCTCCATTTGGCCGGCACTGCTCTGGATACACTTGGTCAGCTGTTCGCTCTCACTTATGCTCTCTGAATAGATTTGGGAATATGTACGTCTCACTCTAACCCCTGTGATTTCTTAGGTGGCACTATAAGTATCTTTTCCGGTACTATAAGTATCTCGTTTTTTTAGGCAGCGCAAATTTGTGTGTCTGTTTGTAGTTCGTGTCAAATCAACTGGTACTCCTCCATCTGTTGACACTGCCCCTTGTTAATTATATCATGTCCTTTACGCAATAACTCAATAACACAGTCCTGGCATAAACAGCTTATTATACTAAAATATAAACTTGTCAATCAAAATCCGATTTAGTTGGTCTAAGTTGACTTTGGTTCGTGTCCCCGATTATCAGCTTTAATTAATACCCCTTACTGTAAGTAATACAATTTCTGAGAATTGATTTTCCCCGAGTGTTGCATAGCTACAAGTAGTTACAAGTAGCCGCAAATAGTCGCACAGTCAAATTCAGTTTTCAGCAATTTGATTTGAATGGCGAATAATTTGCAATTGGCTCGCAGTTTTGGGTTAAAGGGCGCGCTCTTCTGTCTCCCTCTCTCTCTCGCTTTGCTAAAGTGCTTAATAAATTCACTTTGCACACAGCAGGGCAACAGCAACAGCAACAACAACAATAACAGGCAACGCGACGGGGGCGGGGCCAGCAAGTCAATTTGTCAATTTTGAAAACAAACTACAGCAACAACAACAACAACAACAAAAAAATTGGGCCCGCTGTGCGAGCTGTTGACAGAGGAGGGCAGAGCAAAAAAATGCGAGGTGTAAAAATATATCGAGAGAGAAAGCACACACACACACACACACACACACATAGAAGTATACATGGGTATGTGACAGTGTGTGTAAAATTCAACGTGCCAAAAGCCACACACAAACAATCAGCCATCGGTGCAGAGGCAGAGGCAGAGGCAGAGGCTGAGGCAGTCAGTCAGTCATTCAATCAACCATGGTAGAGTTTGTTGCCGCTGGAGTCGAAGTTCGAGTGGCGCTTCCGCCGAAAACAAAATCAAAGTTAAGCACTCAATTTTCAATTAAGCTCACAAAATGCACACACACACACACGCATACACGTGTATACACGGTGGCGGGGGAGGTACAGGCACAGACGAAGGACTAAAGTCCCAATGCTGAGCTGTCGAAAATAACGAAAATAAAAAGGCTCGGTGTCAATGAAAGCCCACCAGCTTTATCAACGGCCGCTTTGGGCATACTCTATGCCAGCAGCAACGGACCTGGCCAGTTGCTGATTGAGATGGTTTGGAAATTTGGCTAAATTTTTAATAAGAATGCATCTTCTCTTGATTAAAGATCGAGTATACACTTTCTAGTTTGAGTAAATATATTCGTAATATTGCATTCGTTGCGGTTTTCCCGCATAAGCGTATAGTCCTCAGGCTCTAGGGCAGACCTGGCCAACCATAGCTACCACGAGCCGAAGTCAGTCGTGTTTTAACGCAAACGCGTGCCGAACTCATGATTGTGTGAATCGGTGAACATTGAAATGCAAGTAAAACGGCTGTAGTCTGGAGAGAGCTCTCTTGGTCACCAACACAAGCACACTTATTTGTCCTCTCCATTTGGCCGGCACTGCTCTAGGGGAACCCTGGCTTATGGCTAACAGCAGTGCAACATTAACTTCATATGTGTTCTCTCTTCTCGTCGTCTTCAATGTAGATTTTGTTGTTCTGTGAGGAATGTGTAACGCTGCTTTTGGCCGGTGTGTAGCTCGCTGGGGGCAGGGGTCACAGAAATTTCTTTTCTTTGTTTTGTAGTCGGTGGTTGCTGTACACGAATTTCCCTTGAGTCCTCCCAAAAAGAACACGAGTGGCGGGTCGATCGGGTCTCCAATGTTATTCTTTATTCAGGGGGTTCAATCTTTTCTCAACTTAACTCTAACTTATATTACTTCTTCCTCTGAGCGGTGGGGCGCCGGGGGGCTCTCGTGCTGTCCTCTATGGGGCTGCCTGTAAGAGTAAAATCAGGTCCAGGGGTGGTTCGGCGTTCGTTTCTCTTCGTGACGATCGCCGCCGTCGATGAGCCGTTTTCCAGGGTCTTGGTACCCTGGGGAATCCTCGTGATGTTGGGTGGTGGGCTTCGATGGCACCGATGATGGTCCAGAGGCGGTGGGGTATTCTCCACGCGAGAATTATGATGTTCCTGGAACCGATGAATGGTATCCACAGATGCCGGCGTCCTCTGAACGCCGAGATTGGGTATGAGGCGAATTCCCGGCGCGGATGAGGGTGTTCGGGGGCGCGGTGAGGGTTATGGACAGATGCAGGGCGCACTCTGAGCCACGAGGTTGGATGCAAGGCGCACTCCAAGGGAGGATTAGGGTGTTCTGGGCAGAGGTGAGGAGTATGGAAAGATGCAGGGCGCACTCTGAGCCACGAGGTTGGATGCAAGGCGTACTCCAAGGGAGGATTAGGGTATTCTGGGCAGAGGTGAGGAGTATGGACAGATGCAGGGCGCACTCTGAGCCACGAGGTTGGATGCAAGGCGCACTCCAAGGGAGGATTAGGATGTTCGATGTTGAATAGCTTACCTGAACGCTTTGAGCTCTGATCGAGACGTGATCTCTCTGGAGTTTAAGTTCGTCTTATATAGCGCACGCTCTGTTTTTGGCCTCACGCCACGTCGAGCAATATCCTAACGCGTTTGCTCATTTTGCTCGATACTTTCTCGATAGTTATCGATATTTTCGCACTAGGCGCGTTACTTGAAATAACAATGTCCGTTACCAGTTTGAATTTTAATGGTTGGCTTATTTATTTATATTTACAACATTTTGTAGTTTGTCACTCGTCACAAATGGTTATTCCAAGGGGAATCAAGGCGGATTCAGGGGAAAGGGGAAACGGATGGGAGTCAATGGGAATAGCAGCAAAGGCTAGTTGTCGCAGTCGCTCCAATTAGCTGAGGGGGCGATATCGCTGGCACTTCAAAAGAGCGCTGTTGCTAGGCAGAGGAAAGTGCCGTAGGGAAGATCTGGGAATCTCGAACGTTCTAGAAGGAGACAAGCAGACACCGGGAGACAGCCCAGGAGGGCTATATAAGGGGTCGCTGACGGCATAGAAGAAGTCAAGTGTGAATCGGGATCTAAGCGAGTGCGGAACGAATCGTAAAAGTACAAGTGCGGCGAAACGGAGTATCCCAGAATACTACAGACGGGAAATCGAGTGCGGAATCCTTGAACAGGATACGGAACAGTTGTCGTGGAAGGAATTGAACCAGATACAGGATATCCTGGCGGAAGGATATGGACTATCATCGAGAGAGGTAGCTGTGCGCACGTATAGCCTGTGTGTCGAACACAGATTCGACGGTATAGGCGGTCATACTAGCCAGCGCATGCTTTGAGTTCTTGAAGGACATTAGTAGAGCAGTACGTGGGAGTTGTGCGGAATAGGCGAACCTGCGAGTCAAACGATTGCTTGGACGTACACGGCGGCGTGTCCTTGGCCAACGAAACCCTGCGAAAACGGCGGTTAGTCGAATAGGAATCGTACCTTGCGATTTGGCAAGGATACCTCAGATGGGTTTATGCACATGTACCATATTCTTAAGTGAAACATCAAAGTGAAGAATAAAGAATTCCCTGTGTTGTTATTGCAAGTCCAATATAAATTTGTTAAACGATCCTCGATTAGCCTGAGCATAGCCTGCATTGGTTTCCGGGTCAAAAGGACCCTTTACAGTTCAGAAAAGAATGATTTCGTTAAAATTTTCTTCAAGATCGCATAATAAATAGCGGAGTTTATAATAAACGTTGCATCTTTCAGCTTTTTCTAATGGAACACAACTTTTTAGAGCGAAGCTCTTTTACGGAAGTTCGAATGTTGTCTTTGCGACAATTGTCTTGTCATATTGTATTTGCAAAGTCAGCCACTTTTACCATTTGCCGTAGCAGCAGGTGGATGGTGTGTGTGCTTATGGGATTGTGGTGTGGAAAGATTCTTCCAGTTTAACATCGAATCAGTTACATATTAATGCTTTCGTTATCCTTCCCAACTTTAACCCAACCAGAGCATCTCCACTTCGTCATGAACTTTTGGGGTCAATGAATTCGCCCAATTTCTTTAAAGCAAACAAACAACAGCAGCAGCAGCAGCAGCAGCAGCAGCAACTTGGGGATTGGCAGCCATTGAAATGCTCAAGGCACTTTGTATTAAATTCACTTTGCCTACCTGTCTGTCTGGTCTTGGCCAACACATGACACGCACATGGGAGTCAAAGTCACCCCTGTCGCTATACTTTGCAAGGGGTTTGGTTTTTTTCCATCTTTTTGAGAAGCAGCTTCTTAATATTGTTCGTTACGCGACTCGCGACTGATGGGAGCCAGCTAGAAAGGGGCTCTGGTGTTATCTGTTTGGCGTAATCTGTTTGCTTTCCTAATTACCTGTGCGTTGGGTTCAAAAGTTAAATGTTGATTGTTTAATCTGTGCTTCATGTTTGTCAGTTATCGTTAACCTGTCGCTGCCACAAACACAAATCGTTGCTTAGCAATCAGAGCAAACGCCCACACACACACACACACACACATGGAAAAAAGTTGAGACAGCCTACAAACAAACGCAATCAACAACATCATCAATGCCAGCCACGCCGTCAATAGTTCCTAGAGGGGACAGAAGATAGACCAAATGGGTGGCAACGCTGAAAGCGTTTACATAAAATATTTCAACTTGTGTCAATGGGGCGTATACGCAACATCCAAGGCTAAGCTTGTTGGGCGGGCGGTTCTGCCATTTGAAAGAAATTCCTAGAAAATTAAATTTTTCTGCGGTGTAACAGAGACACACGCAGACAAGGTAAGCAAACAAACCCATTGGAAGGCTGAAACAATTTCGGTTAAGTAGCAATTCTCAAGTTATTGCAATCCGAAGCTACTTTTCCATGGGCAGCTGCCTGTTATGTAATTTGATATGGCTCCAGCATTTAAGCTGCTCACATATTAATTGAAATCTTATCGTTTATGGCTTGGGGTATTTGGCAAAAATAAAAAAAAAATAAAATGTTTTTGGTCAGAAATATTGAGTAGCATTAAAAATTGATCTCTTCATGATTAAATTGGGGGGGGGGGTTTTGTTAGGAGACATTGACGAGAGGATACCGAAAGGATATATTTATTTTACTTTTGCTGTGGTGTGTTGATTCCCCCCCCCCCAAGGTAATGAGTTTACCCAAGGTAATCAGTTAAAGATCTGGCTTAAAGTGGGGTGAACTCTGACGTTTTGTGTCGCTGTTGTAAGTCTCAACTCCGTCTCTCTCGCTCCCACCACAGGCGGTTTGTAGAGCGAATTCAAACTCTTTTGCACTTACTTACTTTTTTTGTAGAGATCAGAGGTGATCTTAACACTTTCGGATTCATAAACAATGAGCGATTGCAGCAAGGAAAAGGGTTCTACAATATGCGAAACCGACTCTGCTTCAATTAATGCTGTCTTTGATGTGTGCTGTCCTAAGTGAAAACATGGACATGGAAACTGTAATTAAAAAGCTCTGCTCCTTCGGTCTCGATAACACTCTTTGATTACCTCCGGTCTACAGTGAAGATTGCCATGTTATGTGAAAATTTAACTATGAATATTCATATAAGCATGCCCTGAGGTAACCCAATGATAAAAGTAGCAGTTTTAGTATTGCTGTCAGTCTTCCATTGGAGCTGTCTCTCTATAAAGTGGGTGTTTTTAGTGCCCAGAATGAGTTTTCGGCCACGTGAGGCAACAGCAACCACAAGAAATAGAAAGAGCAAACCCGATTTCAGTTGTGTGTGCGAGCAAGGCAATCGAGGCCAATCGCTAACCTACGCTGACTTCATTGATGTTGCGTTCGAGTTTGTCAGAGATATAGGAGAGAGAGAGAGAGAGAAGAGAGACACATATGAAGTTGTTGTTGCAGGTCTGCACGCGCCAACAACTTCGTTTGGAAAGAAAGTGGGGAGCCAAATGTAGCCCATTAGGCATGCATGAAGGCCATACGCGCCTGCTATCTCTCTGCGTAAAACAACAACGAATGCGTGGCATGCGGAGTGGGCTTGGGCACCCCTGCTTTTGAGCCTTGTCGAGCCCTTTAAAATAAAAATTGTTCAACTTGTATTTTTTTTTCCACCTTAAATATGCACCATAAACTTACGAATCAAGGGGCGCCAGTTAAAACTTATACACAGAGAAAACAAAATTGGCTGCACGGCGTGTGTAGAAACGTCAAAGCTAAATGAATCGTGTTGCGCCCTGCTAAATTGCACACGCCAAATGTAGAATTCGGAAAGCTACACGACACGTGCAGAAAAGCTGCACGTAATGTGTAGGATTTCAATATCTAAACGCCTCGTGTAGAAAAGCTAAATGCTG
Source organism: Lordiphosa magnipectinata (assembly GCA_037044535.1). Lineage (NCBI taxonomy): Eukaryota > Metazoa > Arthropoda > Insecta > Diptera > Drosophilidae > Lordiphosa > Lordiphosa magnipectinata. The sequence goes on from JBAMBO010000968.1 coordinate 33,894, forward strand.
CGTGGGCAAAAGCAAAGTCCGAATTTCCAAATAGCTTCTATATTTTTCATACAGCAATCTGAATACCAAACGAACGTGTAGGGTTTCTACACGCGGCGTGTGGATATAGAAATCATATACGCGCGTGTGTAAATTCTAAACAAAAACTAGAGGAAAGCTAACTTCGGCTCGACCAAAGTTAATATACCCTTGTAGCATGATGGCGCCACTACTTTGAGCATTTGCTTCCCAGTTTGTTATATGGCAGCTATACGATGTGTTCATCCGATTTTGACCGAACTCCTCAAAATTGTGTGGAAATAATAATGATAATATTCACAACTGGAAGGTATAAAGACACTACCATTGAAAACAAAAAAGTTTTTCTCACTAGAACTACTTTTTCGACCGATAGTTCCTATGGCAGCTATATGCTATAGTCATCCGATTTGGATCAAACTTGGTAGAATTCTGCAGTAGCATATAATATTGATTAGTGACAAGTTTGGGAGTGATGGCATTGAAAACAAAAAAGTTTTTCCTACTAAGACTTTTTCTCAGACATATCTTTTGTATGGTTGTATAGTTGTCCGATTTTCATAAAACTTGGTGGAATTATGTAAAAGCATAGAAAACTTAGAAATACTAGGATTGGGGACGTTTGCGTTGAAGACAAAAAAGTTTTTCTCACTAAAACTACTTTTCCAACCGATCGTTCGTATGGCAGCTATATGTTATAGTCGTCCGATCCGGCCGGTTCCGACAAAAGTACAGCGTATTTGTACCAAAAGACTTCGTGCAAAGTTTGGTCAAGATTGCTTTAAAACTGACGGAGGAGATAGCAGAGAAACAGACGGACGGACAGACTGACATGGCTATATCAACTCAGCTCGTCATGCTGATCAACAATATATATACTTTGTGTGGTCGGAGATGCTTCCTTCTATGTGTTACAAACAACTGGACAATTTTAATATACCCTCTACAAGGGTACATTTACATTTTTCGTTTAGAAAACTGATCTCCACACGCGACGTTTAGGTTTTCTGCACAAACGTTTTAGAATTACAAATGCTGAATGCTACATGTTAGAAATCTACACGAAACGTGCGCAAATTTCATTACCCTATATAAAAGATGAGACCACTGATTTCGAACTTAAGAATTACCAGCAATTTATAATTTATTTGGCGACCTTTTTCTTATGTTTAATTAGTGAATTTAGCTGGCACTAGGTCCGAAAAGTGGCGTTTGTTCACAACTGTAAACAACTTATGCATTGTACCACCAAAAAGTGCTGGTTGCCTCTATACAGAACTGTTTCATCGTTATCCCTAACGACTCTTCAGTAGGCTTTTCGCTGCGAAGATCTTTTTGGCAGTACAATGCATAAGTTGTTTACAGTTGTGAACAAACGCAACTATTTCGGACCTAGAGCCAGCTAAACTCACTAATTAAATTACAAGCAAGCAAAAATTGGTGTATGTTTTTAATGCAAGTACATCTTACTCAATACAAGTAGCACATTAGACGCCTTGCCTCAGAGTCGCTGCATAGCTCAGCCGTCTAAGCGTTCAAGATAGCAGCAGCGCGCATATAAACAAAAATAAATAAATAAAAAGTGCGCAGTTTGTTTTGTTTTTTTTTGTGCAAGTGAAAATGTAGGATTTCTACACGTTTTGACCGGGATTTTCAACCCATAACGTTTGTGTAGCTTTTCTGCACGCCGCGTTTAGCTTTTCTACACGTCGCGTTTAGCTTTTTCATTTCAACACGTGGCGTGTAGCTTTTCTGCACGCCGCGTTTAGCTTTCTCATTTCTTAACGCGGCGTACAGAAAAGCTACACAAACGATATGGGTTGAAAATCCCGTTCAAAACGTGTAGAAAACCCACATTTTCGTGTAGCTTTTGCATACTTTTATACTCTCAGTACACAGAGTATATTAAGTTTGTGCTAAAGTATGTAACAGGGAGAAGGAATCACTTCCGACCCTATAAAGTATATATATATTCTTGTTTGGCATCAACAGCCTAGTCGATATAGCCATGTCCGTCCGTCTATGGCTATATCGACTCGTCTGTTCATGCTGATCAGGAATATATGTATATACTTTATAGGTTCAGAAATGATTCGATTCATGAATATTCAGAGAACTCCTCTGTATACTCTGTTTACTCCTTTCGCACAGAGTATAAAAAGTGCCTCTAGTATAACCATTTAGCCTAACTGTATTAGTAAGATCGATTTTCTTGCTCTCGACTCATTTTGGCTCTTTCGCTTTTTCATTGGAGTTCCGTAATTGCTTTAATCTCGATGCAGAAATCTTTTAAAATAAGCACGAATCTTGTGATAGTTTTGTACTTGTTTCAAGTATAATTAAGTGCGACTCGTACGAAGGTCGCGATCAAATCAATCGTACCGTAAGTTGTACAGATAGATAGATATATAGATAAGTGTTTATTTTCATTTGATAATTTTCATAGCTTACAGCTTTACATTGATTTACTAATAATAAACAAACATTTAAAGCTTGGTTTAAAACCGTCAGCCTTCCTTCTGTTGTATGACATAAAAAACAATTACATATAATTAACCCAATTTCATATTCTACATATTATTTAAAAAATTTTCATTTATGACATTTCTTCTATAATTAGTAGCCATCTCTATGTAATTCGCCAGATTATTCCATCCCATAGCCCCGTTCAGGGCCGTCAGCACCTCTTCTTCAGTAAACGTACAAGTTTTGAAATAACGCCAACGAAATTCCCGCAGTATTGGACATCGTCCTACAAAATGCAGCATGTCCTCCTGATCAGACATATTGCATAGTGAGCATATACCTCCATTTACAATTCTTCTTGGGCAGCTGTTTAACCATAAAAGATCTCCTCTGGCCTTCATTATCCAAGTTATCTCGCTTTGCTTGAAAGACTCGTTGCAGTATGTGGGCCCTATTGCATAATTAAGGTTTTTATACACTCTTGATACACTTACTGCCGCTTGGTTCATGTGTTGAATGTGGGTTATCTGCTTTTGATGCGCTTAGGAACCGAACATTGCGGTCAATTCAATCTGCATAGTGAGCATGATGCGCGAACATTTCTCTAAGCCTCGCAAACCACATTTTTTCAGCAAGGATATGCGAGAGTCTAGAATCTTCATACTTAAATAGAATTCTTGATAGGTATTTGAGATGAAGTGTTAGACTATAGATGTGTCCATCTTCTAGCCCTGAGTCAATTCCCAATATGTAGTTGGGTAGTTTGAGTATCCTCTTTAAAAAATATCGCTGCAGTTGGTCTGCCTCTTCCTTTATTTCTCCACCCCAGACATGAG
>JBAMBO010000969.1:0-15765 GCA_037044535.1 Lordiphosa magnipectinata
AAGGTACCCAATTTTCTTACCTAGGTAAGGTACAAGGAAAATGTCAAAAATATATCTAGGTAAGGTATAAGGTATACGGAATTTCCAGTACCTAGTTAAAGGTAAAGGTACAAAAAAGTTACTTTTAAATTAAAGTGCATTGTTCACCAATTCATACAGGATGGTCAATCTAGTGTTTGGAATTTGAACTATTCTTAATTTGACTTTAAAAACGTCAAATGTCATTCGGAAAGCGACTAATATTTAGTAAAAACTTTGACAATTACGAAATGGGTCGCTATTGGCTTGAAGAAAGTTGGGAAATATTAAAAACATATTTCCAAAGTGGTGAGTCCTCGACTCAAACTGTGCGAAATTGGAAAAAAAATATTTAAAAACAAAATGCTCCGAAAACTCAATTTGTGGATCAATTCGTGAAGCGAGTTCGTGAAACTGGAATGTTGGTGGCTAAACCAACCTGTGTACGTACTCGTCCGGTGCGCTCGACCGAAAACATTGCTGCGGTTGCTGAAAATGTGCGTGAACAACCATCGACATCAACTCGCCAACGATATCAACAATTAAACATTTTGCGCACTTCTTTGATGCAAATTTTGCATAAAGACCTTGCCATGATGCCATACAAAGTTCAATTGGTGCAGCAGCTAAAGCAAATTGACCATCCGAATCCGAGAATCCGAGTGAATTTTACCAATAAATCTTATTTTTGGATGAAGCACATTTCCACCTCGGTGGTTATGTTAATAAACAAAATTGTCGCATCTGGGGGACAGAAAATCCGCAATGCACCCACCACGTGCCACTGTTTGGTGCGGACTTTGGTCTCTAGGCATCATTGGTCCATTTTTCTTTGAAAATAAAGAAGGAGCCACCGTGATCGTGAATGTTGAGCGCTACCGCGCAGTGTTAAGTGATTGGTTCTTCGAGGAAATTGAAGCGAAGACTTGGACGATATTTGGTTTCAACAAGACGGCCCTACTTGCCAGACAGCGCACGCCACAATCGATCTTCTGCGCCCTATCTTTGAAAATCGAATAATCAGCAAATATGGAGATGTGAATCGGCCGACAAGAAGCTGCGATCTGACACCGTTAGACTATTACATTTGGGGAGCGGTCAAGAACAAATGTTATGCAAACTATTATGAACCAACATGGGCTACTGCCAAGTCAGCCGTGGTGGCCATTTGATCGAAATTGTTTTTCATAAATAAATGACATGAACCAACCTTTCCAATAAATGTTTAACCTTTGAAAAATTTTGAGCCATTTTTTTTATACCAAAATTAAATTCAAATTTTAAAATTGACCACCCTGTACTAGTAATAAATAGTAAGGGCTTAAATTAAACTGTAAGGTTTAAAAATGGAACACTTTAATTTCATATGATGTTACATTATTAACATGTTTTCTCATAAACCATCTCGCTTTTTTAATATAACAATAGTTTCGAATATTTCGTCACCCATTCTATTTCTTTTTGGTGTAGGTATTTGGCCTCTTCTGCTAAAAATTCTTTCAACTGGGACAAAGCTAGGCAAAATGGTATTATACTTATAAATAACATTGCAATTGTTTTTATACTTAAGTATAGATTCAAAATATTTGCAAATACGGCAAGTTAACTAAGACTTCCAATTCAATATTCGAATTTTCATAACAATTCTCAGTTTCATTCAATCTTCCATTTCTGGTATCATAAAAGTCTTCAGAATTCTTTGAAGTTGAACTCTCATTGACAACAGTTTCCAATTTTTCCGTCATTGCTTTAACAAGCCAATCTTTAAAATACTTTACAATTTTGTTGGTTTTATTTAGCTGCTGCTGTTGTCAACTTCATCTGCTTCTACTACGGATCTGCTGACAGCATTCCAAGTTGCCGTTGCTTTCCCTAAGGAAGAATTGTACAACCGCTTAAATAATGTGTTTGGTAGAGCCTGTTCAGCATCTTTCGTAACAACTAAGTTCAAAGCGTTTGATGCGCATCTAAAGTTACTTGGAAAAATGATTTCACCATCAGCTCAACTATCCCGCTCTATTACCGGGGTATTACCGGGGACTAGTCTAACGAGAGCGTAAGTTAAAGTCGGCTCTAACCGACTTCGATATACCCGTTACTCATGGAAACAAATGTTTATTAGCCTTCCTGTATGCCTGAGGTGGGTCAGCCGAAAAGTATGCAACATTTTTTAACTCGGCTATTTATTATCCGCCAGATATTAATAGACATTTGTCAATTACTAAATCCAACATAAATGACTCCAAATTCATCACGATAAACAGATCAGACAACAAAACTTTTGAAAACGTCGGTCAAGCCCGACTATTACATACTCTGCACCCTTAATGTCGCAGCTCGAATTTGGTCACAAGTCAAACGGCCAGTTAACACACAACGCACAACGCAGTGCGCTCTCTAAGTCTCTCTCTCTCTCTCTCTCTCTCTCTCTCTCTCTCTCACTAAGATTGCTGCTGAACGCAATGCTTAGGTTATGGGTGGGGTGGGTGGTGGGTGTTAACTGACCGTTTTTTGCTCATAACTTGAGTATCGTTCATCCGATCTTTATCATTCTTTCAGCAAATCGATAAATAATTTTGAGTACTAGATATCTCTAGAAAGTACGAACTATCTATCATCAAAACTGTAGGAGATATGACGTTTTTTCCAAATTGCGGGGGCGTGAGGGGGCGTGGCAAAAATTGAAAATAAACTTGATCTGCGTGCAGACAATAGGAGTCTACATTTCAAATTTGGTTGCTCTAGCTCTTCTAGTCTCTGAGATCTAGGTGTTCATACAGACAGACGGACAGACGGACAGACGGACATGGCTATATCGAATCGGCTGTTGATGCTGATCAAGAATATATATACTTTATATGGTCGGAAATGATTCCTTCTGGCTGTTACATACATTTGCGCGACTTTAGTATCCCCTTTTACTCTACGAGTAACGGGTATAAAAACTCAGGTTTCACGTGTTTTTTTCAAAACTGTACACTTTAAATGCTTTTCAGAAGTTGGATACATTTTCTGTGACTGTTTAACATTTGGATATCTCTCAGTCGGTATTTGCTATGAACTTCAGCTAATATAGTAGCAATTATTTGCAGATTGCTATCTATATGGTGGCCGGTTACACGAAAGTAACTTTTGTTATTGCAACTTCAGATAAAATGAGAATTTTAAAAAATAACCGATGATATTTATACCCGTTACTCGTAGAGTAAAAGGGTCTACTAAAGTCGTGCAAATGTATGTAACAGGCAGAAGGAATCATTTCCGACCATATAAAGTATATATATTCTTGATCAGCATCAACAGCCGAGTCGATATAGCCATGTCCGTCTGTCCGTCTGTCCGTCCGTCCGTCCGTCTGTATGAACACCTAGATCTCAGAGACTAGAAGAGCTAGAGCAACCAAATTTGAAATGTAGACTCCTATTGTCTGCACGCAGATCAAGTTTATTTTCAATTTTTGCCACGCCCCCTCACGCCCCCGCAATTAGGAAAAAACGTCATATCTCCTACAGTTTTGATGATAGATGGTTCGTACTTTCTAGAGATATCTAGTTCTTAAAATTATTTATCGATTTGCTGAAGGAATGATAAAGATCGGATGAACGATACTCAAGTTATGAGCAAAAAACGATCAGTTAACACCCACCACCCACCCCACTCATAACCTAAGCATTGCGTTCAGCAGCAATCTTAGTGAGAGAGAGAGAGCAAGAGAGAGAGACGAGTTAAAAAATGTTGCATACTTTTCGGCTGACCCACCTCAGGCATACAGTAAGGCTATTAAACATTTGTTTCCATGAGTAACGGGTATATCGAAGTCGGTTAGAGCCGACTTTAACTTACGCTCTCGTTTTCTTATACAGCAGTGCTCCCATTTTGACTTGTGTAATGTAAAATTTTACGAAAATTTGTCTTAAAATCGCAAGATTGCTAGTACAAAAAAGCGTATAAACCGCGAATAAGGGCTTCGTTGAAAAAAAAATTGTACTTGGAAATTTTTGAAGATTTTTTTTTTTACCATGTCTTGACGCACTTTGACTGAAATTTCTTGAGAACTATTTAAACGATTTTGATAATTTTTTTTTTTCGGTGAAAGCTAAATCCCATATGCATCAAATCCATGTTTGAAACCTATTAAAAAAAACCGTTGTCGAAATTTTAAATGCGATTATATCTAAACCACTTTTTCGAAAATGGTTGCAAAAATATAAAGAGTAACTGTTGACCGATTTTAAAAATTTTTTTTAAGTAACTCCTAATACCCACTATTTTGGTCTGAACGAGGATATTTGGGATCTTCGAATTAATAACGGAGTCAGGACCAATTAAGGGGAAAAAAAGACGATTTTCGAAATTTTGACTTTGAAACCACATAAGTCCGTTATTTAACGAACTATCCAAATTATCCTAGTTCAGACCAGAATTACATCAGTTCTTAACAAAATCCCGTTTTTAGTTTTACTTTCAGATACTCCGTTCTTAATTTTTGCAACCTTGGGCCTATGTCTTAAATTTTTAGCCAACTTTGAACAGGAATACAACATCAACCGCAGGAACAACTACAAAAAACAAATGCTTAACTTAATTTAACCGATTAGCTATCGAATTAAAAACCGTTAATATTACTTATAGTTTTTGTATAATTTAGTTTTTTGTAAACCTTTAAAAAATGACACCAGAACCCTAAAACCCCCTCCGAATGCTTAAAATAACTTACCTAAGATTTCGCAGCGCCTAACAACAAATTGAAATTTCAATATCCTTTGTCAAAAATGTCGCTCATGACCAGTTTTAAGTTATCACATGCGCATCGAATATACTTGAAAGGTTTAAATACTGATTCTATATTAGATTTAATTGATGAAAATTCCTGGTGCTACTAGTATATACTTAGCAATTATTGCACAAGTCACAAACATTAGCAGCATTGTCTGTTACAATAAAACAGCTGATGAGATATCTTTCCATGTCGTAATCTTTGCTAATTTCAAGCAGATGCCTCATCTAGAGGGTTTTGTGCATATTTCAACGGCATTCTCCAACTGTGTGGTCCCAGAGATCCATGAGAGATTTTACTCGGAACAATTAAGTTGCAGCGCCGAGAAAGTTCTTGGACTTAGTGATCAGCTAAGTGAGGAACTGTTCGACAAGATGGCTCCGGCTTTAATGAGAAAGTATCCCAACACCTATACGTATACCAAGGCTCTGGCAGAGGACGTTATACTGCGGGAGGCAAGCGATTTACCGGTGTACATTTTTCGACCAGCGATTAATAAGTATCTATAGTCTTTGCATCATGTAAGATGTACGTATAGGTGTTGGGATACTTTCCCATTAAAGCTGGAGCCTTCTTGTCGAAGAGGTCCTCACTTAGCTGATCACTAAGCCCAAGAACTTTCTAGGCGCTGCAACTTAATTGCTCTGTGTAAAATATTTCATGGATCTCTGGGAACACACAGTTGGAGAATGCCGTTTAAATATGCACAACAGCCTCCAGATGAGGCATCTGCTTGGCTAGCTGCAAAAAAGTCTTGTACCTCGCGTATTGAGGGTCAATGCCACATGAAGAGGTTCGTCAAAGCGTACCGTGGCAGCTCCATGGAGTACCAGTTGAACTTGACTTGTTAGTAGAGCTCGATCCGATTCACTTATGCCCAAATTCTGCTCCAGGCAATCACCTGCAATAGGATGGACTCGCTCTAGAGCTTGTGGTCTCGTTGCCAACAATACGTCAAACCACTTTTGATGAACGAAGCCTGATTACAACATTTGTCTTGATTTGCTAACGTTTACTTACTGCCTCCTTTCGCCATAAATCCATTCGTTCTTCTATGGCTTTGCTCCGCTTGGATCTGAATATTAGATAGATGCGAGTGGCATCTGTGGTACGCAACAGTTTCTCAATGATAACTAGAACCATAGAATAACAAACATATTCATTGTATAATCTTTGCTAAAACACAAGGACTTTGGAGTACTTCGAAACGATACAATCCTTTAGCATACCTTTGCCAAAATATCCAGTTCCGCCGGTGACGAAAACGGTCTTATTTTGGTAAAAATTTTGTATTTCAGAATTAGTTTTTTTTAGACTTTTCTAGCGTCAGACCTTGTTAAACCAAGTGGCGTTGTCGCGTCGTATTACTTAAATGCACGCCCTTTCGGAATTGGCACAGAATTGATACCAAATGTAGCTGATGGATGAAACTCGAATTGGCTTTTAATGCATTCTTGTATTCGAACTACATGCAATATTTCGGACTCAAAGAGAGGCGGTCATGGGTGTGCTTAAGTTGTATTGGGCTTGCTTATGGGAACTGAGTGTTTTAGTCTGCGATGCAGAAAATATTAGACTCATTTACTTCTCAGTGCCTCTGTGGTGGAGAGTAGATATTACTCAATTAACTGAATAAGCACCGTCGCACAGTGGCCGGCTTGGCCGATTTAGAGTTGCAAAAATCAAAAATTGATGGTCGATTTTTTTGACCGAATAAATTTATTTTAATAAAGGGAACTTCAACTATCCCAAAAAACTTTGGCTTATTGAAAATGGTCAATTATTTTGGTTTTTACAGTGGTTCAAAGTTGAACAATTTTTCTAACTCATAAATTTTGTATTTTTATACTCTGTACCGAAGGTACATAGAGTATATTAAGTTTGTGCAAAAGTATGTAACAGAGAGAAGGAATCGTTACCGACCCTATAAAATATATATATATTCTTGATCAGCATCAACAGCCGATTCGATATAGCCATGTCCGTCTGTCCGTCCGTCCGTCTGTCTGTCTGTCCGTCCGTCCGTCCGTATGAACGAAGAGATCTCAGAGATGGTATGAGATAGAGGTTTGACATGTATGGGGCATATATTTCTTATACTTGCAGGCAGATCAAGTTTATTTTCAATTTTTGTCACGCCCCCTCCCGCCCCCGAAATTTGGAAAAAACGTCATATCTCCTACAGTTTTGAAGATAGATCGTTTGTGCTTTATCGATTTGCTGAAGGAATCATAAAGATCGGATGAACGATACTCAAGTTATGAGCAAAAAACGGCTAGTAAACACCCACCACCCCCCACCCATCACCACAGCATTCTATTGAACGGCAAACTTAGTGAGAGAGAGAGAAAGAGAGAGAGAGAGACTGAAACTTAGAACGTGAGCAAATGCGAGCTGCGACGTTAAGGGTACAGAGTATGTTATAGTCGGGCATGACCGACTTTCTTTCTTGTTTTGGGTTTGAAATGTCACGTTTGGGAACGTATTAAAACCAAACGGATATTCCGAATGGAATCTGGTTTTTTGCTTTTTCAAGATGCATCAATTCTAAAGAAAAATGAATTACAAAATTTAATTTTCTTTTGAAAATTAGTTAAGTTATTAGCGTTTTACTAAAGTACTACTTTTGTACCATATTTTCCAACTTTGACGGACTGTAAAAAGTGCATCCACGCTAGTTCACGCTTCTAGAGTAAAAATTTTTGTAAAATACATATTTCTATATAGAATAGAAAAATATGGGCTTGCGCAACTTTACGCATTCCGAGTATGAGCGACTTGATCATATCAATATGCATGATTAATCTATGTATTGATATGAAATGAAAGCAAGTTTCCTTGTGCACGAGAGTCGGGCCGGGACGAGTCGGAACTTTGGAACGGAAAAAGATATTTGAAAAATTCCAAAGGGAAGGTGATAGAGAATTGTTGTAGCTTTAAAATGAGCTCATCATCATCATTGTAGGTCAACAGAGTGACCCAGGATCGGCTGCCAAAATGCAAAGATTTATACACTAAAACTGTTGTAAGAAATAGGCAAAACATTTAAACTTTTTTTAAAACGATTTATTAAAAATGTTGTTGTAAAACTACTTAAAACTAAGAAAATTTACTATAAAGTTAGTTTTTAATTAGTAAAAATATTTATTTCCAAAAAATTATTAATTACTAAAAATATTTATTTTCTAAAAAACCAATTATTTTTAGTAATGAAAAATTAACTTTTTATTAAATTTGGTTAACTATAAGTAGTTTTATAACTTTATTTTTCATAAATCGTTTTTAAAAAGTTAAAATGTTTTGTCTATTTCTGGCAACCTTTTTAGTGTCATAAACTTTGCATTTTGGCAGCCGATCCTGAGTTACTCTGTTGACCTACAATGATGACTTTAAGCTTATTTCAAAGCTACTGAAACTATATACCACCTTCCCATTGGAATTTTTCAAATATCTCTTTCCGTTCAAAAGTTACGATTTTGGCAAGCTAAATCAGCGAAACCGGCCACTGTGCGTCGTTTTTGGATCAAAAGTGGTTTGCAGAACACATGTAATAAATCCAATTCGAAAGCGTTTGTATAACAACTCTCATGTACCTTGGACCGAGCGCTGTATAAAGCTTATTTTACTATACGACACGTTGGTACCGACCCATCAGGCAATACACTCGTAAGTGGCATTTGCATTTGGATACATATTAAATGGTGAAATTATAAAGTCTTCGACTGCGCGTGCTTATTTTGAATCATGGGATCAGGTGGTACAAATAAAAAACAAGAAAGAAAGACGGTCAAGCCCGACTAAACCATGCTCTGTACCCTTAATACCGCCGCTATAATTTGATCACGAGTTATTCGCGATATACGCTTTATACCAGGGTTCCCCAGAGAGCGTGAAAATGTGACTGTGTCTCTCTCTAACACACAGAGATGCATGACTTCGGCAAGCATTCAATAGTATGTTCGTGCCCCAGGGGCTATCTCTGGGGAACTCTGCTTTATACGCTCATTTCTAAGTTTCTCTCTCTCTCTCTCTCTCTCTCTCTCTCACTAATATTGAATTTCTTGAAAGGATTTTTTTGAACATAACTTGAGTATCGCTCATCCGATCTTTATCATTCCGATCCGGGCTGTTCCGAAATATTAGAAGACTCTGTGCAAAATTTCAGCTGGAACACAGAGTACATATATTAAGTTTGTGCAAAAGTATGTAACAAGGAAAAGGAATCATTTCCGACCCTATAAAGAATGTATATTCTTGATCAGCATCAGCAGCCGAGTCGATATAGCCGATGTCCGTCTGTCTGTCCGTTTGTATGAACGCACAGATCCCTGAGATAGTAACAGATAGAGGTTTGACATATGGGTCATTCTTTTTGAAACCGAACGGTTTTAAAGTCCGATATTAGATCTCGGCACTCCCACCAAAACGTGATTTTCCGTTTTGCAAATAAAATCTTTGTTAATTTTATAATCAATGATAAAAATCGTCAAAATCGAAAAATTGTTTTTAAAAACTGGATTTCTCAGGTATAGTTATCTGATTTCACTTAAAATCGGACATCTTCTTCTTCTTTATTGGCCCGATGTTGCACACACACAACATCACAACCGCTTGACGGTCTCGGCCTCGGCTATGACTGCCCTCCACTGGCTTCTGCATTGTGCGAGCTGGCACCAGTTGTTCACACCAAGGTTGGAAATGTCTATCCTCACTTGATCATTCCATCTTAGTGTTGGGCGACCCCTCCTGCCTTGTCCTCCAAATTCAGCCGCCTTCGCTTTGTACGTCTTTTTTACTGGAGCCTCTTCATCCATCCGGATTACATGCCCTAAGCAGCGCAGCCACTGTTGCTTTATGCGCTTGACTAGACTGATGTCCCTATAGAGCTCAAACAGTTCGTGATTCATCTGAATGCGGTATCCATCGCCAACTTTTAAAGGTTCATAGATTCTTCGAAGGGTTTTTCGCTCAAACACGGCAATCGCCTGCTCATCCGCTGCTGTTATTGTCCATGCTTCTGCGCCGTATTGCAAAACTGGGGTTATGAGCGACTTGTATAGCGCTATTTTTGTTCATCGAGTAAAGGCTCTGCTTTTGAACTCCCTACTGAGCCCGTAGTAACATCGGTTTCCAAGAGTAATTCTTCTTCGGATCTCCAGGCTGATGTTGTTGTCATCATCGTCCCGAGGTAGACAAAATCCTCTACAATCTCAAAGTTGTTCTTCCCCATAGTAACAAATTGTCCAAGACGCGTAGACTTCTTGTCTGTGGATACTACACTCAAAAAAAAATCAATCCATACGGGATCAACTCATTCCCAATCGGTAATGAAAACAACGTAATCCCGAACAGTAGCGTTAGTTATGCTTGACCCGATACGGAAAAAGATTGAGTTGATCTGCCTTTTTATACCCTTTAAGAGGGTATATTAAAATTGTCCAGATGTTTGTAACGCATAAAAGGAAGCATCTCCGACCACATAAACTATATATATTCTTGATCAGCATGACGAGCTGAGTTGATATAGCCATGTCCGTCTGTCCGTCTGTCTGTCCGTCCGTCCGTCTGTCCGTCTGTTTCTATGCTATCTCCTCCGTCAGTTTTAAAGCTATCTTAACCAAACTTTGCACGAAGTCTTTTGGTACAAATACGCTGCACATTTATCGAAACCGGTCAGATAGGATGACTATAGCATATAGCTGCCATAGGAACCATCATAAGCTGGCATAGAAATTGGGTGTAGAAAATGTATATAGGAGGCCTTGTCAAAAATGTGTACATTTGGCCGAATGTACATATTTGTGTCAGTGGAATCAGGCTACTAATTTATAAAAATTATACAAGCTACAAGGGTATATAAACTTCGGTCGAGCCGAAATTAGCTTTCCTCTATTTTTTAATCCTGAAAAAGATTACATATATACCGGGGTAATCTCAAAAAAGATTGAATTGAGCAAAAAATTCGAGAGCAATTTAATCTTAATAAAAAGATACCTCTCTTCTTCCTTTCCTCCGCCATATTCCATAGGACATCCCCTTTTACACTTCAAGACCCACACCAGTTTTGGTTTTTTTAAAACTTCTGAAAAACAAAGAAAAATAACAATTTATTGCGCTCAACTTGGATTCGAGCCCACGACCATACGCACTACTGAACACGAATGGAATGGCATCTCATCGCTCACGACCATCGCCATCGTTTGTTGCCGGATGTCAAAAATGCTACTTAAACTTTGTCGCTCTCGCTCTCAAATCAAAAATGGCACTTAAATTTTTTCGCTCTCTCTCTCTTAATTATGAACGTGGGATCTCAAAGGGGATTGAAGTAATCACATTTGGAATGATTCAAGCTCGAAAGGCTTGGGCCATTCCCTGGAAGCTTGAATTGTGTCGAATATCCTGTAAATCAAGATTGAATTTTCAAGCTCATGCCGGGCTTACTCCAAGATTAACAAGTAAGAGCGCTGTAGTCGAGTTTCCCGACTACAAAATACCCTGTGCAATTGAGACGCACATGCAAACACACTCACATACACAAACGCATACACACATACGAGCGCACACAAACACACACGCGCGCTCACACGCGGCCTGCGCAGGCAGCGCTGCCTGCATGAACTGGCCGCCTCCCCCACCCCGCTCCTATAAGCTAAATTGTTTAATAACTTTGGTGTTTTTGCTCGTATCTTATTTTCCTTTGGAGAGTAATAAGATATAAGGCTTAGGCTAATATAAAGTAAGCCACCAGGTTCTAACTTTAAAATTGTGGCTGTGACAGCTTTTTGCGGTTTAAGGGGGGAGGGGGGGATATTTTCAAAATCTGAAAGAAACTTGATCTGGGTACGGTATACACCTATGTGCGTGCCAAAATTTGTGTCTCTATCTCTTATAGTCTCTGAGATCGACGCGTTCATACAGACAGACAGACAGACAGACAGACGGACATGGCTATATCGACTCGGCTGTTGATGCTGATCAAGAATATATATACTTTATAGGGTCGGAGAAGCTTTCCCTTTTCCCATTTTTAATGGGAACAGGGTATAAAAAGATTGAAAATATCCTGTCGGTTTTTTTTCTGTGTAGGTACTTCGTCTTGTCCTCGTTTACCGCTAAGCCCCTCAAAAACTTCTATGAAATGGCATGTGTTCTCCTTTACATTTAGGTTGCACAAGGTGCAATTGACTTCCGTACCTCTGGTGTAGCGTCTGTTATTCACATCTAGCATTTCGCATCTTGCTCTGAATATTGCCGAGATTTGGTATTTTTGTAGTATTTTGACAATGTATTGTAGCACCCATCGTGAGCAAGTTGAGCTTATGAATTCACGCTTGACTTTGATCAGCTTTATGGTTGAGAACTTTGCTTAGGCTTAAGTTTAAGCTACTATCCGGCTGTGAACTTCGCTAATAGCTTTCTTGATAAGTGTGCTTTTGTAAGCTGTCTTGTTTGCACTTACACAGCTGATGGACCAACTTGCACTAAGAACAACCTTTCCGCATTAGGGTTACTTAATAAAACTAAAGTTTATATATACATTTTTCTCAGTGTTAACCACCTTGAAATAGGTTCTAAGAATATACATTTTATTGCCCTAAACATAACTTAAATTACGCTGCTTTCCAAAAGGGGGAGACTCTCATAGTTTAAAAGATATTTCATTTAGATGTTATAAACAAATAAAAATATGACCTCAAATAAAGCTTTGCCACGATGTTAGTTTCCAAGTTGTGTGACTGGTTCAGACCAGAATTACACAGTTCTGAACGGAATCCCGTTTTCAGTTTTACTTTCAAATACTCCGTTCTCAATTTTTGGAACCATGGGCCTATGTCTAAAATTTTTGGCCAACTATGAAACGGAATACAATATTAACCGCAGGAGCAACTACAGAAAAAAAATGCTTAATATTAATAAACGTTAATATTACTTATAGTTTTTGTATAATTTAGTTCTTAGAAGTAAACCTTTAAAAAATGACACCGGAACCCTTAAGAGATTTTTAAGCATTTTATTCAGCTCCGAATGCTTAAAATAACTTACCTAAGATTTCGCAGCGCCTAACAACCAATTGAAATCTTCAATCCTTTGTCAAAAATATCGCTCATGACCAGTTTTAAGTTATGACATGCGCATAGAATACGCTTGAAAGGCTTAAATACTGATTCTACATTAGATTACTTAGTATATACTTAGCAATTATTGCACCAGTCACAAACATTAGCAGCATTGTCTGTTACAATAAAACAGCTGATGAGATTACTTTCCATGTCGATTTCTTTGCTGATTTCTCTAACAGACTCCAAAATATTTTCGCTAATTTTTTTGTATAACAAAAAATTCCTTATTTGCCAAAACGCTTACTTTTAGCTTACAATCTGAGGAGATAAGATGTGCTGTTAATGCAATAAAACTTCGTTGTGTGTACTCATCCGTCTACATATCCGTGGTGTAGGCGATAGTCTGCTCCGCTAGATTTGACTTTAACTTTAATTTTAAGCAATTGTATTCGTCTGGTAAGATTACAGTGGTCAGAGTCTACCTCGATTTAAGCAGGTCAGCGGCATTCTGCTTTTCAAAGTCTGCCCCAATGTCTATTATCGATCGGGCTAATTTCAAGAATGCATCACCTGAAATATTTACAAACTTATGTTACAACGAGAAAGTAAAGCTAACTTAGTTTGCGTCGAAGTCTTAATAAACTTGACAAAGCTCGCTTAAACGGTTGGTTATTTCGACCAAATTTCGCAGATAAGTTTAAAAATATATAATTTTAATAATGACCGAGTTTTAGAGTGCTAGCATCGAAAACAAAAAAGTTTCTCTCACTAAAACCCATTTTTTGACCGATCGTTTCTATGGCAGCTACAAGAAGTAGTCATCCAAACCGGGTGGTTCCGACATATTAGCAGCGTGCAGTCAAAAGAGGACTCTGTGCAAATTTTCAGCTCGATAACTGAGGGACTAGTTCGAGTAGAAACAGACAGACGGACGGACAAAGCTTAATCGACTCCGCTGGTCATGCTGATCAAGAATATATATACTTTATGTGGTCGGAGATGATTCCTTCTATGCGTTGCAAACTTCTGGGCAAAATTATAACACCCTTTCCAAGTGTATAAAAATTGCATGTGCAATATATATTAACTCATATGGGTCATTCCATTTGAACTGAGCCAAAAAAATAAATTGTAATATTACAATTTGATCCGTTTTAATCAGATGCACCATAACAGAGTTATAATTGTTTTAAGATTTATGTTCTTTGTCGTTTATCTCGCGAACTGTTAGTGGTGAGACGTGAAACCAATTGGATTATATTCTGGAAATGTAGAGCCTTAAAGCGGGGTTAGTCAATTTTTTATAGTTTATTTTTTATAGTTTACATGGTTCATTACCCATATATTAATGTGTGTGTCACACACATATATGTGTACCTAAATTTTCACCAGAAAACATACCATCGGTTGTGGAAAGTGACCGCAAATCCTTTGTCACAAAGAATAGTTGCTGTCGAGCTAGATATTCGATGACTTTAGGTTCAAAATGGGTTCCTTTTCGCTAGTGACATCTGACATTTTGGAGCAAGTGTGTCGGTGTAATCCACTTGAGCCAGTGCGGCCTGCATATGGCAACACATCATTGCACTTTACACAAAACACAAAATCCACCTGCTTGTTAGTGACTTTTATCAACTTAAAGTTTTTCCATACTTCTAATTGGGATGATGACGGTCTTTAAGTTAATATCATTGTGTTTACTTAAAAGTTTGGCTTTTATGTGCTGTATGCTTTCATAAGTGTGCCCATTTTTGGATAATGTAAGTGTGACCATTTGGCTAGTCTCATAAAGTAATTAACGATAAATTGTTTTCATTACTGTGCTTAAACTTGCTTAGGCCAATAAATATAAATCTGGACCCGGAAAATTTCGGAATTTTCTCTAAACCCGTCCCGATCCAGACCCACGTCTATCCCTTCCCATCTCGATTCCGGCCAACAATTTTCAATTCAATCCCGTCCCACCCGATCCCGCACTTTTTTTGGGGCCGATTTTTTCGTAGTCAGTTTAACTCATATAAGTCATAATCAGTTTTAATCAGGGCTTAATACCGGAACCGTTAACCGAAATAAAACGTTTCAAGTCAAGCACCGGAACCGATACAAACTTTTTTCTGAGAACCGCTTACCGCTTATTGGAACCGGTACAGTACAGTTTCGGTTTTTTTTACCTTTGCAGAGCGCAGATGATAATGCAGGAAAAGAAACTTGGTGATAAAAACACATCAATTGTGTCAACAAATAAACGACTGGATTCTTTAAGACTTTTCTCGCACTTAAACTTGTTCGAAACCATTAAACCATTCTTAACTGGTGGTCAGAGTCCTCCAAAAAGTTTCCAGAATTGTATGAGATTTCAAAAGTCGGGCTTTCTGTTCCAATTACGCGTGGAACCTTTTCTCTGGCGTAAAATTTATAATGAATCCGCTATGAAGTTGTATGGACTCAACCGCATTGAATACAATTACAAGAATGCTTTATAATTAGTGGACATTAAAAATTCGAAGTTAAATTCAAAAACTAATAATATAATATATATGAGTATATAATGAAATCATATGTTCTTACATGTTAAATACGTAAAAAAATACGAAATATGATATAGTTTTACTTTCAATTCATTCAACCATTCACGTTGTGTTGAATTTTGAGTCGTTTTATTACACAGGAATAAAATGATTTAGATTTATCTCAGAATTAAAATTTTCCAATATTAATAATAAGTTATAATAATAATAATAACTTATACCAGTACGTACCGGTATACCGAAATAAAAATCAGGGTACCGTATCGAAGCCGAAAGCCGAAATTAATTGAATACCGAAATAGAATCTTTAACCGAAACATCCATTTCGGTACGTACCGGAACCGGTACCGGAACCGAAATTCCTTCCGGGATTAAGCCCCGG
>JBAMBO010000970.1:0-212394 GCA_037044535.1 Lordiphosa magnipectinata
AAGGATGGTTAAGGTTGTTTGGGAGAGGGTTTAAAATCCGGGCGATTAGCTTCACGCTTATTTTCGAAGCTATACATACAAGAATATAGAATACGTGACATAAATTTGGAAATATAATATTAAAGGCTCCATATGCTCAGGCCCTTAATATAGTATTGAGCTATTTTTAAAAATTAAATCCACCTACCTGCGTGGTGGGGTAAATTTTCAAACTTCGCCCAATTAGCTTCTACAAACACAATTGCTAGCGAAGCCTCGGGTATATGCTAGTGTATATATATACACCCAGAGAAATCTAGCACTGCAATTGGCGAGCCTGAAATCGGCTTCAATTTAGATTTATTTCTGCTTGAATTTTTAAGACGAAAACTGCTTGCATACGAGAAGACAATTGATCTCGACTTCGAACTTGTGGGCAAGGGAAGTGCGGGACGTCATAAGCGAAGAGCGCGAGCAAAAAAATGAGAGCAATTCTCGCTCTTGCTCTCAGCGTCGATGCAAGCAGCGAAGGCAGCTTTGGAATTGGCTGCTTTGCCGCGTCGGTAGTCAATTGAAAGTGAAAAGCCAAATGAGTCGGAAGTGATTAAATTACCATGGATGAAGAAACTAATCTCGAACATCTTCTTAATGAGTTCAATTTGCCAGAAGCATTGAAATATTTAAATGGTGAGTAAAACACGGGAAAACACAGTGGTAAGAGGGAGACGGACATAGTTTAAATAAACTCAGAGAGTCCAAAAATAACTCAAAGAGCTAAAATGACAGCGAACAGCTGACAAATATTTGAGTGAAAAGTTGTCGACGCAGCAAAGTGTGCTTCTATGTTAGCTCTTCTATGGCCTTTGATGCTGTCAGGTCGAATCAAATTCACGGTGCTTTTTTTCACACTCTCACTTTTTGGCCTTGCTCTCGTTGACCAACGCTGATATAGATGTATAGATTGTGTATAGATTGATTGTGTTTTTTGTATGATTTTGCAGCGTGATTCGACATCGCCAACTTTCCCACCCCTAGTTTCCAACGCTTACCAACACTGACCACCCGTAGTGTGCCCGTATGGTCACAATTGGTCACACTGCCACAACCAGGGAAGTGAAAACAAACAACGCGATAAACAAACCGAATTTCCACGTAAAAAAAATGAGTGCAACGGCGGCAAATACAGGCGGTACCGCTTCCCAAGATGCCTGTTATATATCGCTGCTCGGTTTAGCCGAATATTTTCGTACCGCACAGCCGCCGAATATCAAGAAATGCATCCAGTGTCTGCAGGCCCTCTTCACTTTCATGCCACCTTCCAAGGTGCAAGCCAGAACCCACTTGCAGATGGGTCAAGTTTTGATGGCCTATACCAGGAACATTGATCTGGCCCGACAGCACTTGGAGAAGGCGTGGAATATCTCGGAATCGTTGATGAATTTCGATGATGTTAAATTTGACACCGCCTCGTTGTTGGCCCAATTGCATCTGAAAACCGATCAGAGTTCGCACGCGGCCAAGGCTATGCTGAGGAGAGCGGTGGAATTATCACAGAATAATGTGTATTGGCACTGCAAATTGCTGTTGCAGCTCTCACAGATTCATGCCAGCGATCGGGAATATTCGCTAGCCTCGGAACTGCTGGCTGTGGGTGCCGAATCGGCCGAGGAGGCGGGTGCCACCTATTTGAAGGTGTTATTTCTGCTCTCGCGTGCCATGATTTTAATGATTGAGCGGAAGACCAACGATGTGTTGGCCTTGCTCAATTCAGCTGGACAGATTATAGACAACAACATACCCAATCCGCATCAGAAAGAGTATTTAAAGGTGTTCTTTTTGGTACTGCAAGTATGCTACTATCTGGCCTTGGGTCAGGTGAAGACAGTCAAGCCCAGTCTGAAGCAATTGCAAATGTCCATACAGACCATTATGGCACCCAATTGGCCCACAGATGAGGCAATCTTTGGCTCCAATCAACTGGAGATGTTTGTCTGGCTACCCAAAGAGCAACTGTATGTCTTGGTCTATCTGGTCACCGTTTCGCATTCCATGATGGCTGGCTACATGGACAAGGCGCAGAAATATACGGAAAAGGCATTAACCCAAATTGAGAAACTGAAACTGCAAGAGGACAAGCCCATATTGTCGGTGTTTAAGGTCATCCTGCTCGAACATATTGTAATGTGTCGCATGGTCATGGGTAATCGAGAGTTGGCCATACGTGAGATAGCCGCCGCTCGGGATGTTTGTTTGGCTGCGCCACAACGGAGGAGTCTGCTCAAGCGCCATTCGGCACAGTTGCATTGCCTGATTGGCTTATACTCCATGTCCACCAGTTTCTTTGAGCACGCGGAGCGACAGTTTTTGGTCTGTGTGAGTGAGACAACGGAGCGGGATTTGAAATTGTTTGCCAATCTTAATTTGGCCATCATTTATTTGCGAACCAAACGGGATGCGGATCTAAAGCAAATCCTAGATGCAGTGTCCACGGAGAATACGCACACATATAGCAGCCAGGCGCTGATGGGTGGATTCTATTATGTACAAGGACTGCACGCATTTCACAAAAACAGTTTCCATGAGGCCAAGTGAGTAGAAAATGTTACAAAAAATGGTGACAAAACTCAACTCCCTTTTGTACCCTCCCCCCATACCACAGGCGCTTTTTGCGGGAAACTCTTAAAATGGCCAATGCTGAGGATTTGAATCGTTTAACCAGCTGCTCATTGGTTCTGCTCTCGCACGTCTTTCTCAGCATAGGCAATTCCAAGGAGAGCATGAATATGGTAACACCTGCCATGCAGTTGGCCAGTAAAATACCCGATATTCATGTCCAACTGTGGGGCTCGGCTATACTCAAGGATCTGCATCGAATGTCCAAGGATGCACATCACGAAAAAGAGGCCTATGCAAATCATGTGAAATATTCGGAGAATTTGATAGCCGATCAACGGAAATGCGTGCAAAGTTCACATCATGAGCTGGTCAATTGGTTTCAGGGCGAGCCGCCAGTAACCACGGGCGCTGCCTTAGTTTTAGTTGCCGAGACAGCGGTGGCAGCCTCATCCACCTCAGTTTTGCAGCCCACACCCGCACAATTTGGACAGTTTTACTAGATTTGATAAACAATAATACACGAACAGATGTAAGCTTTTTACTACGATTAAAATTAAATTGTACTTTTACTTATCAAATATTTCTCACTAAAGCCAAAAAGGGTAAGGTGAGGGGAGGCCCCGTCTGTTTGTGTGTGGTAAACTTGGCAGCAAATTAAAATAATTATCAAAAAAGAAACTCGGAACTTGCACATTAGTGATACGTTAAACTGGAAAGAATTGAGAAAATTCAATTTCATAAAATATTGAGACAATAATTATGCAAATCAAGTTTGATTAATTTATATTTTGAACAAATTTCATTTCCCCATTCCCACTTTGAGAATCCTCAAAGCATAGAATAAACGTCCATCTGCCTAGCCTGGCTTGCTACTTTTTAGACAAGAGAGCCTATCTGCCACCCTAAATGAATTCAAAATAGCCCTTGTTGTCATCCACACCAATGGCCATAGGCAACCCCAAGTTCCTTCTATTCACCTTCGCCAAACACTCGGAGGAAACATCGTTTTGAAGGCCATAGGAATATCATATCTGGGGTAAAGAAATTGAAATTACTGCTATTACCCACAAGGCTAATGGAAAGCGTATGATAAATAACCCAATGGCGAATCCTACCCATACTGATCACCTCCATCATAAACTTTCCACCCACCAAAACATGCTGGCACCAATTCGAGCATGTCCATGAGAGATCAAGCATTATACCATAGGTATGATACAGTTTAATGAACGTCATGCAGGAGGTGGTGAAGATGAAGATGTTGAATTGTCAGAAGACGACTGTGATATACCTAATAGCATAGAATAACAAACGTACAAAATTTACAATTTCATTTTCGTGTTTCATGATGCGGGGGGAACGCACACAAGGGGTAGGCTGATGCTATTTTTAGAACAGAGTTCCCCAGCGATAGACCCTGGGGCACGAACATACTCGCCATTCACACCGAATGCTTGCCTAAGTCATGCCTCACAGTGTGTTAGGGAGAGACACAGTCACATTTTCGCGCTCTCTGCTTGGGGAACCCTGTTTTAGAATGCCAGAGAACGCCCATAGCTAAGAGAGAAACAGAGAGCTCCCAACTGCATAACAGAGCGACTTAATATTAAAAATGAAAAAAAAAATTCCATCAGAATTTTGGCTATTTTGCTAGAACTGGAATCAAAAATTGAAGAAAACAAACCGAAATTACCCAATTATAAAATTATTTCAATATTCATCAACTGATACCCCCTTAATTTTAGGACAAATTTGCAGGGACCGTAATCATTATAAGTTTTAAAATAAAGCTTACTCCTTAATGATTATTTTTGATTTTTTTTTTTCAATTTCTCACACAATGATGATTATTTTTAAGTAAAAATTTTAAAACTCAAAAATAATGATTACTGCTGAGTTTTATTTTTTTGCTCAAAAGTAAAACTCAACAAGAAATTACGACTTTATCATAAGAAATTTTGGAAAGATTGTTGTATATTCTTACTAAATCTTTATCATTCCTTCAGCAAATCGATAAATAATTTTAATTACTAGATATTTCTAGATGGTATGAACTATTCACCATCAAAACTGTAGGAGATATGACGTTTTTTCCAAATTGCGGGGCCAAATTTGAAAATAAACTTGATCTGCTTGCAAGTAAAAGAAATACAATAGTAAAAAATACATGTCAAACCTCTATCTCTTACCATCTCTGAGATCTGTGCGTTCATACAGACGGAAATGGCTATATCGACTCGGCTGTTGATGCTGATCAAGAATATATATACTTTATAGGATCGGAGATTATTCCTTCTGGCTGTTAAATACTTT
The DNA here is from genome assembly GCA_037044535.1 of Lordiphosa magnipectinata. NCBI lineage: Eukaryota > Metazoa > Arthropoda > Insecta > Diptera > Drosophilidae > Lordiphosa > Lordiphosa magnipectinata. Next base: position 4,909 of record JBAMBO010000970.1, read on the forward strand.
TGCACAAACTTAATATACACTGTGTACCTTTGGTACAGAGTATAAAAACTCAAAATTGCATTTTATGTTTTTGTCTTGGTTCATTTATTAAAAATATATATCAATCTTTCCTAAATTCCTTATGATAAAGTCGTAATTTCTTGTTTCGTTTTATTTTTAAGCAAAAAAAATAAAACAAGCAAGCATTGTTGAGTTTTTTTTAAATATTACTTTAAAATAACACTACTTTACAGTCAAAAAGACCCATTTCTACTGAAACTATTTTTAAGTGTAGTTTGGATTGGTGATCTCAAAAATCGATGTCAAAAATGTTTTTATGGCAACGTTTTTTATATATGAATTTGTTCCATTTTTTCGGTAGGTGCACTTACATTTTATGCCATATCTCAATTCAAAATAGTCAGATTGAGTCAAGAAAGATATGAATCAAAAGGTAATTGAATGGATAATAATCGCTCTAAACACTATTTTCAAATCGGTTAAGTAGTTTGAATAGAATAATAAAAAATAGTTTTAAAAAAAACGAGTTTGTTGCTCGAAAACGCAATAAATTTCGTTTCCAAACGCCTGGGAAATAATATTTAAAAATTCAAAAAAACTATTTTTATTTTTTCTACTTAAGAACCGCACTTCTTCGAAGAAAATAAGATATCGTTGAACAAAATCTATAAATAAGTAGAGGAGCTGTGAGCAATTGAGTGCTGAAAAAAGAGCGTGTTCTTTGAGATTTTTTAAAATACATTTTCATTTGCTTCGACTTTTGTTCTGTTTTGGAATCCTAGGCGTTTAAAAATGAAATTTCTTGCATTTTCGAGCAAAAAATCGATTTTTTTGAAATATTTTTGGTCATTGTATTCAAACTTCTAGAGCCGATTTGAAAACAATGCTCTACGCTTATTGCTTATTGACAATTTAATGACCTTTCGATTCATATCTTGCTTGACACCATCTGACCATGAATGAATTGAATGAATATGAATTGAGATATGGCATAAAATGTAAGTGCACATACCGAAAAAATGAAAAAAATTCATATTTAAAAAACGTTGCCATGAAAAAATTTTTAAAATCGATTTTTGAGATCACCAATCGAAACTACACTGAAAATAGTTTCAATAGAAATGGGTCTTATAATTTTTTTTTTGTAAGCTAGTGTAATCATTACCAATGAGCAATTAATTAAATCTTACAAAATAAAAATCATGGTGGATTTGCATAGATTATCCAAAAATAATCATTCTGGTATAATATTTTTTCTTCTACGTCTATTCTAAGTGGGTGATTTTTTTGATTAAAACTGGATGGAATTTACAACAAAAATTTAAAAATATGCGAGAACCATTTTTCGAGTACTTATACACACCTGATCATATTAATAGGTACACACCGGAATTTTTTAATTATAGATGATTTTTTCGTACTTTTAGTGTTGACTGTTATAATTTTTGGTTTTTTGTTGTTGTCAATGTCTGGCCACACTGTGACAAAGAGTTGAAAGAGGGGCTGCCCCGTATATCAAAGCTTTTCTATAAATTGCGAGTCCATCACACATTTCGCCTGATCATAATAATAGGTACAGTCTCCGTTTCTCACAAGTATCAAGTGAATAATTTTGTAATCAGTGATCTTTTGCTAACTAAAGGTAAATTAAGTATAGCTCCTGTCAATACAGAGATATCAAATAATTATTTTTTTTAGAAAAAATGGGTCGAAATTCTCATTGTACTAAAGAAGAAGCTCGATGGGTTCTTAGTCTGAGAAAAGAAGGCAAATCTTCACGAGCCATCGCCAAATTAATAAACAGGTCTCATAATTTGGTTAAAAATGCATTAGAAAGAAAAGAAAAACAAGACAGGAAACCCGTGGAAGGCCACAAAAAACAACAGAAACCCTTGACCTCTACATAGTAACTTGTGTGCAAAAAGGACCAATTTAAGTCATCGAAGGCTATTGCAGCCGAAATTGGGAATTCAGTTAGTGCTCCAACTATCCGAAGACGACTACAAGATGCCAACCTACCAGGAAGAATTGCCAGAAAAGTCCCACTGAGGCAAACTTTTTGCAAGGGGACCACAAAGACTGGGTAGGATGCACCGGGGAGAAAAAATGGAGAAACATATCATGGAGCGATTAAACCAAGATTAATTTTTTTTTGGAATGACTGTGAAAGGAATGTTCGACGCCCTAATGGAAAGGAATTCCATCCACGGTTTCCATAAAAAAAAACAGTCAAACATGGAGGTGGCAATATAATGGTATGGGGTTGCTTCTCTTGGTACGGCGTAGGTCCAATTTATCAGACTACGAACAAAATGAATGCTAAAGAGTACAAATCCATATTGGAAACAGTTATGGTACCGTATGCTTAGGAAAATATGTGATTACGTTGGGTATTTCAGCAAGATAATGATTCTAAACACACATCAAGGCTGTTATCTAAATTTTTCGAGGACCAAAAAGTTGACGTTCTGAAGTGGCCAAGCCAATCCCTCGACCTTAACCCCATTGAAAACTTGTGGGGAGACTTAAAAAAGAAATTGGCAAAGCATTCATTTTCAAATAAACAAAAATTATGGGAAGGTGTCCAAAAACTGTGGTATGAGACACCAGTAGAGACCTGCCAGGCTCTTATTAAAAGATAAGTGCCCAAAAGAATAGAGGTGGATACACTGGATACTAAGTTAGGAAATACTAATTTACCTAAAAAAAGAACACAAAATAGAAATTACAATTTTTTTTCTTACCAACACATGAAGTGTATCTATTATTATGATCACACTGAAAACGTATCTGAAACACAAAATGATCTCTTTTATGTTATATTATTATTCTATGTTATAATTAAGTTTATTTTATTAAAAACAAATAGTTTAAGAACCAATGAGAATAAATTTTAAGTTTGAAACAAAGAATCAAACTGTTTTCTGTTACCTTAAAGTCAGAGTTGATGTGTGTACCTATTTATATGATCAGGTGTGTAGCTTAATGAACCTTATGCAGGGGGAGGTGAAGATGAAGATGTTGAATTGTCAGAAGATGATTGTTAGATATATAGTAGTATTTTGGTAAACGTCTTGAATTTACATACACATACATTGCGCCGCACTGTTGCTAATGGGCACAAAGGAAAGAGTGCAGCTAACCAAAATCTTTACCTTCCTGATCTTTCCTTATACATATGTGATATTACACTGTCAATTTGTTCGGATGCTGGCAAGTTTAGCCGATCCAAAAAAAACCCAACTTTTTTTTGGCAGCAGCTAATTCTGATTTGTTTGTGAAACCTAAGGTGTGGGACAAGGATAGCGAAATTGTTACCAAGTTGAAGCAACAAGAATGCAGAGCGAACTATTAGTCTTTGGTGATTTTTATTCTATTTGGATTCAATGCGAAATCGAATTAGATAACAACTGAAAAAACCAAGGACAACCAACAAGAACCAAAGAAATACAAAAGCGTCCCGTATATTCAAAATTTAACAAATGCAAAATCAATAACAGAAATATTGCCAAAACAAACAACAACAGCTCTAGCGGAACATGTCACAACAAGAAACCATACAGCTGACTTCGAAAATGTTAGAATACTGGATGTGGAAACGAAATGGAACACAAGAATGACACTGGATGTGGAAGCAGCGCCAAGACAAAAATTAAATAAACAAATATTGAACAGAAATTAAAAACATGGATAAACTGACAACAAACAACAATAATAAAGTGCAATACAGGAGACAAATATGACAGCCAATTAGGTATTAAACATTTAAAGCAAATTTGTAGTGAATATGTGTATGGATGTATGTATGTATTGTCTCCAAATAAAAACAGACTCCCTGAAGAAGGCCTCAAAAAGTAGCCGAAACGCGTAGGAGAACAGCTGAGTTCAAGAATGTTTTAACTGCAGCAAAGGAGGACGGCCTAAAAGTTCGAGAATGCTTGATCCGAGATATAATGTATTAAATTGTTATCAAATCGGCACACTCGTATAATGGACAACATTAATTCGGTTGAATTATCAGGGAAAATCAGTCCAAAACCAAGTTTGTCGAAAATTTGCAGGGATGTAGACGCTTTTATGATGTCACGTGCATTAAAAATCTGAAAATTAAACAATTCTTATATTGTAAGAATAATTTGACATCTTCATTAAATATGTTTCTAAAACAAAAAGGATTGCTAGGCAAGGTAGACATATTGGAATTGTGGAAAAAAAATGTAACAGTATTTCCAGATCTTTTTTGAATTATCAAAAGTTGTGCTAGCAGTAGCAACCAATGAGCGTTTGTACTGTATTCTCGGAGGGGTAGCTTGGACTATCAAACTCAAAATGCTATTATGCAACATAGATATAATTCAGGGCTTAATACCGGAACCGTTAACCAAAATAAACCATTTCAAATCACGTACCGAAACCGATACAATTTTTTTTTTGAATACCGAAAACCGTTTACCGTTATTACTAGAACCGATAGCACCGGAATAAAACCGACAAGTTGGTACAGGTACTGTTTCGGTTTTTATACTCTGTACCAAAAGTACACAGAGTATATCAAGTTTGTGCTAAAACTTTGTAACAGGGAGAAGGAATCATTTTTGACCCTATAGAGTATATATATTCCTGCTCAGCATCGACAGCAAAGTCGATATAGCCATATCCGTCCGTCCGTCCGTATGAACAAACAGATCTCAGAGATGGTAATAGATAGAGGTTTGACAAATTCGTACTCTCTAGCAAAATATCACTTAAATGTGTTTGAAACCATGGTGGTCAGAATCCTAAATTCGAAGGTAAATTCGAAAACTTATAATATATAATATAATATATTTGTGCATATAATCTAATCATAGGTTCATACATGTCAACTACGTAAAAAAATACGAAATACGAAATAGTCTATATGTGTAATTTTACTTTAAATGTGAAACCACGTACCGGTATACCGAAATAAAAATTCGGGTACCGTATCGAAACCGAAAACCGAAATAGAACCTTTAACCGAAACATTCATTTTGGTACGTACCGGAACCGGAACCTGAATCGAAATTCGTTTCGGGATTAAGCCCTGATATAATTACAATCTCGATTAAGAAGTAATTTCTGAGAATAAACATTTGTTGAATGAAGGCACATAACGACAATTAGTATAAGCGATCGGCCAAAACAGTAACCGTAACCGTTAATTGTTTCGGTTTTAAGCTTGGTACGGAGATACCCGTGATTTCGCACGGATTTCGCAGGTTGCCGTTTCGCGAGTTGGTCTGGAGTTCACACGCGATAGTCATATCGATATCATTTATCGAAATAATTGATGTAATAAAACAGACAAATGTGCTGTGGCAGCATTATGATAGCGGCTTGACAAAAATTATCTGGGAAAGTAAAGATGCTGCCCTTGAAAAGAATGGATGTATTTCACAATTCTTTGCTTTTTATAGGAGACTATCGCAACGCTTACGCTGCCGAAGTGCTAAGGCATGCCCATCGCAACTCAAGGAGGAAGCGACGTGGAGTGGGGGTCAGCTCCACATATGTCTTTCTTGCCAGACGTTCTCAGGCGTTCTCTTTTACAGAACCCCTATAGCTCTTCGTACGATTCATCCCCTTTCCTAGTCGTGTCCATAGAGAACCATTTGCTTATTAAATATAAAGGTCACGATGGACTAAAAGGATTAACCAAACTCTGTCAAACCCTAGGTGCCTTCACTAACGCTTCTTACAGAAAGCTATTGTAGCAACTAATGCATCATTGGAGGCCGCCATAACTATTCGCTGTTTATTAATTTGAATGTTACCGCCAACTTAAATTTGTAAACAAAACAACTAGAGATGAGCGCCTTATTTCGCAGTTGCTATCATCAAAATAATGTGCAGAGATTTCGCACACATTTCGCAAGTTTCTCCGTAACAAGCTTTAATCTCTGATTCATTACAATGTGTCACATTTTTGAAGTCAAAAAAGTTGATAGCGTCGAGACCAACTAATTCTGAAAGGGTATGATGGTAGTATACAAACCCAGTCTGAGTTTAGTCTGATTAGCTGCCATTTTCTTTTTATTGCACTTTGAACTTTTTGGCTTCAGAGTAGGATTTACGATTCAATATTTCGTAAACTATTTAAAATTTTGCAAACGAACCAGCTTCATTTAATTACTATTTCCCATAGTTATAGTGTTGGCACGCATTTACAACACTCATAAAAACTAAAAAAAAAAAAGAATATTTTCGGTAAAAAAGTAAAAAAAATTACAATTTGTTAATCATAATTTTTAAGTTATGTTTTTATACTCTTTTATTGATTTAATACAAAACAATCGAAATTTTTGACTGTGTCAGTCAATTGCTACCAAAAATGGCCAAGTCTTAGCTACGTTTTTGTCCTGCATTGCCTAGTCAAATTCGTTACAGTTTTCATGAAAAAGTTGAAAAACAGTACAAAATGAGGGAAAACATGACGATTTTAAGAAATTTTTGTAATTTTTAGTATATAGATGTGACGTTTTTGACTTGCTATTTTGAAATGTTTTGTTAGCCAAGCCAAAAGCAACAACTTCCTCTTTTTTATACAAGATCAGTTAAATCAGATTTTACATAAAATTTTATTCTCAAAACTTCATCCACCAGCATTGAAAGTGAAACAAGACTTCAGTATTATTATTTTGAGGTACTTTTGAAAACAAGTCTTATTTAAGCATATCCTATATTAAAGATTGATTTGATTAATACATGTGCTCTTACATAGACGATACTTGAAATCTTTCCAATGTTTTTTTATGGGCTTTAGGAAAGAACGATTTTAAACGAAATTATCGACAATTACCCCAAGGCTTAGCGATAACACTGTGACACATTTTTGAACTCAAAATTGTTGATATCGTCGAGACCAAAAAGTTCTGAAAGGGTGTGATGGTAGTATAAAAACCCTGTCTTGGTTCGGTGTGCCTACAAAACATTTCTTTGTAGCAAATCAAAAAATTGACATCTTCATACTCAAAATTACAAAGGTTGCCCAAAAAATCCAAGTTTTGAGCACTTTTCTACAGTTTTTCGACTTCATCTTGAAACCCGTTTCAAATTTGGACAAGTAATACAGCACAAAGTTATAGCTTAGACCAAAATAAAGAAACCGATAGAACGAACCAACTTCATATAGTTACTCTTTCGTATAGCTATAGGCCCAAAAGCACGTACAACTGTCATAAAAACTTCATTCACATTTTCGGTAAAAAAGCAAAAATATATAAAAAAAGTATTGCGGTATTTCCGCAAGCTTGTCTTTGCAAGCGCGTAGTTCTAGTTGTATTCGTCGCATCGGTTCACGCTAGAGCTTTTTGGAAAGCTCTTTTCACGCGCTAACACGTGTTTGATTTATTGTTGTTTGTTTTTAGTCGTTCGTGAGTTATAGCGTCGCAAACATGGAGCAAAGTAAAGAGAAAATACGGCATATTTTACAGTACTACTACGATAAAGGCAAAAATGCATCTCATGCTGCCAATAAAATTTGTGCAGTTTATGGACCCGATACAGTTTCCATTTCCACCGCACAACGATGGTTTCAACGTTTTCGTTCTGGTGCAGAGGTGATCGAAGATGCGCCACGGTCCGGAAGGCCTGTCGTCGAAAATTGCGATAAAATCGCTGAATTGATCGAAAGAGACCGGCATAGTAGCAGCCGTAGCATCGGCCAAGCTTGGCTGGGCATGAGTCATCAAACCGTTATAAACCATTTGAAGAAGCTTGGATTCAAAAAGAAGCTCGATGTATGGGTGCCACACGACTTGACGCAAAAAAACATTTTTGCCCGTATGGATGCATGCGAATCGCTTCTGAATCGCAACAAAATCGACCCGTTTTTGAAGCGGATGGTGACTGGCGATGAAAAGTGGGTCACTTACGACAACGTGAAGCGCAAACGGTCGTGGTCGAAAAGCGGTGAAGCTGCCCAGACGGTGGCCAAGCATGGATTGACGGCCAGGAAGCTTGTTCTGTGTGTTTGGTGGGATTGGCAGGGAATCATCCACTATGAGCTGCTCCCCTATGGCCAAACGCTCAATTCGGACCTCTACTGCCAACAACTGGACCGCTTGAATGCAGCACTCATGCAGAAGAGGCCATCTTTGATCAACAGAGGCCGAATTGTTTTCCATCAGGACAACGCCAGGCCACACACATCTTTGGTGACGCGCCAGAAGCTCCGGGAGCTCGGATGGGAGGTTCTTTTGCATCCACCGTATAGTCCGGATCTCGCACCAAGTGATTACCACCTATTTCTGTCCATGGCGAACGAGCTTGGTAGTCGGAAGTTGGCCACAAGAGAGTCCTGTGAAAATTGGCTCTCCGAGTTTTTTGCCAATAGGGAAGCGAGCTTCTATAAGAGGGGCATTATGAAGTTGGCATCTCGTTGGGAACTCGTCATCGAACAAAACGGCGCATATTTGACTTAAATCGCATTATTATAACCAATTTTATGAACAATTGAAAATTCAATAAAAATACCGCAAGACTTTTTTGTTTTACGTTTACGTTTTAGTGCAGCATTGCTTAGTCAAATTCGTTACAGTTTTCAAGACAAAGTTGAAAAACAGTGCAAAATGAGGGGAAAACAAGATGATTTTAAGACATTTTTGTAATTTTGAGTATAAAAAGATGTGACTTTTTTGACTTTCGACTTAAGAATGTTTTGTAAGTCAAGCCAAGAGCAACGACTTCCTCTAAGACGTCAAAGCGAAATTCCAAATAGCTTACGAGAAATGGAGTTGCGAATTCCCATCAGAAGCTGAAAACTTCAAAGTGCAATAAAAAGAAAACGGCAGCTAACCAGACCAAACCCAGCGAAGGTTTTTGTACTACCATCCAAGGCGTATTTAACAAGGTGGCAGCGACGTCGACGTCGCCCTCTTTGCTGTTGCCTTACGCAAGGCGTATTGAACACTCGCTCTCTTTCTTTCGATTGCTCTCATTTTTCGTAAGGCAACGCGATGTCGACGCTGCTGCCACCTTGTTAAATACGCCTTGCTACCATCATACCCTTTCAGAATTTTTTGGTCCCGACTCGATCAACTTTTTAGTGTTGCACAGTGTAATTTGTATTTGTAAAAACACTCGAATTCCGTGCGAACCGATATGAAATGCGTAATCGGTACTACAAATATTGATCGAGTGGAACGGAAATGACCTGGATTCGGTACGGTCGGGTTAGGATTCTTACTGTAAATCTGGTTGGCAGCCTTCGCTATGCAATAAAGTGCATAAAATATGGGGTAAAAGCTAACAAAATACAAGGAAAATTCGGTTTGTAATCTGTTTCAGTTTTGTTTTGCAAAACTATTTCTTGATATGATAAGAATGTCTATGTTGATTAGGGTAATTAGGGAAATAAATTGAATGAAATAAAAACTTAACTTAAACTAAATCAGCTCCATTTTCAGTCTGCCAAGTCACACACAAACACACACACAAAACACACTTACTTACTACTAACTACTCATACAAACTTAAAGCAATAATGATGATTCCTCCTCCTCCTCCTCTTCCTCATCCAATGCATTCACCAGTCCTTCATTGCCGTTCTCCTTGTTACTCAATAAAGTGAAATGATGGATCAATCGTTTATCCTGCTGTTCATGTAATTGTACATGTGTACGATATTCGGCCATGGTCTTAAATCCCTCACTGCAGACAGGACAAACGTATAGTTTATCCCCCTCATGGGTACGCTGATGCATTTGGCAATCACCGCGTTGTGTGAAACTCTTTGGACAATGCAAACACACATAAGGTCTTTCCCCCGTATGGGTTCTACGATGATTTTTCAGCACATTGAGAGCGGTGAACCGCATGGGGCACATTTCGCAGGCATAGGGACGTTCACCGGTGTGCTTGCGTTTATGTTTGGCCAATGAACAGCTGGTGGTGAACTTGGCCATACAAACTTCACACTCAAACGGCTTGTCTCCTGTATGTGTGCGTATATGGGAAGTCAACTCGGCCTTGGTCACAAACGAGTTGGAGCATTGATCGCATTTAAAACTTTTGGTTTCCGAATGACGTAGCTTGTGCTGGCGCAGATTGGCATTTTGAGTGAAACTCTTGCCGCAAATGTTGCACACGAAGGGCTTCTCGCCCGTATGGATGCGCATGTGATCCCGCAGGGTTGAGAGCATGGTGAAGACTGGGAGGGGGGAAAAGAAGCAAATGCAATTTGTTGAAATTCGTTTAGCTGGACCACACTTACCCTTCTGACAAACATTGCACTGATTGCGCAAATTACGCTTATGTCCCTGAACCATGTGCCGGCCCAGCTGTTCCTTGGACTCGCACAGCAATCCGCACTCTTGACAGTTGTGCGCGCCATGTGTGGCTTCATGCTCCGCCAAATGATCAGGCGAAACGAAAACTTTCTCACAATCTTTACACTTGAAATTGCGATTGGTGCAACCATTTTGACGGCGATGTATGATCAAGGATTTCTCCAGGGCAAAGCCAGCATTACAACGGTCACAGCGATATTTGAGTTCGGCCACGGGAGTGGCTGGCACAGAGCCGGTTGCTGTTAAGTTAAGGGATTTGCGTACGCGTTTGGTAGGTGAAGAGGACGAAACTTCAGCCTGATCCTCCAATTTTTCTGCCGGGCGACGACGGGAACTTCTCTTGGAGTGTGGTTTTTCTGGCGACTCCAATTCCTCTTCCAGATGTTGTTGTTGGAGCAGTAACTTTGCGGCACTTTTACGCGTGGTTACCTGCGTGGTGACAGCAGGCACAGGGGAGGCCGGTGTAATCTCTGTCTCACCATTTGAATTATTAAAAATGGAAAAATTATATTCATTTTGCACTTTACTCGAATCCTGATCAGCTTCCTGATTAAATATTATATCTGTTTCATATTTTAAAGGTTGTTTGTCCACTTCCTCCTTTTCTGCCAGCTCCGGGTTAAACTCATAATCAAAATCCTCTACCCCGGGCTCCTCCTCGTCCTCCTGCTGCTGTGCCTTCTCTAGGCTAGTACTAGTATTCTGCTCTTGATCCTGGGTACAAATCTCATCTGTTTGCACCTCTCTGTTAGCAGTTTTTAATTTGTTGTCATTAGTCTGCACAGCTTGGTCCAAGGTGGCAACAGCTGGCTTTGTCACCACATTCACCAGATCGGGCTCCTCGGGCAAAGCATTGGGCAGCAGCTGGCGTAAAGTTCGACTCGAGTTCTCGCATTTGATTTTAAAGGTGTAGCAATGATTGATTTCGCTCAGACAGTTAAGGCATACCTTCTCGGGCAGATTATTCTGGCGTCGCGGCTGAATTGAGATGGATTTGTAAAGTCAAGTCAACACATCTCTCTGTTTTTACTCACCTTCGTCTTGGTGAAATCCCTAAGCATATCGGCCAGGCAGCTGCCTGATCCATCATCATAGATAGATAGAAATGGACCAGTTAGACTTAAACAAGTTAGACATATCTTTTCAATGTCCATTTTTAATTCTTAATTCCACTTAAAACGTAACTTTGCGACTACGTAAGACGCTTCTTGCTATGTTATCAGCTGTTGATGGTTACGTTAACGTATCGATGCATTTTTATCGAAAACAGGGCTGCCCACTTGTTTAAGCAACAGCTGAATTCACACATTGCCGACTAGTTAAAAACGTAATAAACATTTAAACAACTATTATGAATGATATTAAGCTTTTAAAGGAACAGCAACGTGACAAGCATCCTGGCTTTGATGCCTACCTAGATTGTATGACCCGTTCTCTGTTTACGGGTTTGGCAGCATTTTGTTTGGGTTTGTGTTTCACTAGCATTGAGTCGCCTCGGCCCGAATTAATTGCATAATTTTTTCCATTCCAACAGGATTCTCGGGCACTTATTTTGCCCAAAAGTTGGTGCAACCCAAAATCCGTTATCCCATCAAGTACAATATACTATTGTCCTCTTTGGTGGCCACCTTGGTGTCATATCAGACCACATCAACGCGAACAAAATCCTGTCAAGCGGCTTGGATGGCCTTTGAGGACAAACATTCGGTACTAAAAGAGAAGACATTTTAGGGGAAGTTTGGCGAGCATTAAATAGTTTAAGATAATGGCCAGTCTGAGAGCTTTAATCAGCATCAATCGGCTGCGTGCGGCTGTGACTGGACAATTACGCTTCAAGTACACACAACATCAGGGAGTTAAGGGAATACGGAATCGCAAGAGTTTCTTTGAGGCTCAAATGCAGGCGGGTCAGCAGTTGGAAGAGGAGGAAACACATGGCTTAAGCAACGAACTGTCAGATATGCGATTTCTGGATGATCGGTACGTTTATTTTAGTTAAACTTTTTCCTCCTTAATCTCCATTTTCAACTTTGCAGTGCCTACGACGAGGTGGCTGGCGGTGCCATGCGCATTACACGAGACATAGCCTCTGCCCAGCATGTACTGATACTGCAGCCCTACGTCAAATGGTCCGCCAAGCGTACTACACCCAACGATGTTCAACCCGCAGATCAACTGGCTGAGGCCACGGCTCTTATCAACTCGCTGCCCAATTGGCAGGTGTCTCAGGCATTAAAAGTCCCCCTCGAGAGTTTGGAACGTAAAACCCTTTTTGGCAGTGGAAAAATTACCGAATTGAAAACTCTTATAGCCGATCTACGCCAGGATCAGCCGCTTTCTTGCCTTTTTGTCAGCAAAGGCACCCTCTCCTTTGCCCAAAAACAATTTCTAGAGGCCGAGTTCCGCCTGCCGGTAATGGATCGCTATTCTGTTGTCATACAAATACTGCGCTTACATGCCACCAGTGCCGAGGCTCGCCTACAGGTGGCCATGGCCGAGTTGCCCTACATTTGGTCACAGGCCAAAGACGCCAGTGTCACGCAACAACGACGTCAGGGCTATGCCTTGACTGATCTGCAAAAGGAAATTTTAAGAACTCGCGAGCGCAAGCTACGAGCGGAACTGGATCGAGTGCGTCGCCGAAGGCAGTTGCTGAGACAAAAGCGGAAGCAACAAAATTATCCCATTGTGGCCGTGGTGGGCTACACAAATGCGGGCAAGACCTCCCTGATCAAGGCATTGACCGTGGATAAGGATGGGCTGCAGCCGCGTAATCAATTGTTTGCCACTTTGGATGTGACAGCGCATGGCGGACATTTGCCATGTAATCTGCAGGTGATCTATATGGATACAGTGGGTTTTATGTCTGATCTGCCAACTGGTTTGTTTGAATGCTTTGTGGCCACACTGGAAGATGCCATGCTGGCGGTAAGATAGAGAAAAAGTTAATTTTCTTGTTAATTAATGTGTTTTACCCCTGCAGGATGTCATCGTACATGTACAGGATCTGTCACATCCCTGTCATGCTGCTCAGCGTGCCCATGTCGAGTCTACACTACGCTCCTTGGCTTTCAATCTGACTGGCGGTGACAACCAATTGCCTCCCATTATAAATGTATACAACAAATGTGATTTGGTGGTCAACTCCTCAACTGAGCAGACAGAGGATGAACATACTCCCCATCGTATTTCAGCACGAGCACAGATTGGTCTCGAGCCTCTGCTGGAGCACATAGAACAACAGATTCTGTCTGTGACCGGTCGTCGTAAGCTACAGATGCGTGTACCCAGCGGTGGACCCGAAATGGCCTGGTTATACAAAAATACGGCCGTCATACAGACCGTCGCTGACGAAGCAAATCCTGAACGTCTGATGATGCATGTGGTGATCAGTGAACGTACCTTGGACCAGTTTAAACGACAATTTTGTTAATCGCCACCAACGAAATATTTTATTATTGCTCTTGTTCTTTTGTGTAATTAGGATTGGTGTTATTTCATTTAGGTTTTATTAGTTGTATATAAATATATATATATATTGTACTAGACACAAAATAAAATTTAAGGAAAAAAACAAACAAATATATTGCACTCTTTGTGGCTTATGACTTGATTTGTGCTGTGCAGTTTCACTTTGAATTCACAGATTCAATTGAAATGTTGCCCTGTAGATTACACTAGGATTGTTGACAACATAGCAAAAGCCATATGCACACACTCAAAAACTTGCCCTTGTATTGGTGTAGTTCGCTAGTGCAGCAGCTTTTGGTAAACTCTGACAGACATGCACCATACATATGTGTGTCAGAGTAAAACTAGGCGTATGCGTATTGTTGTGGAAGCAAAAGATGAGATTTGCAGAGATCTTAAGTTAATTGATTACTGGTCTTATTGATGTTTAACATTTGAATAATGAAAGCTGTACTGAAAATTCAAACATTTTTACGTACAATTTGAAAACCAGTAAGAAATCCGGACAAGCCCGACTATAATATACTCTGTGCCGCACTAAATTGGTATATACATATCTGATCAATTTATATAATACTAGCATAAAACACGTCGCGGTTCTCTGCGCCGCCATCAGTATAGCCTTTATCAGTATGGAACCAGTATCCCACATCCAGACATCGCACCCACTAACCACCCATCTCCCACCCACTAACCACCCATCTCCTATCCACTCTCTTACCCACTTCCCACCCACATCCTACCGACTTCCCACCCACTTCCCACCCACTCAGCACCCACTTCCCACCTACTTCCCACCCACTTCCCACCCACATTGCCATCCAACTTCCCACCCAAATACCACCCACTTCCCACCCACATCCAACACACTAACCACCCACTTCCATCCCAGTTCCCATCCACTTCCCACTCAGTTAGTTTTTGGCATGTAGAATTTTACGGTCATTTTCACACCCTGGGGGCGGATTTTCCAACATTGGAAAATCGCTTTTCAAATTATTTCGTATTCTATTCTTACAAACCGAGTTTTAAGTCAATCGGATGCGTAACTTTGAAAATGAGTTTGGAGCTAATCCCTGGTAACCAGGGAATCAAACCGATTCGTAATTCGGTTCTGGTTCCAGTGCTGGTACGTACCGAAACTTGTGTTTCGGTAAAAGGTTCTGTTTTGCTTCTAATAATATTTCGGTATTCGGTTCCGTACCGGTACCTGCTTTCTTATTTCGGTATACCGGTACGTACCGGTATGAACCGGTAAAATATGAAGAAAGAGCGGCCATTGGTTATGCACTCTTTCGATTTCTTAGCGAAGACTTAGTAAAAGTTATACGCTTACTTGCCCTTCTCAAAGGCCACACAATTGTGGAAACTTTGTAGAGTTTTCTTTATTTTTATAAACGAGAGTTTTTTCGGGTTTCACTATTTAAACACGGTTTTCTATTTAGAATGTCTCTATACGTGTTTTTTCTCTTCAAGGTTTGTAGATATGGATTTTTCATTCTGTCTCTCTGTCTGTCTGCTTGTCATTTTAATTACAGCTTCTGTCTTCGTCCATCTTCTACTATCTACTGCGTTCTACTCTCGGTTACGTCATCGTCCATTCTCTATACAGTGAGACCATCATTCGATTTTTTACCAATACCTTAACACTTAAATATCGATACATTTATACATCTTGGCGGTCATTTTCAAATAATTTCAAAGACTTCAATTTGGAAAACGTTTTAAGCTCAGAAAAATTGATCACGATTGATGCCATTAATCAGTTTTGTGAAAATACTGAACTACTGGTACTGAACTACTTCTAAAGTATTTGTACTACTTTCCTCACTAAGTTTTAAGTTGAACAGAAATGGATAACACAAGTACTTTTCGAGGTTAGCATTAGCATGACATTATAATGTGGGCCTAAGAATAAAAGATGCAATATTTTTCAAGAGACTGGTCTCGTGATTTTCTATTTTACAATACAAAAGTTTTGAAAGACCAGACTCCTTTTTGTTGGAAATTGCTTAAAAGTCCCCCAAAACTAAGTGTCACTTTTGAAGTCTAGTCGTTGCACTTAGAACCAAAACTGTACCGGTACAATGTTAGGTTCTTTTCGGTCTTTTAGGTTCCAAAAATATCGGTACTCGTATACCGGTACACAATCAATTTCAAATATCGGTTCCAGTTCCGGTTCTGGTTCTGAGTTTTAATCGGTTCTTTTTGGTATACGGTTCTGGTTCTGGTTCCGGTTTGATTCCCTGCTGGTAACTAAACTTTCGCCCACGCAACCTTGACTGGTGATTTTTCCGGAAAATTGGTATGCAGTTCTTGTTGAATTTTCATAAAGATCTTTGAAACTGAGTTTGAACTTGATGGGAAGATAAACAAAAAAGTTTCATCCAAAAGTTTTTCGCGAATTTTCCACAATTCCTGATAGAATTTTCCCAAATCCGTTCTTAGTACTCACTTTCAGCAGAAGATAAAACTACCGTGAAAAATTCAGCATCCTATCTCTTATGGTTTGCTGTGCGACGGTCACCACTCAGTCAGGTTGAACTCTTTTATATATAAGGTTGTCAAAAAAGTCTTGCGGTATTTCCGCAAGCTTGTCTTTGCAAGCGCGTAGTTCTAGTTGTATTCGTCGCATCGGTTCACGCTAGAGCTTTTTGGAAAGCTCTTTTCACGCGCTAACACGTGTTTGATTTATTGTTGTTTGTTTTTAGTCGTTCGTGAGTTATAGCGTCGCAAACATGGAGCAAAGTAAAGAGAAAATACGGCATATTTTACAGTACTACTACGATAAAGGCAAAAATGCATCTCATGCTGCCAATAAAATTTGTGCAGTTTATGGACCCGATACAGTTTCCATTTCCACCGCACAACGATGGTTTCAACGTTTTCGTTCTGGTGCAGAGGTGATCGAAGATGCGCCACGGTCCGGAAGGCCTGTCGTCGAAAATTGCGATAAAATCGCTGAATTGATCGAAAGAGACCGGCATAGTAGCAGCCGTAGCATCGGCCAAGCTTGGCTGGGCATGAGTCATCAAACCGTTATAAACCATTTGAAGAAGCTTGGATTCAAAAAGAAGCTCGATGTATGGGTGCCACACGACTTGACGCAAAAAAACATTTTTGCCCGTATGGATGCATGCGAATCGCTTCTGAATCGCAACAAAATCGACCCGTTTTTGAAGCGGATGGTGACTGGCGATGAAAAGTGGGTCACTTACGACAACGTGAAGCGCAAACGGTCGTGGTCGAAAAGCGTTGAAGCTGCCCAGACGGTGGCCAAGCATGGATTGACGGCCAGGAAGCTTGTTCTGTGTGTTTGGTGGGATTGGCAGGGAATCATCCACTATGAGCTGCTCCCCTATGGCCAAACGCTCAATTCGGACCTCTACTGCCAACAACTGGACCGCTTGAATGCAGCACTCATGCAGAAGAGGCCATCTTTGATCAACAGAGGCCGAATTGTCTTCCATCAGGACAACGCCAGGCCACACACATCTTTGGTGACGCGCCAGAAGCTCCGGGAGCTCGAATGGGAGGTTCTTTTGCATCCACCGTATAGTCCGGATCTCGCACCAAGTGATTACCACCTATTTCTGTCCATGGCGAACGAGCTTGGTAGTCGGAAGTTGGCAAAGAAGCCATGAATCAAACCGGCTTCTAGTTTTACAGCCCTGCTTTTAACCCATTTTAATTATTTTCGGAACCGGTATTGAATGAGTAAAATATCTGTGAAATGTATCGGAAATCGAATAGGGGGAAAGTAATGCAAGTAGAAAGTATAACTTCGCAACGTGAGATTAGGTTACCAAAAAAACCCTTTACAGCAGGCATGCCCAAAAGCGGCATACGACAGAGCACTCACCAATACTCACAAAGATAAGCACCAATACTAATAATGAAATTGTTGTTGGTCAGTTTGCTTGCGCTCGCAAACACCAACTAAAGAAGACAGCAAAACCGGTTTTTGTTCTACGCGACGCACAGACGCGAAATCGTTTGCATGTGTGTCGTTTTGTATACGTCACGCCCTGCATGTATACGATAATTGATTTCCTATGTTCGGTTCAATTACAATAACAAAACGTACCCAAAGAGCATACGGCTAGGCATCGCTGCTTTACAGCATCAAAGCGAGCAATATCGAGGAAATCTTGAAAAAAGGGTCGTATCGTTATAAGGAAGTGTCAGAACGTTGCTTTAACAACTAGACTTTTGAGTCCTTTAAAGTACAAGAGAGAGTTCTATATCGAAGGGAGGCCTGACCCTATACAACGCAATCTGGTGATAGCGGCGGAATAGCAGGGATACCTCAGATAGATGTAGAATCTGAGGACAAGTTTAACAGAACTGTCCATTAAGATAAGTGAATATTATAGCTATTATATCGAATCCGAACTGTTGTATTATTTGCAAGACCAATATAAAATTGTTGGAACGACCTTCGACCACCCCTTTGTCGGGAACAGAAGAACTCTTTACCAAATTCCGTGTATTATATTTAACAATAAGTAAGAAATTCGATGAATCCCGTCTGTACTATACCACATCGTCACTTTTTAAGATTCTGCTTATTATTCTGAACCTGTAAAGATGGGTTCGGAGCCGGACAGCCTTGATTTATACCGATTACTTCTAATATTGACACAGCAAGCACGCGCATCTTAACTAACCAGATAAGCTTGTCGGTCAACATCAAATCATATGCTCGTATGAACATTGAACTCAGCTGTTCAACACTTTATTATTATCATCCATAAAGGTGCAGAGTCGCCGTGAACTTCATGCAGTTAGCTACTAATCTCGTCATAAAATGTTTACCAAAAATACATTTATTCGGCAGCACTTTGGCAGAACATATTATCGATAAAAAAATATTAATTTGCTGGTGGTAGAGTCCCATTTATGACCAAGGCCGTTAACTTATCAGACAACTATTACTAATATTACGCCTACTTTGTTTTAGCTTATTTTGGTTTCGGCTGCTGATAGTATTTGTACTGCATTAAGCTGTATTTGCACTTGTCCGAGTTCTTATATGATATGGCTGAAAAATACCTCAGTTTACTATGTCAGTTGACGACTATGTACCTCTATCCCGAATTTTTAAAACGACGGCTATAGGAACGATCGGTCGAAAAAGTAGTTCTAGTGAGAAAAACTTTTTGGTCAAAATCGGATGAATATATCGCATAGCTGCCATATAACAAATTGTCAAGCAATTGGTCAAAGTAGTGGCGCCATCTATCTGCTGAGTTGAGGAAATAGCTCAGCTAAGAACCATCACATAAGCCGGATGGTGACCTCTCTGAACTCTCGGAATGAGTTCGGACGCTTGTTTTGATGATACAGCATACACTCTATCGTTGTTTGTTGAACGATTCCTCTATGGTGAACATTTTCTCGTCAGTAAACAGGATTCATCTGTGGGCATTGTTCGCGCACTGGCGACGCAATGCTTTTGATTTTGTCTAGCGTTTTTGTTATGAGCAAGTGGCCGGTGTGTCTCTTGTAAGCACCGAGTCCCAAGTTCCGTTTTATGATGCGCGACATGCTGTCCTTGTTAATATTCATCTCACGAGACATGATGTTCTGCTTGCGCGTGATCTTTTATTCCATCAGTATCCTCAAAAAACTTCACGGTACGAAACACAAATTTTCGGGTGATTTCTAGAGAGCGCGACATCCGAAAGATTTCATATTTTTTGTAGCCGCATTTATGCAGGCCAATTATAACAACACGATTTACGAGCGAGTCCAATTCCATGATTGCAAACCACTGCCGCCAAAAACTTTTGAAGCAGTAATATCTGAGCTCGTAAATAACTTTCAACCGTTTTTATACCCTTGCAAAGGGTATTATAATTTTGCCCTGAAGTTTGCAACGCACAGAAATATTCATTTCCGACCCCATAAACTATATATAATATATTCTTGATCAGGGCGACGAGCTGAGTCGACTGAGCTTTGCCCGTCTGTCTGTCCGTCTGTCTGTCTGTTTCTACGCAAACTAGTCTCTCAGTTTTAAAGCTATCGAAATGAAATTTTGCACAGAGTCTTCTTTTTACTGCACGCTGCTAATATGTCGGAAGCGACCGGATCGGATGACTTTATCTTATAGCTGTCACAGGAACCATCGGTCGGAAAATGAGTCTTACTGAGAAAAACTTTTTTGTTTTCAATGTAAGTGTTCTTAAACTCGGCCATTAATAATATTATATGCTTTCAAACAGATTTGCAAACTTTGGTCAAAATCGGATGGGTATATCTTATAGCTGCCTTAGAACCGTTCGGTCGGAAAATGGGTCTTAGGAAAAATAACTTTTTGGTTTACAAGTAAATCGTTCTAAGGGCGGTGATTCTTAATATTACACGCTTTCAGACTAATTTGAAAAAGTTGAACAACATTGAGTGACTATATCTTATGGTTGCCATAGGACCGATCGGTCGAAAATAGTTCTTAGTAAGAAATTTTGTTTGTTTTTAATGTTAGCGTCTTTAAACTCACTGATTACTAATTCTGTATGCTTTCAAATATATTCGCAAAATTTGGTCGAAATCGGATGACTATATCTTGCAGCTGCCATAAGACCGATCGGTCGGAAAATGAGTCTTATTGAGAATAACTTTTTTGTTTTAAATTTTATCGTTCTTAAACTCGGCGATTTTTATATTTTGATATGTTTTCAAAAGATGTTTATCTGTCGGAAAATGGGCTTTAGTTAAAAATTTTTTGGATTTTTATGTAAGCGTTCGTAAACTCTGACATTTCAAAAACAGCATTTGCAAGTGTATATAAACTTCGGCACAGACGAAGTTAGCCTGGCCTTCTCGTTTCAGTTCGCTCTGCTCACGTCGCTGACCAAAAAACCAAAAAAAAAGTCGGGCTCGGGCTTCCCTCAACCGAATGTGTTCTGTTATCGCGCTCACTGTTAAGTGGCTGAGGTCGACCTCACAGCACTGATCGGTCTGACAGCAACCGAATAACAGGCCCAACTCAGTCAATTGCGTGTTTCTCGAAGACCAAACTGTCAAAGTGTTATTTGAAAAGGTTGCAGACTCAAGAGTTGCGGCAGAGTTTAACATAAGCAGAGAGAGAGAGCGCATATAACTATATGACGAACTCGTCGCATACATTCATATCGTTAGCCGAGCCTTACACACCGATGCATACATACGAAGAAGACCTTTTGAATGCGGGAATTATGGCAAACGGTCCCAAAAAGACCTAAGAGGAAAAAAAAAATGTGTTTCTCTCCACTCACAACCAAATAGAAGCAGAGAGCGTAGTTAAAGATTGTGTCGGTACCTCTTTTTTGACAAAGGCAAACGGGGGACCGATTTTTGCGACCTCTAAGTAAAAAGTAAAAGTAAAATTGGCTCAAACAGCACCTCCAGGAGGGCCAGGGACCTACAGTTTAACGCAGAGTCCGAACGGCAATAGTTAGAGAATTTTTGCTTTTTCATGGCTAGTTAATAACTTCACAGCTGGCGCCAGTAGCTGGTGAAGGTGACCGGGTGTGTAAAAGCTTTTTTCTATTAGATGGACCGAGGCGGGATCGAACCCACAACCTCCCGCACCAGCAGCCACACATACTACTGGTACGCCACGCTCGATCTCAAAGTAATATAGCATAAATGTCACGTGTCAAATAGCAGTCAAGTTGGAGTGGATGCGTTTAATATTTCTAGACGAACGAGTGTGTTCAATACGTGTACCAAAACAACTGCGACTACTAGGTATGCTCTGTACCAAAGGTACAAGGAGTATATTAAGTTTGTGTATGTAACAGGGAGAAGGAATCATTTCCGATCCTATAAAGTATATATATTCTTGATCAGCATCAACAGCCGAGTCGATATAGCCAAGTCCGTCCCTATGAACGCACAGATCTGAGATGGTAAGAGAGGTTTGACATAAATGGAACATTAACTTCTTATACTTTCAGGCTGATCAAGTGTGACGCAGTGTAAGCCTAGCACAGTGCACATTGAGCCAAAAATGATCCTCATTAGTGAAAAGAATGCGGCGGTAAACGATCAAGATTTTCGAAATAGATTCAAAATTCCAATTCTAGAAACAAAGTACAAATGACCATAGCGTTGCCAGATCAGACCAATTTATGAAAGTTTACTTCTTTTGTAAAATTATAACGGAAAAAACGTCTTTTATTTTGCCACTGTGACATTTTTCCAGTAAAAAGAGGTTCGGTTTTCACATCACACAAATCTTTACCCTTGTTAAAAAGTACTACTTTTGAGGGGTCAGTGAGGCTTAAGTTACCAAACTGAAGGAAAAACAAAGTCTATGTGCTTTATTTGTAGTGTAATGCATATATCAACAATCCTAGATTAAGCGATAAGAATTATCCACGTTTATTTTACAATTTGTATTATCTTATAAATGATAACCATTTCGTTTATGTATTTGTGCTTTGTATGAATAGGAAGTTTACATCATTTAAACTGGGCCTGGGCTCACCAATATACTCTATAGTTACTTTGGTTTTGTTAAAATTACTAGTGCAAGTCTGTTACAGCCCATGAAATTTATTCCTATATCGGAGATTCCTTAACCAACTGCACTGCAGACTCTAATATTGGCACATTTCATGGTAGAATTTATCAAAAAGCTATAATTTGTGCAAAAATCAATAATGTTATTATTCAAATATGGAAAATGGAATATTTAAATAAATATCTTTATAAATGTCTTTTTTTGTGCCGGTTTTTTTTTGTTTGTTGAGACTTTTCTGCGACATTCGTCTTGTATTGAAAATGGGGAACATTGCTAAGAATTGCCTAAAAATAGTTGGTATTTATCATATTTCGATGGGATCTACCACAGTAACCATTTAGAGCTATACAAAAAGTTTTGCTAAAAATTCGACTTGTCTCCATCTTTTTCAGGTAGCTTAAAATTTGTTTTGGGGGGGGAAATATGGCAAAAATATTACAAAATATGAAGTTGCTTTTATTTAGGGCCTAAAAGCTTACACGCTTTTCACAAAGCCGACTCACCACCACAACCACATTCCCAAACAATACCGTATTCCGTCTACGCTGATGAGCTGGCCTGGGCAATGAGCCAGCGAAGCAGTTGCCCAATGGGCGCCACAATCACAAAAACAAACAAAATGCAAACGATGCGACAATTCTTGAGCAAACTGGCAATGAATTGCATGAACAGTGAAATTGTACTAGTAGTCGTTGAGGCCAAGGCGGTGGACCCTACATGATCCAGCCGCTTGCCATTTCCCAGTTATAACTTGGCTATGTGAAACTGGGCCTGCTGATTGGCCGCCGTCGAGTAATGGGCGAAGGGCATAAGTTGGCAGTAGTGAAGCAACTGCAGTTCCAGTTCATTGAGACATTTACCGGGAGTGCCTGCAATACGCATTTGTCCCGAATCGCGACATTTTATGATATAGCCACGTTGTATCAGAGCAGAGATGGCAATATTTAGATTATCCAGGGCCAGGCAATAGGGATGCACATGCAATGCAGCACCATCTGGTTGCTGGAGCAGTTTCTCGACATGCTGTTGTACGCGCACTAGCAGCTCCTTGTTACTAAACTCTACATCAACAGGTAGCTGTAATAATAGATAACAGTTAAACAGTTTTATCATTTATAAACTTTTACTGACCTGACGCAACGTTACAGCCAGCTGATAGTAGAGGCACAAGAACGGAGCCAAGGCAGCCAATATGACACGTGAGCACTCATTGTCCTGCACCGTAACTATTCCACTTTTATCCAGATGTAAGACATTCTCATCAATCAGCAACTGCAAATGCGTTTCAAATTCCACAGCCTCTCGATTCGATTCAATAATAAACTCATGCTGGAACAAAGCATCCATAGTGGCCACATGCGCGTGCAGTGCCGACAATGTGGCTTTGTGGGAAATGGTTTCACTATCCGCTTTCCGTTTCTGATTTCGTTGCTCTTCCAAGGCGGCCAGCAATAGATAAGCCGGTCGGGCTAACCAAAACATGCAGGGATTTATATACAATTGCAGAGCCAACATGGGCACTGCCACAGCCATGGTTTGTGGACTCAGAGCATGGGCTTTCAGGCGCTTCACATCGATTTGGGCTGCCAACTGTTGCGCAGCCATTGGTGTGAACTGCAAACGTGCCTGATGAAAGGTCAAAATGTTTGCATGAATTTCCACCGTATCAATAATATCCGCCTTGATGTTGAGGGCATTTGTGCTGACATGTGCACCCAGTTGCTCAAAGATGCGCTTCAAATGCACCAATCCTCGCGACAGTTCATCTATATTCAAAGAATGCTGGGCATACAATTGGCTAGCGTAATAAAGGCTCAACAAATTGAACGTATTGATGACAATGCGACGTTGCTGCTGATATACGATCTCATTGGCCAACTGTTTAACCAATTCAATCTCCTGACGATTCAATTTTTGAAGATGTCCACCAACACCGGCTCGCTGCATACGCTGTCCACTATCATGTCCAAAAAATTGACGCACCGATATGGGTTCACCAAAGTCCAGAAACATTTTGCCAAAACGTTGATCAATTATTTTTAAAGCCTTAAAGAAACCCTTGGTGGATTCTTTTGGTTTGGGTACGCCCAGCAGTTCGTAGACGAAAAGTTGCTCCTCGAGAACACGTTCATAGGCCACACTAACTGGCACAATGGTGACATCGGGTACTTCGCCGGTGAAATAGGGCAAAAGGGCCATCGATAGGAGACCCACTTTGGGTACTAAAGCCTTAAAATTCCGTGATCTTGTGCCTTCAATAAAGAACTCCACGCCTATGTGATAATTGGCCACCAAGGCGTACATGTACTCTCGAAAGATATCCCAGTAGAGTTCATCATTGGAGAAACTGCGACGCATAAAGAAAGCACCGGTTTTACGCAGCATTGTGCCCATGCCAAACATGGAGTGAAAATCTGAAAAGGGGGAAGGAACAAAGTATGAGCAATGTGAACTAAAAAGTAAAATTATTCAGGTGGTTCAGCCCAGACATTAAATATCAAATTAAGTTGCGAGATGCTGCATATAAAAGATGAATGCGCTACAAAAACGGACTATCTACTTCGGTCTCTAAGTCTCTACGAACAAAAGTTACAAAAGCGATATGCTCTGCCAAATGTGAATATATCAAGACTAAATTTTGTAATGCGAGAACACCAAATCAGACTTGGAGAGAATTAAAAAGCTTAGGTGTAGGGAAGGCAAAGCCTCAATTAAAATCAGACTTGGATGTCGAGGAACTCAATGCAAAATTTGTAAATTTGAATGTACCTGCAGCAACCCAAAACTTGTACCTGAATACTTTACCCCTATGTGATAGTAGTTTTAGTTTTGAGTGTGTAAAATTCATGTGATGTTCTTGAATGTGTCCTAAAAGTGAAAAAAAATCCGGAAGGCACTTCCGGGAAGGTACTTCCCATGCTTCTTGATCATATCACCTATATATTTAATACGATTTTCACAACCTCTGTATTTCCTGATTGTTGGAAAGTAGCTAAAATTATACCCATTCCAAAAAATAAAAACGAGTTCATACCAATCTCTATTCTTACTTTTTTGGCAAAAGTATTTGAACAACTAATGGTCAAACAGATTCAGACATTTCTCTCAACCAATTCTTTGTTAAGCCAACTACAATCTGGTTATCAAAAGTTCAGAAGCTGCACGGCAGCTATTTTAAAGATAGTAGAAAATATCCGAAGGCAGACGGACAATAAAAATGTTACATTATTAGCCTTACTGGATTACAGCAAGGCATTTGATACAGTTGACCACGATATCTTAAGTACCAAGCTTAAAAATCTCTACAATTTTTCCTCAACTGCAACGCGTCTAATTAAGTCCCATTTGCGGGATAGAAACCAAGCAGTGGTCTCGGGGTCTTGTATGTCATGTTTCTTACGTCTGAGTCGCGGTGTTCCTCAAGGTTCAGTTCTTGGGCCCTTACTCTTCTCTGTGTATATCAATGACCTTCCTGACTGTCTGATAGGTTGTGATGTCCATTTGTATGCCGATGATGTTCAACTTTATGTAAGTCGACCGTTACGTGAAATACATGAGTGTGTTAGAATCTGTAACAGGGATCTTGTGGAAATTGGCGAATGGGCTAAAGCAAATGAATTGGGGCTAAATCCTAAAAAGTCGAAATGTTTGGTAAATTACCAGAAAAATTTTAATGTTTGTGATCTCCCTAAGCTTACCATAAACAATGTTCCACTGGAATATGCTAAGGATACCACTAACCTGGGAATCCAATTTAATAATACCCTAACCTTGAGCGACCACATTACGAAAGTGCCCGGGAAAACATTCGGGTTAGTTAGGCAGCTGTCGCTTACTCAAAAACTCATTCCTCTTCATCTAAGGCTTTTGGTCGCCAAAACATGTCTCATCCCGACTCTATTTTATGGTGTGGAAATATTTGGTATTAGTGACGCAAGCAGTATGCAAAGGCTTAAGGTGGCCTTTAACTCAATCGTAAGATATGTTTTTAATCTAGGTCGTAGAGACCATATCTCGCACTTTGCTAAACAAATTCTTGGCCTAGATTTAGAGTCGTGGATCAGACTCCGTACTTTATTACTAGTCCATAAGATTCTAACGACAAAAGAGCCTGACTATTTATTTCAAAATATACAACTTGCTGTGTCAACACGAACGAAAAACATAGTTTGCCAGCGTGTAAACCTGGCCAGCTCAGAAAAACACTTTTTCATTCAATCTGCCCGCTACTGGAATAACCTGCATTTTAAATCTCAATTAACCAATCATCTCAAAAGACAAACATAGATTTTATAAACGTTTTAGAAAAGTTTAATATTGCATTAGTTGTGTTAGGATTATATTTTAAGTACTTTAAATTTCATTCTTTTTTTTTATAATATATATTTTGTATTTTTATTATCTATTGTGATCTCTCTGTTTTTGTGACCGATGCACTAATTTATAGTACTTATGTACCTGTAGCATTGGGATAATTCCGAAATAAAAATTAAATTAAATTAAATAACATGTAAGGTAAACTATGTAAAGTTAAGTTTTAAACCAGACTATCCTATTATAATAAGGTAAAGAAGTTTTGAGAAGGAATATTCCCTTTTTTGTCTCGCGTTCGTTATAAATCAAACACAAATCCCACTTAATTGAATGCATAGAACCTAAGCAATCACAGACTTGATGAAACAAAAGATTCTGAACACAAGTACTCCATAATCGGTGATTCCAAAGACCCTAGAACTCACAAAGATAAGTAAGGAGCATACATGTGAATGGCAAGGGGAAATTTCAATGTGAACCTTTGATTTTGCAAGTGTAAGTCTGCTGAACGAACTTTGCACACAGACAGCATACACATGTAAAATTATAGGTCCACATCGCAAATTTCCCTGACATACATTCTTGTATGGCCGTTACTCATCCTTGTGATGTCTAGGGACTTTGGTGATACCACCTCTGGCAACCCAAATCTTGACAGGATTCTCTCTCTAAATGCCTTTTTCAATGATTCAGCTTTTGCTTTTCTCATTGAAACCAATTCCGTTCATTTGGAGAAACTGTCTATGAGTACTAATAGCATGGTGTTCCCATGGTTTTTCGGGTACCTGAGTAAGCATTTTGACTGCTGCTTGTAATTGACTAGGCTTTTATTTTTTATAAGTCTCGCACTTGTTGACGTACCTCCGTACCTTTCTATGCATTCCTGGCCAATAGTATCTTTCCACTACCATTCTTCATGCACAGCTGCAGCTGAATCATGGTTTTCTTTTAATACTCTTCCCTCTCAATACATAATTTACAGGAAACAACGTCTACGTTCCCTGCCCTATGAGGAATATGACTGTAAAATTCTGCACCTTCTGCACAAATAGTCTGAAAAATTCTGTGAATTATGTATGCATGTACCTTTTTGTCATTTTCATTTTCCCTTGGCATACATTGTTGACCGCGATTGTTGGCAATTTTCTCCAGATTTCGTTTCTTTGGCCCCCCTTCTGTACGTTTCTAGCGGTTAACTGGAAAGCGCATCTGCTACAACATTCAATTGAGCCTTTCTATATGCAATTTCAAAATCATATTGTGGCTATACAGACGTACTATGTATATTATAGGTTACAATACCGGGGGCATTTTATATTTACAGATTTGGTCACACAAACAGTCCAGAAGTTTTATTTAGAGCAAAAGCTTTTGCTGTCGTTTCTTCAGCAGCTAATGACAGAGTACAGTCGGGAGTCTGAGAACCTGGTATTAGGTTCAAGGCCAGGCTATATCCGGCCATTATAATTCGTTACGTTCGTCGTAAATAACATGAAACAAAATAACTAAAACAAATTCTAGTCATAGCATGTAGCATTAGGGTGTACCAAAAAAATTTTGGTTTTTGCTCAGGCATTTTCTGAAAGCCTTTATAGGGGTAAGTATTTTTGAGTTTTTTTTTTCAGATTTTTCGGATTTTCCACAAAAATCGGGTTTCCGTACTGTTTTTGAATTTTAATTATAACTTGGTCAACATCCACGATTTTCTTAAATTTCAAATCAACATTTTTAAAGAAAAATGTCAAAATTTTACTTTTATGAACATAAAGGATACGTTTTGGCTATGCTTTTGCTCATTCAGATACCATATGGGAATTTCCACAGAAAAGTCCACCGAGACCAAAAAATGAAAAGTACTTAAAAACACTATTTTTGATCATTTTTTCATGGGAAAATAATCAAAATGAACTAATATGCGCCAATTTTATATATTATATATTCAAAACCCATTTCGAGATTTTCGAATGCAAAGTCGCACAAGAGCCATTTTCGTCATTTGGATACGTTTTGTTGTCTTAAAATGCCTTAAGATTGCATTGATTTTTGGTCTCTAAACTATTTCTAAGGGTCAAAGAGTTAAAAAATAATGCAGAAGACGCCATTAGAAACTATATGATTGCAATTAACTAAGTTTCTGCTTTATATTATAACAAAAACTACATAGATATAATGAGGAAATTTAAGAAACGTAACGTCAGGTAACGTCACGTCAGATACTTATGTAATTAAATAAACTTGTATTATTTCAATTCATGCTAAAAAAAATTGAATAAAAAAGGTTTGCCCATTCGCAGAATTTTGCATTTTTCTAAAACAAGACGAAACCTACTTGCGTTTTATGTAACGTCACGCCAGCATATATGTTTGCTTATATCTTTAACTCCTTATGATCGATTGGTGTCATTATTTTTGCTGATTAGAGTGCTACTCAATTGCTACCTAAATATAGAACAATCTTTTTAAAGAGAGAGATTTTCATATTTTTTAAAAAGATTTTTTCGTGTGAACGTAACGCGTCACGTCAGTTTGGAAACGCCCATATATTACATTTATTCGTAAATTTTGCATAAATTTTGTAAAAAACGCATTATAAAAACGATCTTAAAATTTCTATGAAAATCAAACCAAAATAGTGATGCAGTTTAAAAGAGTGGTAAATTTTAAAGTTAAAGTACAAAGCTTTAAAAGAGTATAACTTTGGAACGGTGAGGGCAAATTAGGAGGAATTAGGGAGGAGTGAAAATTAATAAAAAAAATTGCGTTTTTGGGACACCCTAATGTAGCATCTTATAAATTCTTAGAGATGTCCGTTAATTCCTTGAAAATTGGTTGATATCGTCTTCGTAATTATAAATTCTAGTTTGAATGATAACTATCTTAGGCCAGCCATTCGTGGATACTTTTTAGTCCAAGGTCAATATTTTATAACTCCTTAGAAAAATGATTACTTTCTAAGCAGTTCATGTGAACTAAACCAACCAAGTTTTTTTGCTTCTTATAATAAATTGTTGACTAACCGCGCTATAAGGCTCTACAAATCCAGAATATAATCCTATTTGTTTGACATTTTCACTACTAACAGTTCGCGAGATAAATGACAAAGAACATAAATCTTAAAACAATTATAACATTGTAATGGTGCATCCGATCAAAACGAATCAAATATTAATATTACGATTTTCATGTGCTCTATCCACAAAAAATTACAAAAAAAAGAAAATCCCGAGTCCATTCTGAGGCAGGGTTTTAGCAAAATTTAATGGTTTTTCAGCTATTTATTAAAGCGCTTGTGTGCGTAGCAGCGAATCACGAAGAAAGCGTTACGACTTTTCAACATGAGCAACAAACAAACGAACAATTGCCTCGTTGGAGAACAAAAAGCCGAACGAACTTGCGAAGAGCAAACCACCGAGTGTGCTATTTATAGAGCACACGTATTTTCTCTCTCTCTATACGTGTGTCGGCTGCGACGCCGGCAGAATTATGAGTTCCTATGTAAAAAATTGATCCCAATATGGAGTCAAACTTGATAAAAAAAAATCCCTTACAACTTTTTTATACAGGTAACAGGTTGATTTTTTCAGTCGGACTTTGTAGAACGTGGTTCCCAATGGAATGCCATTTTTCATACTTGTTTTTACAGGGAAAAAATCACTACATATTTTGTTAGATTGTTAAATTGCATCTACATTCATTCCTCATGAGTTTGGAAGGCTAAAGTTCACTTTAACATGAAACCGTCCCTTCTCTCGGTTGTGCTTTTGGCACGCGTACGTAACAAGAAAGAACGCAAAGAAAAACCCGAACTAACACGTTCTTTTTCATGTAACATGAAACGTTCCCTTATCTAAAATTTTAAAATTACACAGAGACACTTAAGAAGGAAGGGTATTCGTTCGACGAGTACAGAAATGCGTTTCAAAGAATCAAAAACGAAGTATACAAAGCGGCTTCGGATGCAAAAAAACAGGAAACAGCGATCATAACAATTACCACAAACAAATATAACTTTTAAAAGTCAATTTAAAAACTTATTGTTGAATATTATACATTTTATTTTTGTTCGAGATTTGGATTAAGCAAAATGTAATAAAAAATTTAAAACTTCAATTGAAACTAAAAAATGTTCGTATCACATACTTGACCCGTTCAAAAGTCGCAGCGAACGCCGCATGCATGAAATATTCCCTTCCGACGGATGGACTTCTGGAACTGTTCTTTGAAAAAAAAATAAATTGCAAGGGAAACCCAAACGATTTACGAAGTTTAAAGCAACAATAAAAACGCATGCTAAAATACCAACCCAAAGAAGCATTCTTTGACGGTTTCACGACTTAATAAAAGCGAATGGAACTTTTCAGTTTTGGGAACTACTTCTACGGTGAAAAAGAAGTTATAAAGATGTGCATTTTTCATGATTTCAAATCCGACATACCGAATTATACCAAACCTTAAAAATTCATTTTCAGTAGTAAATAACATGAAATTGCCATTAATTTGTAATTTTAATTTGATATGACGTTCCAAAAATTGTATAACTTTGCATCCTGCCAGAGAAAGCATTTCAACTCGAGTCATCTTTACTTTATTCCCCATTTATTGCTTCCTTCGATCGTTTTTCCTCCCTACTTCATTTCGCATTTCAATTTTTTTCTTCTATCTTCCTAGTTCCTTCCTCTCTCACCATTTCTTTATCATTTCAAATTTATGCCTTTCGTTCATATAGAACTATTTCTCACATCTTCCAGCATTCCTTCAATTCTCTCTATTTTCTATCTAGTTGGTTTTAATTTGTTTTGGTAAGGCTAAGAGGAAGGCTCCATGAACGGAAAGTAAGACCAGTTTCCCCATGTTGAGCCTTAGACAAATTTTTTTGTAAGTTTTCCTTTTCGCCGAGATGCGATCTGAGTCTTAAATATGTTTTGTTAATGCATTTGTAAATGCTTTTTATTGCTTTCAGCCCCTAATAATGAGTCAAGTAGCTTAATCGAAAAGGACCACTAACTGCCCATTCTGATCTAAATCGACTATTTTGGTCTATTTTGGTCAGAACAGGGCTATTCAAAGAAGATATAGCAAAAGTCATCCTGCAAAGCATGAATTCTTCGAACATTTAAATTCCAGTAACAATACCCCCCACACGATCACCCAGTGACTCACCCATTCCGGCCGCAATTCCCGGTATTTCAATGTCGTAATAATAACATATATAAGACATCAATATGAAATCCATATAACTCCTATGACTGGGCAGATATAGCACCGGGCAACGACCCATATCTTTGCGTACATTTGCCATGCTCGCCGAATTCACATAGAAACCATCACAAATCCTTTTGCCAATTGCCGTAATGGCTATGCCGCACCAACGTATTATGGCCATATTTCTATCCAAACCAATCTCATCAATTATCGCCTTGGCCTGCTGTTCCAATTGCTTGAGCGGCTGATTTGTCTCCCGAACGTAGTGCTCCAGTATGGAACGTAGTTTTTCACTACGCAACACATGCTGTTTGAGCTTCTGTGGGTTTAAATACCGTTCAAATTCGTAGGCCACTTGCGGATTAAATTCTCTGGTCATGGAGGCTTCCTTGCCCGGCGCTATGATATTCTCGAAGTTACGCATGTAGTCTGATGAGGCGGGTGGGGATGACTTCTGTTCCATTCTCAACAATGTTTTTGGTTCACCTGCAATAAGAGATCGGGAATTACACTCAACTGCCGATTGAATTTAAACGGAAAATGTGTCGGCACAGCGGGAAATCGACCGAATGTTGTCGACTGTGCCTCTGTTTGTTGAATAAACTGTCAAGCAGGTAGACCACTCACTTGACAGACATCATGACACACAAACCGAAACATACACACGCACAAATATATATATGTATGTACATTTTACACACATGGCAGCAGATATCTTCTACAACTATTCATAAAGTGTATTATCTCGTCGTTTCCAAGCCAATGTGGGCTAATCAGTGGCCACCACGAACCGATCCACTCATCGTTATGTTGGGAAAGGTGCTAAAGGTGAGCGCGTGCAGAAAAGTCCCATACAAAAATTTTAAGAATTTACCAAATTTTTTGGGGAATCCAAATTGACAGCTTAATAGTTCGATTTAATGGATTGACACCTTGATTTATCGAAAACAGTTCAACTAAAAATATCGAAGTAGCGCAATGAAAATATGAAAAATTGAGTAACAGCCAACCTTGTCCTTGAGATGGATAAATAAAAGCCAGTTGATAGATACTTGTGATTTTGGAGTTTGTATTGCGAAAGCGGAAAATGGGGGCGAGAATTGGTATTGGGTTGGAAGAGATTTCCGTGACACCTCCGAATAACACATTCTTAAAAAAAATATATGCATTGCACATATACTTATTTCACTGAGGTACTTTGCTCCATTGACTGTAACGTAGCAAACTTCATTATTTTTTAAAAAGTACAGTCCAATGATGCCGCCGGCCCTCAAACAGCACCAAACAGTGCATTTTTCAGTTTGCATTGGCAGCTCTTAAACTGCCTCTAGCTGCGGTGCATACCAAAATAACTTGAATAGCCTGTTCAGTGGGTCGATTATGACGACCAGAGCCCGATTTTTGTAATAAAATTCAATGATTTGCAAGCGCTG
Source organism: Lordiphosa magnipectinata (assembly GCA_037044535.1). Lineage (NCBI taxonomy): Eukaryota > Metazoa > Arthropoda > Insecta > Diptera > Drosophilidae > Lordiphosa > Lordiphosa magnipectinata. The sequence continues at coordinate 38,154 of JBAMBO010000970.1, forward strand.
TTCGTTTATTAGTCTATGCACGGTGAAATGGCAAATCTTACTTAGCATTTTTGGCGTTGCCACATGTTACGAAATACGTATGGGGTGTCAAAAAATGTACACTGAATAACCAATTAGCATAAAAATCAACCTTTATATGGTTTAAAATTTCCATATTCATATCATTTGGCAACAAGGTCCAGTATATTGAAGTATTGGTGGTGATTCTAGATGATTTTCGTGTGCTGAACACGAATCTTTTTTCAGAAATCTTCCATCACGTCGGTATTTTTAGTAATTTAAGCTTAGCCTTGCATAAAATGGCTTTTTTGACCCTTTTTAGTAGCGTTTTGTGGGGAACCCATACCTTTGTTTTGACTTTTTTTGATAATATCGTAAATTAATTTTTCTTAACTTTAAAATAAACTATCCCAAAGAATTGTACGATTATTTTTAGCGAAGTTATACAATTTCGAATACAAATAATAAGATAACAAATTGTCTACTGCCCAAAGCTTTGCCTTGCAAAAACAGTGCAGCAGGCTAGAGCTGGAGAAACATCAATGTCTACTTACATCGAAATTTTCGATGTTTGAGAAGTATTTCAGATTTTTTTTTATGTCAAATTTTGAGAGTCTGGTGATGTACCTTCCCCAATGCACTTTCTTAATTGAGATTAAAATGGAAATTAATAAAGAATGTATATATATAATATAATGTATATATATAAATTTAATATACATCTGGCTGGCTCAAGGTCTATGGTTGAGTATAATTCTATATGAACAAAACAAATCAACAGATATTAACTGGAACATTTTGAGAATAACCAAATTCTCTCATCAGCGGACTTGTTTTGCTGTTCACACTTCAAACAAACATACTAGTTCGTATTTAAGCCGCTTCAGGCGGCGAATAAAGACATAGGAATTCCAATGTTGTAAATTCGCAGTTTTTTGTTTGGAGGTGTTTGTTTACCAATTTGCTGAAATTAATTCTGTTGCTTATATGTGGTTAGTCTATTCGTCCAATGATCCTCCTTAGTAGGGCCAAGAGTTTGTAAATACACATAGGGTATTCACCAGCCCGCGTAAAAGCGTAATTGTGTAAATTTACGCGACGCAGCTATTGAGCACCCCTTCTGTTTACCCTCGTGATTTTTGGCGTAAATCAGCTGTTTTTGACAGGCTGTGAATTTTGCTGTTAATTGAGATTCAATACATACTATTTACAACTAATTTCAGATGCCTCAGTGGCGTAGAGCACTGCATGCATAACTCGTAGACGGTAAGACGCGTGTTCGAAGCATGGAGCTGACTTTTTATTTTTTTATTTCCATTTATTATCGTTTGTGATTGGCATCTTTTCTGACATCGGCCATAGTTTTGGGCCGATAATTTTTATTTTTTAATAAAAAAAAAAATATTGACCCACCATCCTTTACCGGAATTCGAGCCGGAATATCAAAAAATACGAGGCGACAATCCTATCCACTCAGCCAACGGCTACACACAAAAACAGGTATCTAAATTTATATATCAGAAAAGTACGATACTAAGTACTTTTAGCCGATACTTTGAACACGTCAAGTTTTTCCACTTTTACACTTTTACGAGCGATTTTATTAACATACCCCAGGGCAACAAAAAGTTGGTAATTTTTTTCCTATGTGTTTTGTTGTTGTGTCGTAAACTTTTGGAGTTTACGCTTTTTGATTTACGCTTTTACGTGAGCTGGTGAATACCCTAACAGGGTATTTGTTTGTTAGTTTTATAATAGGGAAACCGTTTTTTTTGGTTTTTATTACAAACATTATGGCGTTCCGACCGATCTCGAAATAGCGATCGTTGTACGGACATACCCAATTGCTATTCCAAAATGTTGTAAATAATATCTGTTGATTTGTGTTGTTTATATAGATTTATACTCAACCATAGACCTTGAGCCAGCCATATGTAAAACTTTGACTAAAATCAAAACAGGTCACTAAACCCCAAATACATAAATTGAATATAACTAATGTCCCTAATAAGTCTCTAGATCAAATATTTTCAGCGTCTATCTAACAGGGTCTGTGCAGCTTTAATGAATGTCCTTTCAGAAGCTGTGGATGTTGCCGGAATACATAAATATTTATTAGACACCTTTTTTTAGTGAGCTCAGACTTAAGTTCACTCCCCATTTTTTGTGTGTTTTGCTGCATCTCGCATATTAGTGGGACAATTAGTGAAATAGTGGCATATTTCTCCCAGAAATTTGCAAAGTGGCATCTTAAAAAAGGGTAAGGATTTCTGGCACTTCTTGTTAAGTTTCTATTTGGGAGCTTTTGGAGTTGCTTAAAGTTTGGAGTTAAATTGTGGATAAATGGTCAGACAGAAATAAAATTCGCTTTATCATTAAATATAAGGTTGTCAAAAAAGTCTTGCGGTATTTCCGCAAGCTTGTCTTTGCAAGCGCGTAGTTCTAGTTGTATTCGTCGCATCGGTTCACGCTAGAGCTTTTTGGAAAGCTCTTTTCACGCGCTAACACGTGTTTGATTTATTGTTGTTTGTTTTTAGTCGTTCGTGAGTTATAGCGTCGCAAACATGGAGCAAAATAAAGAGAAAATACGGCATATTTTACAGTACTACTACGATAAAGGCAAAAATGCATCTCATGCTGCCAATAAAATTTGTGCAGTTTATGGACCCGATACAGTTTCCATTTCCACCGCACAACGATGGTTTCAACGTTTTCGTTCTGGTGCAGAGGTGATCGAAGATGCGCCACGGTCCGGAAGGCCTGTCGTCGAAAATTGCGATAAAATCGCTGAATTGATCGAAAGAGACCGGCATAGTAGCAGCCGTAGCATCGGCCAAGCTTGGCTGGGCATGAGTCATCAAACCGTTATAAACCATTTGAAGAAGCTTGGATTCAAAAAGAAGCTCGATGTATGGGTGCCACACGACTTGACGCAAAGAAACATTTTTGCCCGTATGGATGCATGCGAATCGCTTCTGAATCGCAACAAAATCGACCCGTTTTTGAAGCGGATGGTGACTGGCGATGAAAAGTGGGTCACTTACGACAACGTGAAGCGCAAACGGTCGTGGTCGAAAAGCGGTGAAGCTGCCCAGACGGTGGCCAAGCCTGGATTGACGGCCAGCAAGGTTCTTCTGTGTGTTTGGTGGGATTGGCAGGGAATCATCCACTATGAGCTGCTCCCCTATGGCCAAACGCTCAATTCGGACCTGTACTGCCAACAACTGGACCGCTTGAATGCAGCACTCATGCAGAAGAGGCCATCTTTGATCAACAGAGGCCGAATTGTCTTCCATCAGGACAACGCCAGGCCACACACATCTTTGGTGACGCGCCAGAAGCTCCGGGAGCTCGGATGGGAGGTTCTTTTGCATCCACCGTATAGTCCGGATCTCGCACCAAGTGATTACCACCTATTTCTGTCCATGGCGAACGAGCTTGGTAGTCGGAAGTTGGCCACAAGAGAGTCCTGTGAAAATTGGCTCTCCGAGTTTTTTGCCAATAGGGAAGCGAGCTTCTATAAGAGGGGCATTATGAAGTTGGCATCTCGTTGGGAACTCGTCATCGAACAAAACGGCGCATATTTGACTTAAATCGCATTATTATAACCAATTTTATGAACAATTGAAAATTCAATCAAAATGCCGCAAGACTTTTTTGACAGCCTTATATATTCAATTTTTTGTGAAATCGTATAAAACGAGAAGGCCAAGCTAACTTCGTCTGTGCCGAAGTTTTTATACCCTTGCAAATGCAACAGTCACAGTTTAAGAACGCTTACATAAAAATCAAAAAATTTTGTAACTAAAACCTATTTTCCGACAGAAAAACGTCTGAAAAAAGTTTTTCTCACTAAGACTCAATTTCCGACCGATCGGCCCTATGGCAGCCTTAAGATATAGTCATCCGATTTCGGCCCGATTTTGCGAATCTATTTGAAAGCATATAAAATAAGTCATCAGCGAGTTTAAGGACGCTAACAAAACTAAACAAAAATTTTTTTTACCAAGACTCATGTTCGACCGATCGGTCCTATGGCAACCATAAGATATAGTCACCCGATGTCGATCAACTTTTTCAAATTAGTTTAAAAGCGTTTAATATTGATAATCACCGACCTTAAGAACGATTTACTTAAAAACAAAAAAGTTTTTTTTCACTAAGACCCATTTTCCGACCGATCGGTCCTATGGCAGCTATAAGATATAGTCAACCGATTTAGACCAAAATTTTCAAATCTGTTTGAAAGCATATAATATTATTAATGACCGAGTTTAATCACGTTAACATTGAAAACAAAAAAGTTTTTCTCACTAAAACCCATTTTCCGACCTATGGTTCCGATGGCAGCTATAAGATATAGTCATCCGATTTAGACCAAAATTTTCAAATCTGTTTGAAAGCATATAATATTATTAATGACCGAGTTTAATCACGTTAACATTGAAAACAAAAAAGTTTTTCTCACTAAAACCCATTTTCCGACCTATGGTTCCTATGGCAGCTATAAGATATAGTCATCCGATTTTGACCAAAATTTGCAAATCTGTTTGAAAGCATATAATATTATTAATGACCGAGTTTAATCACGTTAACATTGAAAACAAAAAAGTTTTTCTCACTTAAACCCATTTTTCGACCTATGGTTCCTATGGCAGCTATAAGATATAGTGATCCGATCCGGTCGGTTCCGACATATTAGCAGCGTGCAGTAAAAAGAAGACTCTGTGCAAAATTTCAGCTCGATAGCTTTAAAACTGAGAGACTAGTTTGCGTAGAAACAGACGGACAGACAGACGGACGGACAAAGCTCAATCGACTCAGCTCGTCGCCCTGATCAAGAATATATATAGTTTATGGGGTCGGAAATGAATATTTCTATGCGTTGCAAACTTCTGGGCAAAATTATAATACCCTTTGCAAGGGTATAATTACTAAAAATTTCATATCTTCCTTTGAAAAAAATCGTAGAAATGTTTGGGATAGTTTATTTCAAAGTTAAGGAGTAGTACTTTCCGATAATATCAAAGAGAGTCAAAATAACGCGTCTAAAAAGGGTCAAAATAGTAATTTTTAGCTACGTAAAGCTCAAATTACAAAAAATCTCAACGTGCTGGACCATTATTGAAAACAGATTCGTGTTCATCACATGAAAATCATCTAGAATCACCACCAACCCTTCAATATACTGGAAAAAGGTCTAATTTTGTTGCTTTGTGTATTTTTTATACTCTTCGTATGAGAGATTCAAATACAGAATGTTCCTATACGATTTTTGAACAGATCGGTATGCAAAACTCTTTTAATTATTCCAGAAAATGAATCCTAGCTTAAGAAAAAGCTGATGTTTTTAGGAAATCTTAAAATTTTGGAAGGTGAGTTTCCCTGAAATTTCTTAGGTGGGAAGTAAGTATGCACAATTAAGCTCCTAAATTGAGAAAAAGCTGATGTTTTTAGGAAATCTTAAAATTTTGGAATGTGTGTTTAGCTGGAATTTCTCAGGTGAAAAGTAAGTATGTACACTGAAGCGCCGCGCCGGGCGCGCCCATAATTGCAATAAAAGTGAAACCTCGACACAGAAGACCCTGCTTTGTAAGTTACTTTTTGGTAAGCTGTTGGTAACCTTTGATATATTCACCTCATATACACACTCACATGCCACTGGCACGCGTTTTCTTTTAACAATTTTTTACTATCAATTCCAACACCTGGCCTTATCAATGTCACTTATCAGGTGAGCGTCGTTCACAAAGCGTAGCGTGCCCAACTGAAGACGGAGGCGCGTTGTCATTTGCCCCCCACCCCCACATACACAAAAACACATCATAAAGCTACGGAAACACCTGACTTGAAATCGTAGGTATTAACTCTAAGAGGACACTTAGTTTTGTGGCCATAACAAAGTTAATAGGAAATGCAACTTCTCAAAAACCAGTTGCAATTGTTGTTAAGTGCAAAAGCACTTAAATACGATACACAGTATATCCCCATAGGCACTTATTCACATACATACATTCGTACATACGTATGTAAATATGTATTTATAGTATATTAGCCCGGGAACGCCTGATTTGTGGGTGGGCTCCAAGTGCTTGGCGCTGTTTGCCATTTACAATTTGTAATGCCATTAAAACACGACAAAATGTCAACAAATGTATTGTTCAAGTAGAGAAGCCCACTTTTGAGGTGAGACTAAACAAATTGTAACATTTGTTTTTTTTACAACAAATGCATTTTGCAAAGACAGCAGCAGCTGAAAGGCCGCTTTCTATTTTGCACCACACTTGAAAGAGTACCCAAGGCTTGGTCAACTTGTTTGTCACACAAATACAGCTGTCATTTTTTCCCACTTCACGTCAATTGTTGAAATTGCCCCAATTTACAATAAAGAAATTATGATTTAATCATTTTCTTTACACCAACTTGTTCTTCACCCTAACAGTTAGAGAATTCAAACTTCGTTGTGTACTTCTTTTATCATTGCGTGCGCCCGCCCGGTACGTACTTAAAAAAATATTCGATACAGTAAAATTTGAGCAAACACAAATTTGGTTTCCCGGTGTCGCTGACGTTAAACTTTTAATTTATTTAACACTAATTTTAATAGATTATTTTGTTTATTAAATTTAATAATTCAAATTAATTAATTGCACACAAGAAGCGCGGCGAACGACGGAGTTGCGTTTTGTTTTGTTTCTGCGGAACATCGATATTTGCTTTTGTATTGGGTGGTTTTGTGTGTGTGTGTGTGCGTCAGTGTAAATTAGGCGCTCATACACGCTACGACTTGGCTGAGGGTGGGGAAAATGGTATGAACATGTTGAAGTTACATTTCTAAAGCATAAGAGCTGCTTAATAAATTTAAGTAATTTTAAAGTTTTTGAACAATTAGAGAAAAGTTTAATTGGACTCGGTAAAATGTATGTAAACTTACTTGGGATAATATTTATATGTCGGGAGCTGGTAACACTAATGTCAATAGTTTAAGGGCCGATTTCTCATCTTCTAGATAGCTGCTATGTGTCAGATAAGCTTACAATTTACTCTGCTATTTGTAAGTTTATGTTACATATAGCTCTATGTAAAAGATGAGAGATCGGTCCTAAACGTGATAATACCAAAATAAAGCTTATCTTTATCCACAAGGTTTTGATGTTCTAGCGTTATTTTTGTTGTTTACAGTGAGTTGAAAAAATCAATTTGGCTTTAAAATGGAAATTTCAAGAGAAAATTTTCGTTGGATTTTTGGATTATCTCAACAGGAGTGTGTCGATAAACTCAGTTCTTTGTATGGCGATAAAGCACCATCAAAAACCTCTGGTATAGTGAATTTTGAGCGTGGTCGTAGTTCGCTCAGCGACGAATTACGTGAAGGTCGTCCAAAATCGGTTGTTGTGTGTTATGGCCCGGGTTATCGATATTTTTTATCGCACTAGAGCGGGTATCGAGGAGAAGGTAGAGCCGCTTAAGGGGAAATTTCTGTGTTGAGAAGGGGAGAAACCGTTGGTGGATCTCAACGGTCAAATGAAGGGTATGCCTGCGAAAATGAGGATGGACCAATAAATAGAAAGAGTCCGCTCAACTTTTCAAATGAGAAAGAGTTGGCCGAAGGTTGCGCGCAGTCGCAAGTGCTAGTAGTTTTTATTTTCTGTCTGATCTGAGTTTTAACGTGACTTATTTTCGCAAGCCAAATAAGATTAAGTAAACCCGTTGTGTTTAATTTAAATTACTAAAATTGTGCTGCGGATGGTCAAAGGATAATTACAGAGAACTGGTAGCAGGATTGGGCATAATAGTGGGGAGGGTGAGAGATTAATCGGGCCTGGTCACCCGAATAACCAGTGTCTTCTTAGGCCCGTCCATACCAGCAAAGGCGGAAGTAGTCGATCGACCCTAGGGGCTGTGAACCAGCTCCTCTTATCCGGTAGACTGGAGAGGAAACAAGTCCGGCACTCATAAGAGCCCGAATCCCCACTGAGACTGCGACCAAAGCAGGAGCCCCAAATCCTACCCGCATATATTGGCCACTGGCCAACGCGGCTGCCTGTGGATATATGCTCCAGGGTCAAGTGACTCGATCGCTTGCAAATTTGAGGACCGACACGCCCACCAAGGGGCGGCAACGGGAGCCAGAAAGGCTTCAGCCATTTGTTTTCGTCCCGCCATACTCTTCTTTTTATACCCTTGCAAAGGGTATTATAATTTTGCCCAGAAGTTTGCAACGCATAGAAATATTCATTTCCGACCCCATAAACTATATATATTCTTGATCAGGACGACGAGCTGAGTCGATTGAGCTTTGTCCGTCCGTCTGTCTGTCTGTCCGTCTGTTTCTACGCAAACTAGTCTCTCAGTTTTGAAGCTATCGATCTGAAATTTTGCACAGAGTCTTTTTTTTACTGCACGCTACTAATATGTCGGAACCGACCGGATCGGATGACTATATCTTATAGCTGCCATAGGAACCATAGGTCGGAAAATGGGTCTTAGTAAGAAAAACTTTTTGTTTTCAATGCTAGAGTCATAAAACTCGGCGATAATTAATATTATATGTTTTCAAACAGATTTGCAAATTTTGGTCAAAATTGGATGACTATAACATAAAGCTGCCATTGGACCGATCGGTCGGAAAACGGGTCTTAGTGAAAAAAACTTTTTTGTTTTCAAGTAAATCGTTCTTAAAAACGGTGATTCTTAATATTAAACGCTTTCAAACTAATTTGAAAAAGTTGATCGACATCGGGTGACTATATCTTATGGTTGCCATAGGACCGATCGGTTGGAAAATGTGTCTTAGTGAGAAAAACTTTTCTGTTTTAAATTTTATCTTTCTTCAACTCCGCGATTGTTAATTTGATATGTTTTCAAAAAGATTCGCGAAATTTGGTCGAAATCAGATGTTTATTTGTCGGAAAATGGATTTTTAATAAAAATTTTTTTAGATTTTTATATAAGCGTTCTTAAACTCTGACATTTCAAAAACAGCATTTGCAAGGGTATAAAAACTTCGGCACAGACGAAGTTAGCTTGGCCTTCTCGTTTATATTCTTTTTATTCTGTTATAGCCTATTCACATTGGGCTACATCCAACATCCACCATCCATTGGCTGGATGTGCCGTAAGGTTTTGCCGTGCCGAAATTTTCTCATCCATTTCAACATCCACGGTGGATGTTCCTATCTCACAATGTATATTACTAAAGGCTTTGAGGATAAGTGGAACTTCCCGAGTTGCATTGGTGCTTTAGATGGAAAGCACGTTTTTATCCAAGCACCACATAAGTCTGGATCTGAATACTTGCTGAATCCTTGCTTTGAATTGTCATTACTGGCTGAAGAAATGACATATGGAAAGGTCGGTATCTTTTCCGACCCACTCTTTCCGCTCTTCACAGTCTTGTTTGCCTTCAAAGCAGTCTGCAAAAATATCAATAAAAATAAAATTACATACGAAATGTGTTTCGCAAGCTGTTCCACTTGTCGACAGCGTCTTTCTTGGTGACGTCAAGCTGATCGGCAACGCTACTCCAGCTAGACTCCTTGGCATCGCGATTTTTATAATTGACGCTGGTCATGTTCCAGACGCATTCCGACTCCTCGACGGCTTCAATAAGCTTAGGGATCATATCGGCATTCCACTGCATGGCCACACGGCGGTCGCAATTTATAATTTTTGCTTTATTCATTTTTTTCGATCATTCATTTTTGGATTGTTGTTATTGTATTGTGGATCTGGCTCAGTGCTCATGAACTAGCCCAATGCTCACTTTTGTGCGCAATGTGAGCAATGTGACCACTGTGACGACAACAAGAAGCGTTCACATCAAAAGTACTCATTTGGCTGACCTGCCACTTTTTAATCGGTAGCCGATTATAACCTATGTGTAACATACATTCAAAACAACGAATCCAACAATGCAAGGTCGACAGTCCGAATTCTAGTAAGTCATCGTTTCTTGGAAAGTTTTTAATGGGTATGTAAATCGCTCATCATTTTGGGCGTGGCCTTACAAATGCCGCAAGTTTGCGATGATGTTTCCGCAATCACGCTAAACACTTTTCAATCGATTATTGTAAGTTGCAATTTGTGTTCAACTTGAAAGTAGCTTAGTCTTGTGGGCACAATTTTCTGTATTTGAGACTTAATATTCTCAATTTCGGCTCTTACCAAATCTGCAGTCTCTTTGGCAAACATTATTTTAAGAGGTCTACAATACCGAGTCGATGATGAGCGAGGATTTTTCCAAAGTATGCAGCTTCCCAATTGCAATTGTAGCGGCACAATACAAATGAAAAACAAGTGCTCATCTGCCATTTTAAGTTCCGAGTTGCTGAAGCTTTGGCGATAAGTTGCGTGTCCCGAACTCCCATCGCAGCCCCATTTAGAAAAAGAGTCTCAAACTACATTTTTCGTCATCAACTGAGATTGGGCTTCAACAATTCTAGATATTGTGTGGTCCAGCATTTCTTGCAACGGGACTTCTATCCAACATTCTTCCGTTCTAATGGAATTCGGATAACACATCCTCTTTCGCTCTTTTGTGCCTGCTTGCAAAAGCTTATATGAGCTTTTGGTGTAATTGCCATCAATGTAGAGGGCCAAAGCTTCCTCTGGAGTATATTTTATAGGAAGCTGTTGATCTATATCCAAGCTTCTTTTTATTTTTTTAGATGCGTCGGTATCTGTGCCGACCATTGAGACTACATATATCCTCGTCACTGCGTTTTCCACATTTGTATAGACCAATACGTGTTGCTCTCATAAGCTCATTGCAGCTGTTGTCTTCGACGAGATGCGAAACTTTAGTGCATTGATGTTTCGGGTGGCAATCAGCAATGTCCTTTTCTTTTCCTTCTGAACCCAATGTTCTGTTTTGTTGTAGAAGAATCAAGTGTTCGTTCCTATGACACTTTCTCCACTTCTCAGACAGTCTTTTGCATAAAATTTTGAGCTTCTTAATAACAGAATCGTAGTCCTGCTCAGTGGAGTTCGATTTTTCAATAACATTTGAAAATATGAACTCGACCAGCGCTGGAAATTTTTTTGAGTAGTTTTTTTTTGTAGTTTTAAAATGTTGCAAACTTTAATAAGGTGAATTTAATTAATTATGTATTTGTTTATGGTCACGGGAAGTGGCTTATGCAATTTGGCAGATCTACAGAGGCAGATGGCAGGAAGAATTTGTAACTTCCAACTTTCTAGTAGAACTGTGACCTGAAACCTAAACATCTTTGACAGAGTTAAGCACAAACTCCAAAAACTTGAGCAATTATGACTCCGTTCACTTTAGTGTGTTTAATTGTGAACAGCTGTTCGACGAAATCTAAATCAAAAGCAAATCACTTTCAGGAATACCACTAAAATTTTTGAATTTTAAAATCGGACCGTTGTCGTTCGTTCATCATTCAACACATTATTTACGTCATGCAGACGTAACGTGTAGCGACCCGCCGGCACAGCTGTTGCAACAAGAAAAAACAAAACCCGCTTGACAAGTTTTGGCCGAAAAGCTTTCACCCTTGGAACACTCTGGCAACGCTTGCGGGTCTCTTAATACTCATTTCAAATCTTTCGACAGACAGTGCAAAGATTCACTTCTCCAGTGGTGAACAAATTTGCATAGTATTACACCAAAGGTTAAGGCAAAGTGCAACAATTAAAACTATGTCGTTTTGGCAATATGCACTTGAGGCTTTGCTGACGCTGGCCCACATTTTGAGCGATCGATTGCTGGAGCTGATACTCGGTTGGTATCTGGGGCCACATAAGCGTGTGGCCGCACCACAGAGTCGGGAGCAACAGGTTATTTTGACCAAAAGTGCCATTGAGTTGGCACAAGAAATACGCGAACGTAAGCTAAAGAGTTACGACATAGTCAAGGCGTATTGCGAACGGCTGGAGGCAACGCGAGTTGATTTGAATGCGGTGGTCGACGGCCCCTTCACCGAGGCTTTGGAGCAAGCCAAGATTATTGATGATAAATTGGCCAAGGGTGCGTATACCGAAGAGGAGTTGCAGAGGAAACCCTTTTTGGGCGTCCCATTCACCACCAAGGATAGCACTTCAGTGGCGGGTAAGCTGCATACCTTGGGTTTGGTGGCACGCAAAACGGAACGTTCGTCGGAGGATGCTCAGTGTGTGCGGCTGATGAAGAAGAGTGGAGCCATTATCATTGCCACCAGCAATGTGCCCGAGGTTAACAAATGGATGGAGACTCGGAATATGTTACTTGGAAATACCAATAATCCGTATGATCTCAGACGTTCGGTGGGTGGTTCATCGGGCGGCGAGGGAGCCTTGATAACGGCCTGCTGCACTGGATTTGGTCTGGGAACTGATATAGGCGGCTCCATACGCATTCCCGCCTTCAATTGTGGTGTTTTTGGTCATAAGCCAAGTGCCTGCGCGGTTAACATGGCTGGCTGCACCTTTCGCACCGGCAAAGAGACCGAGACCATGGTCAGTGCCGGTCCCATGTCGCGTTCTGCTAAGGATTTAAGAGCCATTATGGAGGTGCTGATTGAACCCGACCTGCGACCCATTCTTAAATTAAATCAGCCCGTAAATTTGAAGAGTCTACGCTACTTTTACATAGCCTCCAATGGCATGCGTCAGTGTAATCCCATCCAGTCGGAGGCGGAGCGTGTAATGTATAAAGTTCGTCAACATTTCGAGAATCTAGCTGGAGAGAAAGTGCGTCAGGCCACCTTGCCTCATCTTAAACTAAGCGGCAAAATGTGGCGCTATTGGATGACACAAGAGCCAGCCAACTTTAATTTGCTCTTGGGTAATGGTGTCCAATTGAATCCATTTGTGGAGCTGTTCAAGAAGCTGCTGGGTAAGAGTGACTACAGCCTGGCGGCCATTTACTCGTTGATCGATGGCATTTTGCCGCAGGAGAAGCAATCACTGATACGTTCCGCTACCAAGGAGTGCAAACAGGCGCTGCAGGATTTGTTGGGTCAAGATGGTGTACTCTTCTATCATAGCTCACCGCGAACCGCTCCATTCCATTATTATCCCTTGATCAAGTTACATGATTTTGCCTATTTTAGTTTGTTCAATGTATTGCGACTGCCCGTCACCCAGGTGCCCATGGGACTCGACTCTAAGGGATTGCCATTGGGCATTCAAGTAGTGGCCAATCACTCCAATGATCGCCTGTGCCTGGCAGTGGCGGAAGAGCTGGAGCGAACATTTGGTGGTTGGGTGCCACCGTTTCCATTAAATCAATGAATTGAGGTCAATTGTTAATAAAAATACTTTGTTTTTAAGGTGTGTGGGCAATGCTAGAGACTGTGTTGAATGCGATATTTACATTTTTAATAAACAAATCAATTTTATTTGTGTGGAATTTATTATTGTTTTGTTTAAATAATCGAATTTTTATGAGACTTAATTTTGTTGTATGCCCACTGTAGCGTTTAGTATATGGTCACACCATGCCTCACGTCATTTACGTTACGTATCGATAATAAGTAAGAACTATCGCTGAAACGTGGCGCAAAAATTTAAGCATTACGATAACTTGAGGATCTCAACCTAAATTACTACGTGGCCAGTGTTGCCAAATCAGCTTTTTTCCCGTCATTTCTAGCTTTTTTTAAAACCGTATTGCGGGAAAAATTTAGAAACAGCTGGATGCGTGAATTCTAGGTTTTTGAAAAATGATTTCAGCTTTATTTTTATTTTGGAGTCATTTGCAAAACTTATAAGCAAATCGATAGTTTGTCACCTCTGTCAGTCATTTATCGACCCTAATTGCCACATCTAACGTTCAAGAGACAGTCATCTCAAAGCAGGGCTGCAAACCGGACCACGAGGACGAAAATAGATGAACCCGAACCCGTTCCAAACACAAGTTTTTGGTTCGGTTGAAAAAAAATTACACACATATTGATTTTTATATATATTGGGTAAAACGTGTAACGAACCAAGGTTCGAACCAAAACCAAAGCCGAAAAACCTCGAACCTTAACCGTTGGTAAATTTTAGTTCAAACCCGCAAACCGGAGGTTCCGAAAATTTTTTTTGGTTTGCAGCCCTGTCTCAATGTGCTAGTCAAGTTTACAGATCGTTTGACCAAAATGCCAAAAGTTTTGAAACAAAAAAAAGTCGTAAAGTCTGGCTGCAGAGCCCGGGGTTTAAGGCTTTGCTCCTGAAGAATGAATCGGACACCTCTTGAGCTTACCGCAGTTGTTGCAAATGCACATTATTCTACGACCAATAAAAAACTAAGCATTGTTACCATTTTGGAAGTATTTTTCTTAGAACATGTTGGAAAGTTACGATGAAACTTCCAAGGACTCTGGAGGTAATGAAAGACTTTTGAGTTAGCCTCTTTTGCGATTCAGATGTGGTTCTTGTCATGGTCCAACGCTGACTTTGAGCGTGTCTTCAGTCAAGTTAATATACTAAAATAAAAACTCAAAATTCTAATGGAGGTGAGCACGCTCAACTCAATATTATGTATAAGATATTGGATATTAGTGAAACTGAAATCAAGAAATTAAATAAAAAATTATAATATGTGTAGTATAGGTAGATACGGGTTACGTCGACATGCGAAATGCTGCTTCGATTATAAGGTCTTTTCTAGTTACCTCAAGCTAATAGACACAACTGAGGACTAGGGCAAGGATGAAGACGAGGAACTTAATCACTCTGATGATATATTAAATATGTAATTGCATACGTAATAAGAAACGACATGCGCTTTTTTCCAGCTTTTTTTGTCGGAAAAATACAGCTTTTTTTTTCCTTTCCGTGAGGAGAAAGCTTAACCTTCTGAAAATCAGCCGGAGTGTGGTACCACAGCTAAATTTAAACAGGCATAGCTAGCTGCCCATGGGATTCGATCACACTCGGCAATTCACACCAACAAATGCTTGCCAAAGTCATGCATCCTCATTGAGAGCGAAGTGGGATGTAAAAAATCTTCTAGTCAGCATAGTAAAATGAGGTGGTTAGAGCGAGACGGACCTACTTAGTTAATAAAATCACTCGGGAAGCTAAAAAGACAGCAGTTTTTGCTTATCCTTTTTCTAATCCTTTTGGGGTTCATTTATCATCTCATAAATCTCAACCGAACTGGTTATAAAAGGTTTGATATTAGACGGGCCTTCAAGCAGGCAAAGAAGAAAAAAATTTGTGATGCTAACTCCACTGTGACAAACAGATACTTCATAGTGACAACAATTGACAAATATCTGAGTGAAAAATTGTCAACGTAGCGAATTGTGCTTTTATGCTAAATTTTCATTGAAGCAGGGGCTGTTCTGACTTTATCTAAAAAGGTTAAAATTCATTCAAAAAAATTTTCTCATTTTTCTTGGTTTTTTTTTCCATTCGCCCTTGATCGCCTTTGTCACACAAAACAAAACACGACTTTGTCAAGCCTTTGACAAATCCCAAATCCAGTCACTAAACAGCCATATTTTATGTACCCAAACTCCCATACATTTGCCAAAGAGAATAATAAAAAAAAATCTACTTATTTACCTATGAAAAAAATTACCTAGTTGGACTCTCTTTTTATAATTTTTGGTTCGTGTTTTTCGAGCTGTTGCAAAAACGTCTACATTGTTGAAATTCCTTTTGCAAAATTGCCACGTGACACAAAGGCGTCTGGAGCACACACAGAGAACGCCTTTTATTGGCCGCCGCCCGCCCATACCCAAAATACAATGCACGAGAGTATGTATGTTTTGTGTAAAATAGGGGAAGAGTCATGGCACAATAGGCCCGAAAATGACGTTGCAACAATTAATGTGAACAGTTTTGCAATCGTCCTGCGGTGTCGTCGTCGAGTCGTCGTGATTTATAACGTGCATAAAATTTGTGGTCCCGGCAAGCACCTAAAATACAATGCCTGACAAAATTAGTCTAGCGCGGGCGTCTAAATATGTGGGATTGCGAGAGGCACAAGTGCTGGCTGTAATAGTTCCGGTTCGTAGTTCAATGAAAATAATTAAATGTTTTGAACGATTCTTGTTGAGGTTGACGATTTTATGTAAAGAATTATTTTGAACAATTTTGATAACTATGATCTACTTTGAAGGCGATTTATAAGACAAACAAGAAAGAAAGTCGGTCAAGTCCGACTATAACATACTCTGTACCCCCAAAGTTTGTATAGATTTGATCAATTCAAGTTAGAAGCCAGACTAATTGGCAAAAACAACACATAAACTGTGTGAAGTGCTGCCCATCGCCGTCGCGGCCAGTGCTGCCCATCAAATTTAGTTTGTTTTCCTTATAACTTAACTATCGTTCATCAAAACTTTTTTTATTTGTTCGGAAAATCGATAAATAATACTGATTACATATTCCGTAGAAGTTACCATCTATCTACAAAACTGTGGGAGATATGATGAAGATATGATGAAAGTTTTTACTGGGGGGTTTTCGTGGTCGCTGATTACGAATTCGAAGTTAAAATTCAGAAAAACAAAATGGAGGATCCAATATGGCGGTCAATTTCTTCAAAAATGTGTTTGAATTAGCTGAAATTCTGCACTCGGGGGTTTTCGGGGTCGCTGGTTACGAATTCGAAATTCAGAAAAACAAAATGGCGGATCCAATTTGGCGGTCAATTTCTTCAAAAACGTATTTGATTTGGCTGAAAGTCTGTACACGGGGGTTTTTGGGGTCGCTGGTTACGAATTTGAAGTCAAAATTCAGAAAAACAAAATGGCGGATCCAATATGGCGGTCAATTTCTTCAAAAATGTATTTGATTTGTCTGAAAGTCTGTTTTCGGAGGATTTCGGGGTCGCTGTTTACGAATTCGAAGTCAAAATTCAGAAAAACAAAATGGCGGATCCAATTTGGCGGTCAATTTCTTCAAAAATGTGTTTGATTTGGCTGAAAGTCTGTATTCGGAGGTTTTCGGGGTCGCTGATTACGAATTCGAAGTCAAAATTTTGAAAAACAAAATGGCGGACCCAATATGGCGGTCAATTTCTTCAAAAACGTATTTGATTTGGCTGAAAGTCTGTATTCCGAGGTTTTCGGGGTCGCTGGTTACGAATTCGAAGTCAAAATTCAGAAAAACAAAATGGCGGATCCAATTTGGCGGTCAATTTTTCCAAAAACGTGTTTGATTTGGCTGAAAGTCTGTACCCAGGGGTTTTCGGGGTCGCTGGTTACGAATTCTAAGTCAAAATTCAGAAAAACAAAATGGCGGATCCAATTTGGCGGTCAATTTCTTCAAAAACGTATTTGATTTCGCTGAAAGTCTGTACTCGAGGGTTTTCGGGGTCGCTGATTACGAATTCGAAGTCAAAATTCAGATAACATAAACAGAAAAACATAAACTTTAATTTCGATAAATTTTCTAAATTTTGCAAAAACTTAAGTTTTTTTCTACATTTGTGCCCTTATCATTAAAAGAACTCACCCTATCACTTTATAGGTCTGAAAACGAAACCTTTGGCCAGGTTTTTTCTTTTTATATTTCTTTACAACTTTTCAATCGGTGCAAAAACAAAAAAGTTATGCGAGTTTACAATACAACGACAAAATACTTTATCTAAAGTTGGTTTGGTGAATTGGGGGAGACTGAATTAGCAGTATTCAGCAGCTAATTTTTGGATATGTTTTGAAGAAGTATCTAAACAACAATTTTTAATTTGTTAAAGAGCAGGATCTGATAGGAGTTTTGACGTATTACTTTTTCTAACGCGACTTTTCAGAATGTTACCAAGAAAAAACCTCGACTTTTATTAATGACTCACTACTTCATGCATTGTTAATAATAATTTCGAGTAATACATTCAAATTGTACTTACTTTGTGGAATAGAATCCATTTTGTAGAATCCAAATCGGTTAACTTTTCGCGATTTTATACGCTTCTTAACGTTGTCTTATTTTTGATGCTTTACGAGTAAACGATGTTCATACCTGAGCCAGATAGCGACACTTCCCCCTTATTAACGGTCACAATACAAACTAGATGTACCACTACAACTATTTCAACCATTACGAGTCCCTAAAATAAATATTTTTTTCGACTTTTGGCCAGTTGTTTGTGATTTGGGACCATAGTGCGTTTGTTCGTTTGTTTCTATGCTAACTCCTCCATCAGTCTTAAAGCTATCTTAACCATATTCCACCTTTACCCGCAGGCAGAACAGTAGAACTAGTTCCAATTTGGTGAGGTCAACGCATCTCTACTGATTGTCTGATTGTGCATTTTTTTGGAGGGTGGTAATGTCGACGAGAATATAATTTATTGATAGTTGGCCAATGCAGTTTTCTCTAATAAGCCATGAATTTCCCTCTCTCTCTCTCTCTCTCTCTCTCTCACTCTCTACTTTACACCCCTTCTGTCTGTCTGCGAATTTGAAAACTATTTTCATTGCGTGATAATTTATGTGACTTATACAAATTACATAATTGTTGGCCATTTATGCAAATTAATTGGAAAACCTTAACGCATTTCTTTCCCCCCTCTAGCTATGAGATACTCATTCCCTTCTGTTACCAATTTGTTGCTTCTACTAAATCTTTTTTCTGGCATTTTTCTTGTCCTTTGGCATTTTGCAGTTTTTTCAATTTACAATAAAATTCAATAAGGTGTTGGGGACTTAATGGAGATTGACTGACAGCAACTGCCAAATGTGTTCCGGGCTTTGAACGGACGTGTGTGTGTGTGTGTGTGTAGGTAAGTAAATCCGAGTCTGGGTCTTAGCTTATCCGTACGTAGGTACGCCTTGTTGGCGCTTTGTCGAAAAATTGCCATGAAATGCAATCGAGAGAAAAAATTGCTTTCCATGTCTAAAGCTAAAAATTGCATGAAAAGAAATTGTGTGAAAACTTTTTAAAGGCTTTATAATATACGTCGCAATTTGACTACAACGACGAATTTTTAAAAGATAATCGCCAGATTTTACTTGTAACTTGTATTGTAACTTAATTTTAATAGGTTTTTTATAGAAAAACTTAACAATGTTTACACAGAAAAGCTACATGCCAAATGTTGAAATGAGAAAAGTAATCACGGCATTCAGATAAGCTACATAAACGTAAGGCTGCCTTCACACTGCACTATGGGGAAAATGACCACTTTATCTGTCATTTGCATGTTTATTAAAAGTTTTCTAATTAGCACAAATTTGCTGTTAACCCATTAAGAAAACATCAGACTGTTATGCCCCAAACTCAAAATGTTAAATTTAACAGTCCCATGTGAGAATGACAGCTGTTAAGTCAGCTAAGTTTTGTAAATTTTTGCATTGAGTCATGTTTTTAATATTTTGTGATGGCAACACAATTAGAAGAAAATCAAGTCATGAACACTGATTTCGCAGGTTTGCACTTTGTGTTTAATATAAAAAATCGTTCAAATTGTGCGTGTGTATACTAATATTTTGTCTTTTTATAAGCGCTTCTAAAGCTGGATTTTTATTAACAAATTTCAACTTTGGAAAGGATTATGTAAAAAAATTTAGAATTGTTTATGTGTTTGTCCAAGTGTTTGTTGTAGCGTTGTCAATTCTGAGTTAACATGTATTTGTCTTAATTTCCACTTTTTCCCTCTTTTGGCGCAATCTGCATCTTTATTGGGTAACCACCTCATTTTTTCCAACGTCGATTTATTTGCTGTGTGGAATAGCGAGAGGGGCCGGCACGAACGAGAGAAGGCAATTCAAAGATATTTTGAACTGCATGCGTGCAATAATGTTGATGAAAATATTTTAAAAGTAAAAAGCCACCAATTTTGCAATAATTTGCATTATAATTGGCTTAAATGTAATAGCACTTATAAGAACTTTGAAAGCAGACATTCGCAGTGGATAAACGGTACTACAACTTAGCCTTTGAAAAAAAAGTAATAGACCGGTTGGACGGTCACTTTTTCCATTTGAATCGAAAGGCGAAAGGGCTCAAAGACCGCAAGCAGCGGAACTATCCAAATTCCAAGGTGATAATGTTTTCTTGCTAGTTCATGCAGCAATCGCAGCTGCCCGGTAACAAGGACTACATGATCATGCTATAGTTCTTCAAATACAATACAAGCAAGTCAGGGAAGGATTGACAAAGCCCATTGATCAGCCTATAAGTGCGTCCAAAGATGAAGCATTGGCGTTAATTTTGTATAAAGGATTGACCAAGGAGCAGTATTGTGCTATCCGAGATGACATTTGTAAGAGAAATGTGGATATTTACCCAATTTATAAAAATGTGGCAGAGCAAAAGAAGCAATGCAGACCAGGCCAAATTGATGTATCAGAGTCTGTAGCCAAGGTCTCTCTGCAAGTCCTTTTGGAACACACGGCTGTTCGGATTGTGACACTTCAAAAAGGTGTTATCCATGGTGTATTGGCCAATCAGCACACTGATTTTTTATCTGCTGAGCTCATTGTCAGTTATGGATTCGATAGAAGTACTGGACAAGCGAATAATAACCAGGCATACGCAGACAAGAGATCGTGTGACAAAGACTCATGCCTTTTTGCCACCACCATAATATGCCTCTTCGACTGATAGACTCATCCGGAAATTTGTTGTGGAACAATCGCACCCCTCAGTCTATTAGGTTTTGTCGTCCACTAAAATTGTAGTTTCTCAAAGAAACAAAAGAAATCATTTTAAAAGAGAACGAGGACATAAAATTACAAATTGAAAAGTTGAAATCAACGATATTCAAGGTATCTTTAAATGATACTCAATGTGTATATGTAAGTTTCAGTCCATATCTCACTGCCATTGATGGAAAAGTTCTGAATGCTTTAACGAACTCAAAATCATTTCAATCATGCCCTATATGCCACTCAAGCCAAAGAGATTTCCTTGGAAATAAAAATTTCAAGTGCTTCAAATTTGTGCCACTTCATTGCTGGATACGAATTTTTGAGTTCGACTTGCATGCTGGGTATAAGCTGGAGTTAAAACAAGATAGAAAGTCGGTCAAGCCCGACTCTAACATACTCCGTACCCTTACACTCGCATTTGCTCAGGAGTCAAACGGCCAGTTAACACCCCGCGCACAACGCGGTGAGCTCTCTAAGTTTCTCTCTCTCTCTCTCTCTTTCTCTGTCGCACTAAGATTGCATGTGTTTTTTGCCGTTTTTTGTCCATAGCTTGAGTATCGTTTATCGGATCTTTATCATTCTTTCAGCAAATCGATAAATAATTTTGTTTACAAGGTATCTCTAGAAGGAACGAACGATCTATCTCCAAAACTGTAGGAGATATGAAGTTTTTTCCAAATTGCGGGGGCGGGAGGGGCCGTGGAAAAAATTGAAAATAAACTTGATCTGCCTGCAAGTATAACAAATATATGCCCCATACATGTCAAACCTCTATCTCTTACCATCTCTGAGATCTCTTCGTTCATACGGACGGACGGACGGACAGACGGACATGGCTATATCGACTCGGCTGTTAATGCTGATCAAGAATATATATACTTTATGGGGTCGGAAACGATTCCTTCTCTCTGTTACATACTTTTGCACAAACTTAATATACTCTATGTACCTTCGGTACAGAGTATAAAAATGGCATATTGCTACTCCATGTGACAAGCAAGCGATACTAAAACGAAAGGCAAATATACAGGAAATGTTTTGGACTCAAACTCGCTTTGAAGGTCGATAAGCCGAAGCAGGGGGCTTTGGAAATACAAATATCGCACGTCGCGCATTTGCCAACTTCAAAACATTTTCTGAAATAACTGGAGTTAATCAACAAATTATCTACAATTTGAGGATCATTTTTGATATGTTTGTCCTGTCAGTTGCCAATAAATTTAGAAAAATTCGAGGCATACTGTCACCAAACTGGCGAAATTATTGTGGACAGTTATCCATGGCTTCCCATGACACCAACTTTCCATAAGATTATTGTGCACTCAAGGCAAATCATTTAAAATACGGTGCTTCCAGTCGGCTGTTTTGGTGAAGAAGCGTCTAAGTCCCGCAACAAAATTTATAAATCGGATAGACTTCATCACTCCAGAAAGCACAGCCGATTTGAATCTTTGGGCGATGTGTGTTTAAACGAGCTTTGGATACATCAGATCCAATAATTTCTTCCCTAAATTTATCGCGTCGCATAAAAAAACATAAAAATCTTTCCCTTCCCATTGAGGTAGTCCAGCTTCTTTCGTGTGAACACGAATACATAAATGATTTTTCAGAACAAGATGAGTTTGAAGACAACAGCCTTCTTTTTCTTGAAAACTTTGAGCTGGAAAATGAAGAAAATGCCCATTTTTCTAAAATAGCTTTTAATGGTCTATAACAATATAATAAAAAAAAACCGCAGTGAAAAATCTCTTTTGGTTAACTCACAATAATAAATGCCAGATAAAGTGGTTATTTTCCCCATAGTGCACTGATATCATGTACTTGAAATAGAAGAAACATGGATCGAACCAAACTCAAAAACCAAAATTTTCAAAATAAGTTTCTATAATAATGCTCACACTTACACTGATATAGGTATATGTATGTATGCATGATTTCCAACAATTTGGGGAAAGCCCCTCTCTTTTATTTGTTGGGGTCACATAAAATGCAGGCAAAAACACTTGAAAGCAAAAAGTTATACCACAGCAGAGACAAAAACAGCAAAAGGGCGTCGTTAATATTTCAAAAACAGAAACAGAAACTCAGCCAAAACAAAAACCCGGAATATGTACACAACGGGACAATTGCACGCACAGCTATAGCCCCCCCGTACTTGACTTGATTTCGGTCCAAAATTATTAAGGCATATTTACCGCTTGGTCAGCAAGCACACACATTCACACGTGACAAAAGGTGAAACAAGCGAGAGCATTGGCTAGACAACAGATGAAGTCTTCTTCTTCGCTCTGGAGCTAAATTTATGGCCAACCAGAGCAGGGGGTTAGGTCATCCACACGCACACTGCACTTGCAATTACGAAGAAGAAAAGGGCCTGGCCACAAAAGTTACCAATGTGTTAAGTGCGCCGGTATGTGTGTGTGTGTGTGTGTGTGTGTGTGTGCGTGTGTGGACAAATTAATTGTTGACAGCGCGACAACATCTTCAGGAAAACAGAATGCCCCCAACTCCTCCCGTACCAGCATAGACAAGTTTTAGGTTAAGTGTTTCCTGACATCAGCTTCATTTATCACAGCGCTGCTGGCCAAAGTTCATAGGACTAAAAGAGATCAATAACCAGATGAGGGGAACAAAATTCAATGGGGCCGCATCCCAATATATTTGTAACATGGTTGTTGCAATTTGAGTTTAAAGCATTATGCTTCAAATTTTTAAAAGATATGTGTGACACTGGAAACAGCGGTTCCATCCGTAGAAAAGGATAGGACAAAAAGCCATGAAGTTAAAAAGATATTAGACCGGACAAGCACCGTTCGACAATTACGGGCACTTATGTAATGATTTCCAGGTAATGTTTTGTATATGAAAACATAAATCATTTCTAAATTGTTTAGATAAGTTTTTTGGATACAAATGATTTGGTTTTAAAGAAGTAGCTTTGGCGAATTCCGAAATTGTGCGTATTATATTGCTCTGCTCTGAATGTAAAAAGACATCTCAATGTCGCAGCTCGCATTTGGTCACGAGTGAAACGGGCAGTTAACACACAACGCACAACGCAGTGCGCTCTCTAAGTCTCTCTCTCTCTCTCTCGGCTGTTGATGCAGAACAAGAATATATATACTTTATAGGGTCGGAAATGATTCCTTCTCCCTGTTACATACTTTTGCACAAGCTTAATATACTCTATGTACCTTCGGTACAGAGTATAAACACTATTGCTCTGCTCCGTGCTGTCAATTTTGTCATCACTATAGAAATAGCATACAAAATAAAGTGGGTGTCATGGGACGCCCGATACGAGCGAATCTCTTTACGACGACAAGAGACTGTCAAGTTTTTTTCAAGTCACTTAAGGCACTGTCAAGCCACTTTCAAGTCACTGTCAAGACACTGTCAAGTCACTGGCAAGTCACTGTCAAGTCACTGTCAAGTCACTGTCAAGTCACTGTCAAGGCACTGTCAAGTCACTCCAAAGTCACTGTCAAGTCACTGGCAAGTCACTGTCAAGTCACTGTCAAATCACTGTCAAGTCACTCCAAAGTCACTGTCAAGTCACTGTCAAGCCACTTTCAAGTCACTTTCAAGTCACTGTCAAGTCTCTGTCCAGTCACTGTCAAGTCACTGTCAACTCACTGTCAAGTCACCGTCAGGTCACTGTCAAGTCACTGTCCAGTCACTGTCAAGTCACTGTCCAGTCACTGTCAAGTCACAGTCAAGTCACCGTCAGGTCACTGTCAAGTCCCTGTCAAGTCACTGTCAAGTCACTGTCCTTTATGCGGCCAAGATTTGGGCTGATGCGATGGCTGTGCCAAGCTACAGTAGGAGCGTCCGAGCTACGTACCGGCTATGCGCGCTGCGTGTGTGCAGCGGCTTTCGAACCCTGTCCGATGATGCAGCACTTGTGATCGCCGGCTTGGTTCCACTTAAGCTCCTCGCTCTGGAGGCCAGAGCTACAACCGAGGCAGCAGAAGATGCTAGGATTGGAAGCATTCGACAATGGCAATTGAAGTGGGAAACATCGTCGAAGGGTCGATGGAGCCATCGCCTCATTCCACAGATTAAAGACTGGGTAGGAAGGAAGCATGGGGAAGTCAACCACTGGCTAACCCAAATACTGAGCGGCTACGGGTGCTTCCGGAGTTACCTGCATCGTTTCGGTCATGACTGCGGTCGATTTGCAGTTTAACGGCAGAGGCTGGCATCAACCATAGGGGCACCAATAGGACCCGATAACCTGGTTGCTGCCATGATTGAGAGAAGGGAAGTGTATGATGCAGTAAGCACATTTGCTGCGTTCTCGATGATTGAGCTCCGCATAGTGGAGAAAGAGAGAGCCAACGCGGTTTAGACTGGGCTTCCCCTGTGAAACATTGCTTTACGGCCGTCCCACAGGTGATGAAACCGGTTCTGTAGCTGCTTTATTATTAATATTATTTGTTAAAATCTGGAAATAAAAAAAAAAAAACACCCATACAGTGACGCCATTGTGGGATTCAAATCGACATGTGGCTTTCGATCAGCAAATTCAAACAGTATTAAGTTAACTAAAGCTAACTATTTCGACAACAGCCAGCCAGAAACTCAACCACAGCAACATCTCTAGCCTTTTTGGCCAAGTGTGTCCCACACACACACGACAAACGCCGCGACGGAGCAGCACACACACACATACACACATGCTGACGGCGTCTGCAGCATGCGATCGAACGAATTTTGGCGCGTTCTCACACACACACACAGACAGCATCAACCAGCGCGCACACACATAGTACAAACAGCAATTTTTGAGTGCAAATCACACGGCTGGCGATCATCGAGGAGGCCTCACTCCAACCAGGAGTCGCTCATTCGTACTTTTGGCAGTGGAATTTTTTTTGCAATTTGTGAAACACCATCGACAAACCTCCTGGTTAGAAAACGACGCCGGCAAATATCGTCCAAGTCTTCCGCTTCAATTTCCTCGAAGAACCAATCACTTAACATTCACCATTCACGGTCACGGTGACTCCTTCTCCATTTTCAAAGATAAATGGACCAATGATGCCTCGAGACCAAAATCCGCACCAAACAGTGACACGTGGTGGGTGCATTGGCTTCTCGACGACAATATGCGGATTTTCTTTGCCCCAGATGCAACAATTTTGTTTATTAACATAACCATCGAGGTGGCAGGTGCTTCATGCGAAAAGATGATTTTGACATGAGAGATGTCATACTCTACTTTGGAGATTGGAATGACATTATTAAGTTGTGCATATCATAATTGTGCTTCATCAGGGCCACACTTCAAAGTGACATTCTTAGCCATCGGCTTATCATCCCCCAGTATAAAGTAGCGCCTACTTCCTCTGGAAATTATTTTATTTTTTGCACCTTTTAAGTGGATGGTCACATAGTTATGTTCCACACACACCAGAAATAACTAGCAAATTCCTGGCAGGAATTTTCCGCAGTTCTGGATACAGGGCACTTAAACACTAAATTTGCAGACTTTACAATGCATTTATATATGTCGGGACGGCGCGAACGCCATTCCCGGCTACCAAAAATTACACGCACGAGTTATTCACATTAGGAATAATCGCAGAGGTCAGCTCAGCCGAATGTGCAATGGCCAAGCCTCACTCCGGAGGAACCGCCTTCGTGATCACGGTTAACCTCTACGCCAGGTAAGTATGCTTTCTACTGCTCAGCGCATGGGTTTCCATGCCAAAAGTGTGAGAACCAGTTGGGAATTGCAAGGAAGTAGTTGTGAAAAATAGACAGCTGAAAGTATGCAACACACATTTTGTTTCACAGAGCACTGCCAAACGGTGGTGGGTAATGGAATAATGAGGAGTAGACAGCGGATTTTTGCTTATTTTCAAATAAATTTTATTCCTAATAGGCCAGGGTGTGCTGCCTCTTTACGTAAGTAAAATGTCACAAATTAGTGATAACAATACGTATTCAATTTCAAATGACTTAAACTGTGTATTAGGCTGCCTTCACTGTGATATTAGGTACATACATGATAAATGAGACTTGATAGTGAGCATTATATCATAATTGTCCAATTCATCAGTTAAAATGCAAATAAATGGTTGATGTGGAAATATTTAAGTCTACCCCTTTGTATTGATAAATTCGAATTTTGACTCCACATGGACCACCACCCGGCTATGCCATTTGTACAAGTCTTCCACCACATCAAGGGGTAACTTTGGTTTTACCTACTTATAATAAGAAACAGATCAGATTTACGCTCAACGGATGCGCTTACTAGGTGAAACAGTCAAAAGTCTAACCAAATACAAACTCAACACAGACAGAAACCAATGTCATAATGTTACATTCCGCCACCCGCATCCTTGCCCAAAGGAAGAACTTTCCGCCGTTGACATTAGTTAATTGTCACCCGCTTCAGTTTTGTAAACATGCATTTGGCCAAAAGCCAAAGCGGCCAAAAAACGAAAAATGGTTACAATTTAATTAAGTTCCTCTTTTGGTACGTACTTACATTTCTCCACAAGCACTTAAAGTTGTTTTCTGGTTTTGCGCATTTTTACCTCCGATGTCGACGCCGTTTGCTAATTACGCAAATGTTTCAACTTTCAAATGGCGACGGCATTTCACGCGTCCTGCGTGTGAAATTTACAACTGTCAACTGCTTTCTAACATTGCACCGACCCCGCCCACTTAATTTTGTCTGTTTAACTTTTGTTCATAGCTGGCTGACTTTTGCTGATTGTGCAGAGGTTGGAATAAAAATAAGCAGAGGCAGGCGGCGACTCCAAGAGGAAAGTCGACTTGGCGCACTTGCAATTTGTTTTATTTGTTAGTTCTGAAAATTAAAATTTTTTTTATTTTTTTCATTTTTACTGGGAGTTAACACTGAGTGGAGATTGTGAGTGGGGTATGTGGCAGAGATTGAGATATATAAGTTTTTTGTGCAACGGTGCGTATACGTGTACAATTTTGCTCTCGAAATGAGAGTGCAGTGGCAACCGCTGGTTGGATAAGTCAAGTGAGGTTCCACTTCAATTTTTCTTAGTCATTATAGTTGCGATCGAGGTTTTAAAATAATTTTGATAATTTTATTTTAAATTTTAAACCAGCTTGGAGCTTTTTCTGAACTGTATGGAAACCGCTACGCTATTAAAATATTTCAAATAGGTTTAAAAAAAAGTTAACTTCTCTTAACTCACCTATAAATATATCAAATTAGAAACTCATATCCAAAATAATGTTTGTTTTGGTTTTTATATGCAAGGGGAGTAAGGAGAAGTATCGGAGCGGAGAGGGCAAGCTAACTTTGAGAGAATTGCGTTGAACACGCTCTCAAAGTTTCGTTTTTCATTGGAGAGGTGCGTGTGTAGAAACTACTGAGAGGAGAGCGCTATCGGTTATTGAGAGCAGAACAATGACGTTGTCAGATTTGAGAGGGCGGTCGTAAATTCATTTAACCTATTAGTGCCCAAATTTTCTTTTCCAAGAAAAAAATTATTTTTGGATTCAGTATGTATCAAAAGTGAATGTTTGTTTTAGAAAAACTTTTACTTTTGCACGGATCGAGTTTTATAGGACTATATCCTTGGACCGCCTAGAGGCGGCTTTGGGAAGGTAGGCCAACAAAAAATTAGGTAATCAATTCTTTTGTTTACACGTTTTATTATAAATGATATAAAGAAAGGCTCCAAAAACAAATAAAAAAACAATTAAAACTAAAGTTACTTAAATTCACAAAGCTTCAAATATTTGTGTCCAAAAAGTTTGATTACTTATTTGTGATGAAAATCATGGAAACAGTCTTTTTTCTGGGAAAAGCACAGGCTTATATTAAATTTACGGCAGACAATTTGAGTTTCGGAAGTACAACCAGGAAGCTTACAGGTTTTTTTGTCAGCGCGTGATAAAAACATTGGAAAATGCTCGACGGTATCATAACGTACATCATTAATCGGAAGGAAAGTTTTCTTCCCTGTGCATTTATTTTCCTTTCCATCAACTTGTCGCGGGCGCCCGGGTCCATTTGGCAGATAAGGAGTTTGTAGCATGCAAAGCACATATGCGACCTCTGATCGGAAGTTTGGCAATTGGTATTTTGTGTTATTAGCGTCGGGCTGGTTTATTCGGTGGAACAAAATGTAAGCGTTTACCATGGCTAAATCAAGCATATGTGTAAATAGTCGATTTGTATACTTGTTGCTCTTTACGGGAATTTTATATCGACCAATAAGTCCGTCCATTAAGTCGACAACACCCATGTGGCTGTTGTATTCGTGGATAACATTTGGGCAATTTATGTCAACGTTCTTTTTTTCGGAACGAACAAAACGTGAAACCTGACCTTTTGAATTCGTTTCATTCAGGAAAGGCTTTGTGCCCGCGTAAGTCGAAGCAAGTCGTACTGCCTTATTGTCCTTCCAAATCGTCAAAGACAGTTCGACTCCTGATACAGTTCCATAAAATTCTGTAGAATATCTACGCACTTGTTTCTTGAGGTCGCTGTCAGATTTGGAATGCGATTCGAGCGAATAGTTCCCAAAGAAAATATTCCCCGGGACTTGAGATATACAAGAAGCGGCAAGGAAGTATAATAATTGTCAAAGTAGATAATCTGATTTTTGAAATCCGGAACATTGCGTGACAATCGAACAACTATATTTGCTGCCGCACCAAGATCTGGTGAGCCAGTTTGAACAACGTTGTCACCTGTCACCACAATATATCTCGAAATTATAGCAAAAGCCAGAAGAGTCACACAAATTGAAGAATTTCACTCCCCATTTGTGTGGTTTGTCTGGTAAATATTGTCTAAGAAAGGTCTTCATCTTCGTTGCACACATTTGTTCATCCACAGATAAGCGTTGGCGCATCGGAACTGACTGAAACTTCTCATTGAAGTGATTCACGAGCGGCCGTATTTTGTATAAAGGATCGTGGTCGGCAGAATCCTTGGAGGGCAACTTACTATTATCATTAAAATGCAAATTACCTCGTATTTTTTCAAAGCGATTTCTTGACATTGTGTTCTGAATTGTTCCAAATGCGTACTCCCCCCAATATGAACGAACATTTGGGTAGCGAAAAACTGACATCAAAAATAAAATGCCAATAAATTGTCGAATTTCTAAATTGGTTGTAGAAAACGAAGTATTGACATCCTTTTGGGCAGCATACAAATTTGTTTGCTGGGTGATATGCTCAATGATAGTATCATTCAAAAAGAATTGAAAACACTTGAATGGCGTATCCAGATTTTTAAGTACTCCGAGGTCAGGCTCAGTAAAGGATATTGCAGATTTATCCATGACTAGGTTCGTTTGGCGCCACAACATCTTTTTGAAAAGCGGTGATTTTGGGTCGATAGCCCAAACAGATCCTACACATTCAGTTATTGTGTTTTCTTTAACATGAGCAATATTATGCTCAGCAGGCGCTTTGCGTTTGCGTTTCTGTGCTTGAGGTGAATTGGATGCAATCGAACTTGAGGGTGACAACAATTTTGCAAAAGGAGTAGGACTTCCGCTTGAAGTTACACAAATCTCTCTAGCCAACATAGAATCCGACATATGTAGCACTTTTTCAATCGCTTCTTCATCTTCCTCATTGACAGGAAGCGCTGGTCGGCAGAAACATCATCAGTCAAATCGTCCTCCAATTCTTCTTCTCCGTCCTTATCAATGTCAAAATCAATTGAATTTAAAAATTTTTTAATCTCCACGTCGGAAAGAGCTGATAGCTTATTCACTTGTCGTCGTTCCATGTCTACTGAAGCAATTATTTGTACTTAAATATGTCATAGGTTGTTCCACTTTCAAACTTACCTTATAATTTTTTTTTCGCGAATTGTCCCAAGACCGCCTCTAGACGGGATACCTTATAAAAGCAATAGAAAGCCAAAAAAAAACTTATTTTTAGTGTGGGTTTCGTATTTTGAGTCCTTGAGACTATCAGCAACACGGTACAATTTTTTTTTCCAGCATCAAACTTTTTATAATATTTTAAAAAACAAAATAATTATTTCGTCCGAGTTGCACAAATTTCTGCTTCAAATGACTACAGCAGCTTGCGCAAGCTCTAGTATGTATTCCAAACGCAACGAACTTAATTTTTGGACTTCCCCGAATTAGAAAAAACGCAAAACCGAGTCAAAAGGAATGAAAAGAATAAAATAACGGTGTTTTTAACTTTACCCGTCTAGAGGCGGTCTTGGGCACTAGAGGGTTAATGTTGAGCATTTCGAGTAAAAAGAAGTAATCGATTAAGGGATTGTATAAAAAAGAGACAGAACCAAATCCACCGACGCGTCGGTCGGTTGTGTCTCTTCCTCTCATCCCTCCCATTTAAAGTCTTTTATTTTGAGAATATTCGTACTTGGATCAAGCACTGAAACTCTTTAATCAAAAATGTCGGGGTCAAAAATTCATTCTTGGGTCAAGAATTTCGCTGATCCAAGAATGAAATTCTCTATTTTTTCTTCTTTCTTCTTTTTGTATCGCCGAATTCTTTGTTTGGCAACGAAGCATCGCTATGCTAAAAAGTATACATTCTTTACATTTTCTTAAACATATTTTCTCACCCTCGTATTTTTTTGGTAGTCTCCTGATCACCTCATTATTTCAACCTGAACGACCTTATTGATTCTTTCGCGGCGGCCATCTGCCTGTTATATTGTGCGTAAAGTTAAGCGATAAGCCAGCAATTTTACTACCTGCCTGCAATTTTTATATTCACCGCCACGACACAAGCCATCAGTCATTTTGGTTCACATTTACGCATTATCAACTGCCAATCGTAATCATCAGAAGCGTCCTCATTCTCAATCTCATTCCCATCGAGACTGTTGTTTTTGCCATGAAGTTGGCACGTTTTGTCGTTATGTCTGGGTCTGCTCATATCGCATTATATCTGCATTGCCACCTTGTTGGCCATTTAACATGAACGTCCCACTCCCAACGCCCAATGCCCGCCGCACGTCGATGAAGGACCAGCTCGTTTGTCCTGTGGCCTGCTTTTCTGTTTGGCCACGCCTCCTGTTTGGTTACATGGTTTAAGGTCGTCGCTGTCATTGTGGCTGTTACGTATTTCAGTGGTCGGAGACCGGCCTGAACCACCTTTGCTTTATGTTTGTTACCAAAAATAAGGTTGTTTTTTTTTTTCATGGATTTGTTTTGCGTCTCTGTTCTATTCAATTAGTGGGCAATACACAGTGGGTCTCAAATATGGGAAAAGGCTATTGCTTTAACTGCTCAATAAATTATAGTTAGTCCAGATTAACCATCGAATTATCATTGTTTTTGAAGAGAAGCATCTTTTATTTCGGTACACTTATACAAAATGTTCTTACAATGCAAGTCGGCACTGTTTTGTGGTCATCTGTTGCCTTACAAAATCTCCGCCAGCATTATCAATGCATTGATCAGCCTGACACTGACTTTAGTGGCTGGCTATCTGGTGCATCCACAGAGAATTTGACCAATCTGTGGTCCTGGCTGCAGCTGGTATCGCTCCAACGTTGACTTCTGCCTGTCCTAGTGCAGGATGAGTACAGTGAAACTCTGGCCAATTCGGCTGGTCTGCAGTCGTCCTGCAACAAGCAGGTGAGTTTTGGGTGGAATTATATGTGGATGGATGTCTTATGTATGATGTTTTATTTTACAGTTGCAACACCAAGAGATCATTGTACAACAACCCCGCAGCCCAATGGTAGTTTAGAATGTGGATTGCCGTATGAAAAGTAGTTTAGAAGGTGGATTGCCGTATGAAAAGTAGTTTAAAAAGTGGATTGCCGTATGCTGATCTTTTGTCTCACCTTCTTCGTTTTTGGGTGCAATTGCCGAAGTGTTGTCGCAAGCACCGTAGCCGATAGGCTAGATTTAGATAGGAAATATGGAACGCAGGATGCGCAGCGTTTCGAACTGTAACTGTAGTAACGGTTTCACGTCTGTTCAACTGTGTTGTGTGTGTCTTAAAACGTCAATTCAACACAAAACAAATTAAACACGAACAAATTCAACACAAGGTATTTCAACTCAACTACAGTTTCAACATAATCTATTTCATCAAGAAGCAATTCAACATCGCCAAATTTCAACACATTACCATTTTAACACTAGAAAATAGAACACAACAACAATTTCAAATTTCAGTCGAACCCGACTGTAGTATACTCCGTACCTGCGAAAGTGTATGCACATTTGTAAGTACACTTGCATTTACTAATAAAATTCATCATTACTTATCGTTTCTCTCTGTTTGTGTTTATTTTGTAATGTGTAGAAATGACGTATGTTTAATTGACGTGAAATTGGGCCGCATACAAAATTTTGTTTGGAAATTTTTACCTGTGACCTATGCTACCCTTCTATCTCTGATGAGGTTGGTACAACACACTTGCATTTTATTTACTATCACCACTTATTTACTAACCGGTTTTGAACCGAGCCGGTTCGAACCCGGAATTCCGGATTTTTTCTTATTGTGAACCAAACCCTGAACTGAACCACGATGACTAAAATAGATGAACCTGAACCCCTGCCGAAACCAAGCTTTTGGTTCGGTTCAGATTAAAAAATGTACCACATATACATACACACAGAGGGCGGATTGACGACTTATACACTAGCAATGAATGAAGTCCGTATTTAGCACACGAGCGCCAATCTCACGTCAATTATAATCGACGTCTTACAGTCTTACAATGTATTTAAGCGTCAGCTGTATACCTATTGTATAGTAATATTATATATATTGGGTAAAACGAGGAATGAACCAAATAATAGGTTGTCAAAAAAGTCTTGCGGTATTTTTATTGAATTTTCCATTGTTCATAAAATTGGTTATAATAATGCGATTTAAGTCAAATATGCGCCGTTTTGTTCGATGACGAGTTCCCAACGAGATGCCAACTTCATAATGCCCCTCTTATAGAAGCTCGCTTCCCTATTGGCAAAAAACTCGGAGAGCCAATTTTCACAGGACTCTCTTGTGGCCAACTTCCGACTACCAAGCTCGTTCGCCATGGACAGAAATAGGTGGTAATCACTTGGTGCGAGATCCGGACTATACGGTGGATGCAAAAGAACCTCCCATCCGAGCTCCCGGAGCTTCTGGCGCGTCACCAAAGATGTGTGTGGCCTGGCGTTGTCCTGATGGAAGAAAATTCGGCGTCTCTTGATCAAAGATGGCCTCTTCTGCATGAGTGCTGCATTCAAGCGGTCCAGTTGTTGGCAGTACAGATCCGAATTGAGCGTTTGGCCATAGGGGAGCAGCTCATAGTGGATGATTCCCTGCCAATCCCACCAAACACACAGAAGAACCTTCCTGGCCGTCAATCCAGGCTTGGCCACCGTCTGGGCAGCTTCACCGCTTTTCGACCACGACCGTTTGCGCTTCACGTTGTCGTAAGTGACCCACTTTTCATCGCCAGTCACCATCCGCTTCAAAAACGGGTCGATTTTGGTTCGATTCAGAAGCGATTCGCATGCATCCATACGGGCAAAAATGTTCGAGCTTCTTTTTGAATCCAAGCTTCTTCAAATGGTTTATAACGGTTTGATGACTCATGCCCAGCTCTTGGCCGATGCTACGGCTGCTACGATGCCGGTCTCTTTCGATCAATTCAGCGATTTTATCGCAATTTTCGACGACAGGCCTTCCGGACCGTGGCGCATCTTCGATCACCTCTGCAACAGAACGAAAACGTTGAAACCATCGTTGTGCGGTGGAAATGGAAACTGTATCGGGTCCATAAACTGCACAAATTTTATTGGCAGCATGAGATGCATTTTTGCCTTTATCGTAGTAGTACTGTAAAATATGCCGTATTTTCTCTTTATTTTGCTCCATGTTTGCGACGCTTTAACTCACGAACGACTAAAAACAAACAACAATAAATCAAACAGCGCGTGAAGAGAGCTTTCCAAAAAGCTCTAGCGTGAACCGATGCGACGAATACAACTAGAACTACGCGCTTGCAAAGACAAGCTTGCGGAAATACCGCAAGACTTTTTTGACAACCTTTTACAAGGCCCAAAAACCTCGAACCTTAAACGTTGATAAATTTTGGTTCAAACCTGCAAACCGGAGGTTTCGAAAATTTTTTTGGGCTTGCAGCCCTGATAAAAATCATCGTTTTCAACTTTATATGGTATATAGGTTCCACGTCTATTCAATACAAAACCATCTCAACACGTCAATTCAACACACGTCAATTCAACACAAAACAAATTAAATGTTAGGTGAAATGGCGTTGTTATATTTTTGGAGATGTGTGTTGAAATTGTGTTTAGTTTGTTTTGTGTTGAACTGTTGTTTTGAGTGAAATGACTTTGTGTTATAAAGACAAGTGCTGAAATTGTTTTGTGATGACTTTCTTTTGTGTTGAATTTGTTTGTGTTGAGTTGACGAATTGTTGAATTGCTGTGTAGAGTGAGTAGTCATAGCCGGAAATGTTTTTTACTAGCTAAAGACAAGGGCTTTTTTTTTATTAAGGAATGCTTGGAATGATTTTTTTGGAATAATATCTCGTATGGAAAAAAGTTGAGTTCGGAAATCAGGCACAAATCAATCTCTACCGAACTAGATTGTTATCTTTTATGGAACCAGTGTTGCCAACTTTTCATTGAAAAAAAAGCTGGATTTGACGGGATGGATGGTGAAAAAAAGCTGAAAAATTTTAAGAAAAAAGCAGAATATATATATTTTATAGGTACATATATATTCATTTATAGCACGTCCAATATTTTATCCACTTCTACTGTTTCCTCCTGAGATTCATTCTCATACGCAGATCCCGTTCCTATCATTCGGAGGAAATTTTTTGGCACATCATAAGTGTAGCAGCATTTGTCGAGTCTGCGCAGGCCATACCTGTATATTTTAATAAATATAGATTAAAATCATGTTTAATAGATAACAAGTAAGTCAGTTGCCTTATATAGAGAATGCTGTTAAGCGTGCTCAGGTGTAATATGTTTCTTCATTTTGATATAACAATATAAACCTGGCTGAAAATTCGCTCCACTTCGGCGTTGGACCAGGGCAACGATAAAATATCAATGGCTACCATAGACAGCTCCGCAAATGGAATGCTTGTAAGCATCAACTTCAATCCAAAATGTAGGATTGTCGCTTATGTTTTTTTTTTTCAACCAAGCGAATATTTTTATATTGACTTTCAATTTGCTCAATATTTATATAATTGAGGCCCTCCAAAAGACTTACAAATTTTTTTTTATTTGACCGCAAAACATTGTCCACTGAAAAAATATCCACCTGCTTAAGGATATTATAATTATCTAGAAGCCTGAAAATAAAAAGAAAATTATATGTTTGTTTATAAGGTATACAACTTAGATTACTTACCTCTGCTTAAGTTGCTTTATAAGCTCTACCAAAAATTTCAAACTTAATCAAACTTAAAGCGTGAGTAATAGAGATTGAAAGAAACATCAGTGAATCGGTGTACTTCGAGATTGCTTACAACAGAAAACAATCGATCGACATATCGATATATGCTCAATACCATTGCTTTCAAAGTAGAGATGGCATTGGCAAGTATCAATAAAACGATGGCAAGAAATTACTAGTTGTTAAATGCTTATACCCACCTAGCATATGGAAGATCATTAGGTGATTCCCCACCTTGAGGAGCCTTTTTCGAGCCCATTTGATGATTAAAAATAGATTCGTTTCATGTGCGATTTAAGGAAGACTCGAAAATAAATCATTCATTTGCTTTAAATGTGATTCTTTAAAAAACAACTCGAAAAAGACTTTTAAATGAGTCGAAACTGATCAGAAAAACGGGTTAAAAACGACTCTTCATGAAGAGTCGCGGCTAGGATACCATATTCTCCCGACAGAAGTATCATTTATGATTAGAAAACGAGCGCATTTATGACTATTTTAATCAGACTGAGCGGAAAAAAGCGGAAAAAATCGAATTAAAAAAGAAAAAAGCTAGAATTCTCGCTGCCCGCTGTTTCCCAATTTTTCTAGCAAAAAAAGCCAGATTTGACGGGAAAAATGCGAAAATGGTAACACTGTATGGAACAAAATTGAGTTCGGATATCGGGCACAAATCAATCTTTGCAGAAATAGATAGTTATCTCTTATGGGACTAAGTTATATTCGAAAAGAGGGATCAGTTTAAGTTCGGCCAGGCTAAAACCGGGATCAAAATTTAACAAATTTGTTGTACTTAAATTTTCCATTCCAGGATCAACCCATTTTTAGTACTCTTTCGGCATCAATTGATCGCAGAAATGATTTTTTTTTCACCTTTTTTTTTGAATGCTTGATTGAAAATCCGCAAAACTAAACTTACAACTGATTTTCAAAGATCAAACCAGTGCTTGTTGTGCACACTAGCATGCACGGAACGTGGTTAATTGTCAAGATCAGCCTTAAGTTCTGCTGTCAGTTTATGTTTCATTCGCATGTGTGCACGCGCCCTAAGATAAGATACATTTTACAACATTTTTATGATTTATTTGAAAGTACTTTATGGTGAGAAATGTACAAATAAAACTTAATTTTTCGTTTTTGTTTTAAAAACATTTCCAAAATGTTTCTTTCGCACTGTGCAACCATAAAGAGGAAAGACCAAAAAAAAAAAACAGAAAAACAGACGCGCATTTATCCTAACGTGTTCATTTAAGTGGAATCACTTAATGGTTTTATACGCTTATCATTATCATTCGGTCCCAACTCGGGCACTGCACACTAATGCCATTCAGCGCGGACAATGACAAAACCAGCCATGACAGAGGAAGAAATTTCCCCGCTTTTCATTTTTTGTTTTTTTTTTTTTGTTGTGCAGCTCGGGGGCATTTTTATCTGACGGATGTTTGGCTCGCTGTCAGCGCAAAATTTGTTTGCGCCCAGTCATTGTTTTAATGCCGTACAAACTTACAAACACACACACACACACACACACACACACACTCACACCTAAACGCAAATGCTGCGCTTAATGTTTCACTTTTCAGAGCGTGACGGGCAAAGTTCACGGGCACGGCCCACAAATAAGGAAGTAATATGTCGACGCTGTGTGTATGGGCCATCAAAACCAGACGAGGACGATACTTCACTAGATAGCGGAATGCTTACTACCTACTACCCCCCCATAACGCGAGACTTTTATCGACTGCTCTTTCTTTTTTTTGTTGTTGTGCTCACTCCATTGTCAGTTTGTGATTTGTTGTAGGAAATACCCTGGAGTTGAAAGAAGTTTGCTAAGGACTATAAGGGAAGTTTTTTAATAGTCCTTATTTTCAATTTGATTGGAATATTTGAAATTTTCAGTTTAAATTTTTGGACACCACACGCGTGATTCGAAACATGTGGCAACGCCAAACATGCTCAGTAAGGTGTGCCATTTCACCATGAATTGACTAACAAACGAACAGCGCTTGCAAATCATTTTATTATACAAATTCGTGTTCTGTGAGAAATGTGTTTCGGAAATTACGTCCATTCTATGTTTGTCATAATCGACCCATAAGCTATTGTAGCCAAATTTCTCACCAGTTTCACTTTATTGACATCTATCCTGTATTGGCCAGTGTCAATAAAGATAGCGATATGTTAATTCGACACCGTTCTTAAGAATTGGGCTTGTGTTATTTGACCACCTGGAGGTATGAAACCATACAAAATACAGCTGGTGCAAGAACTGAAGACGGTTGACCTTCCACAGCGTCGTTTGTTTGCTGAAAGCGAAAGTTGACAAAAGATTCACTTTTTGTCTTCAGCTACGAAGCTCATTTTTGGCTCATTGGGTACGTTTTTTTGCCCATAATGAAAGAATTACACTTGCTTTACATGTGGTTTCAACAAGACGGTGCCACATGGCACACGTCACGCGAAACCATGGACCAATTGAGAGGCGAGTTTGATGAGCAATTAATATCACGTTTTGGACCACTCCATTGACCGCCCAGATCATGTGATTTGACCACACTAGACTATTTTTTGTGATGCTAAGTGAAGTCTCTCGCTTGTGTGCCAAACCTCTCCATGCAATAATTTCCAATTCCTACAAACCAAGCAACAGTGACTCCGAAAAGTATCCAGACCACTGGGAAGCGCTTCCGCCGTGGGATTTTATCTGGTGAGTGAACCGATCTCCAATTATTATTGAAAGATGCAATTATTCTGTGGTGAGGTCACACGATTATAAATATTATCTTTTTTTTTTGCCAGTTTATTTTTTTTATTTTTTTTTGGCTATGATGAAAAGGGCTTTGCAAGTGAATGTAATCTGTCGATTCACCATATTGCGTTGAGTTAGCAGTTGCTTTGCCTGTGGATTGCCTATTTACACCTAACTTCTGAGCCATGTCGTTTTTGTACAAATGAAACAGCCGAGTCCTATAAGTTTAAAAGAAAAAGAAAGACTTCCAGAGATTAATTCCTTTTTCGTTCTCTTACAAATTTTTATTGCCTTACTGTGTGCTACCTTTTGGTATTATTAAATGAGTTAAACCCTTCTGGCCATAAGATTGAAACACATCACCTTAGATTAGAAATATACGAGATAGGAAAAAAGTTATTAAAATTATATACCTAGGATGAGATATATATATACCTAGAGTTACAAAATGAAGTTTTATATTAATAATAATAATACTCTTAAGCTGATATTTGCTAATTTTTCTTCTGGGGGTCCATGTGTCGCAGCAATGAGGGAGAGTAGCCAGTGTTGAACTCTCTTCTAGGGATCACTAACGAAAAGGTGGCGTTAAAGGTACTAGTGATCAAGGATGGGTGGGCATATGGTTGTGGCAATGACATCATACACAACTCGAGTTCAAGTTGGAGTGATTACTTGTGTCGGTTTTAACTGTCTCGTCTACTCTTCTGTGTTTTTTTTTTGTGGAGTGTTTCTTTCCAATGAATTCAAATCTAGCTAAGCACGCGAATTTTTAATAAGTAATATAATTTATCAGCGAGCGCATTGCAAGACGGTTCCTTACCCCTCCCTTTCCCATTCTACCAACTAACCTCAGGCCGGATACTACCGCGTGCTCCGTTCATTGGCAAATTACCATCTGCTCGTCCGCTATAGCGCAAATCCCTTTTTGCTGGGTGAACTGCTACATATTTTTAAGTGTAGTTTGGATTGGTGATCTCAATTTTTTCATGGCAACGTTTTTTAAATATGAATTTTTTCCATTTTTTCGGTAGGTGCACTTATGTACATTTTATGCCATATCTCAATTCATAATGGTCAGATGGAGTCAAGCAAGATATGAATCGAAAGGTAATTGAATGGTAGAGGTGTAAAACAATCGATGGCACCATCGATTATAATCGATTTTTCGGGTTTTTGTGAACATCGATTACTTTTGGGACACAATCGATTTTTCACGCTTTTTGTCTCATACCTATCAGTTTTTCCATCTCTAGCACTTTTCGCGCGTCAGAAGCAGAAGGTAAGCGTCTATAATATTTGTGCATATTTTTAATGGATTTAAACTTTAATTTGCATTTCTTTTAGAAAAGAAAACGCAAACTCAGCGGTTGTTACGGTGGTGTTAGACTAACCAGTGGAGAGAAAGTGAAAAGTAAGTATTTAATTGAGAATTTATATTATAGTTCTATAAGTTCTGTGCATATGCACGCACACATACATACATATGTATGTTAATACCACTTTGCACATATTATTTTATTAACACTGTTTATGTCTTCATTGAAGGTGATTCATCATGGACACGCCAAAGCGAAAGCGGGAGCAATCGGTAGTTTGGAATCATTTTAAAAAAAGCACTGACAACATAAGCGCCAACTGCAAGCGTTGCGGTAAGCACTACAAAACCTGCAGAAACACAACGAACCTCCTCGAGCACCCTAAGCGCGTCCATCCGGAATACTTGGATGCTGATAAAACTCCTGAGCGTACCACTGTTGATACGTTCTTTCAAAAGCAACCGTTTTATGCAAATGGCTCGGCGCGAAAAATAAGTCTCGATAAGAAAGTTATACGTATGATCGCGCGAGATGTGCAGCCATTCAGCGTTGTTGGCGACAGGGGTTCCGCGAGCTAGTCGAGGAGCTAGATCCAAGGTACAAGCTACCCAGCAAATCGCACCTGAGGAACGTAGTTTTGCCATCGGAATACAATAGATTAAAAGCTAAGTTGATGATCGAGTTGAGCAATGTCGAACAACTAGCTATAACTACGGATTGCTGGACTTCGCGTGCAAATGAAGGGTACTTGACCGTAACGTGCCATTTCATCAATAATAACTTTAAACTCAAGTATGCTGTGCTGTCAACTGAAAAACTTCTAACGGCGACTAACCACACTGCAGCCAATATGGCCGAGTCGCTTACAAGCATTTTACAAAGTTGGGAAATTCATAAGAAAGTGCACACGATGGTGACGGACAACGATGCGTCCATGAAAAAAGCCAGTGATTTAATGGAAATAATGCATCTACCTTATTTTGCGCACACAATCAATCTACTGGTTCAGGAACTACTTAAGTCTGAATCATTGTCACCTCTGCTGAGCAAGTGCAAAAGAATTGTCGCATTTTTTAAGAGCAGCACAATTGCTAATGAGAAGCTGAAAGAGGTGCAAGATTGCGATGAACCATGTGGGCTAATCCAAGAGGTGCCGACGCATACAAGAAGCGATTGCTGCCTTCTTCTCAAATCGAGGAAAGCTCCGACTCTATTATCAGCGGATGAAATTCAAGTTTTAGAAGAAGTATGCCGCATTTTATCACCTTTTTATAAGGCTACAAAACAGATATCGGTGAACAAAACCGTAACAGTTTCATTAATAATTCCCATCATTTCCGAATTGCACGAGCAGCTGAACGTGGTAAGTTCAAGAGTGACTACAAAAACAGCGTTGAATCTTTGGGTTTTTGTCTGCATCAAACGCCGAGCAAGCTGCAAAAGTCCTCGAACAGGAAATATGTTCCTACTTCAGATCACATGCTCCACCACAATTTCTAACACCACCCGCAACACCAAACTGTGAAGGCAAAAAAAATAAAGTTTTTACATTTCTGGCAAACAAAATATCCCATGTCCACAGCAACAGTTCTGACGCAATTGTATTGATGATGCAGTATATTGGGCAAAACATTGCACCAGAGGAAACTGATCCTGTTTGATTTTGGAAGGTCATATAAATTTAAATGTCTTCTTATATAAATTTAAAATTAATAAATCATTTATTTCGCAGGAACAAGCTGCTAAGAACGCTTTGCACCATGTGGCGAAAAAGTTTCTTTGAGTGCCAGCTACCTCGGCTGAATCTGAAAGGGCCTTTAGAAAAGCTGGCCAAATTATTTCGGATCGAAGATCTCAACAAAAATATGAATTTATATGTCAAGGATCTCATATTCTAAAAAAAACACACTGAAGCGGTAATATAAACTGTTGTTAATATATTTTATAAATTTGTTTGTTACTGATATTAATATAATGTACATATATAATCGGAAATACGCATTGAAGCGAATATATTAAAGTTTATTTAAATTTAAAAATACAAATTTGCCTATTTTTCAAAATACAAGCGAAAATGGTATTCCAACTTTGCATTGCTAAATTTTGTTTGGAAAATCGATTATAATCGATTTTTTCAGGGGGAAAATCGAAATAATCGATTTTTCAAACCATCGATGGTTTGACACCTCTATTGAATGGTCAATAATCGATCAAAACACTATTTTCAAACCGGCTAAATAGTTTGAGTACAAGAATTAAAAATATTTCAAAAAAATCAATTTTTGGCTCGAAAACGCAATAAATTTTGTTTCCAAACGCCTGGGAAAAATATTAAAAAATTCAAAAAAACTATTTTTATTTTTTCCACTTAAGAACCGCACTTCTCCGAAGAAAATAAGATATCGATGAACAAAATCTATAAATAAATACAGGAGCTGTGAGCAATTGAGGGATAAAAAATTGTGTTTTTGAGATTTTTTAAAAAACATTTTTCATTTGCTTCGACTTTTGTTCTGTTCTGGAATTTTTTTCTGATCTGGACATTCGCCCACTTCTAATATTGACCAAAAGACTTAAATTGATCCCAGCTACAATATTTATTCATAGATTTTCTTCAACAGTACCTTATTATCTTTGTAGAAGTGCGATTCTTAAGTCAAAAGAATAAAAATAATTTTTTTGAATAATTTTTTTTTTCCTAGGCGATTAAAAATAAAATTTCTTGCATTTTCGAGCAAAAAATCGATTTTTTTCAAATATTTTTGGTCATTGTATTCAAACTTCTAAACCGATTTGAAATCAATGTTTTACGTTATTATTGGCAATTAAATGACCTTCCGATTCATGTCTTGCTTGACACCATTTGACCATTATGAATTGAGATATTGCACCAAAAAAATGAAAAAAATTCATATTTAAAAAACGTTGGCATGAAAAAATTTTTGAAATCGATTTTTGAGATCATCAATCCAAACTACACTTAAAAATAGTTTCAGTAGAAATTTTTTTTGTAAACTAGTATAATTGCGGGCAAATCAAGAATATTTTCAATTCCCCCGCAACAGTCAACGACAGTCAAGTTATAAGCAAAAGAAAGTTCGCAGCAGCAGCGCTGTTGAGTATACACTTTCGCAGGTACAGGACTCTTTCACTTGTTTATATTATATTTTTTTACTTATTTCTCTTCAACTCTTACGTGACTTATTACTAAAGCATCGCTAATTAGGCTTATCAATTGCCATTATAACCACATCTACCAAGTCCCTTGTATAAATTAACACAATAATTTGAATTATTCTATTGTATTTCGATATCTTCCCAGCAAGCACTATGTTTCAAGCCAAGTGTGTTCTGTCTTCAGCTGTTTTTCTTGCCCTGATCTTCTTATCGCTTTACGCATCTGTCGATGCTGGGCGACACCTGAAAACCTTTGGTACTAAAACAAAAAACTCTGTACTGCTGAATACGGAAACTTATGCTATGGAGCCCAAGCTTCTTCGCATCGTTGAGCAGAAATATCATTATTCGAAAAAGGTAAGTAGTTTTAGTAAGTTATACCAAGCCCTTAAAATGGAAATCTTTGGCCTCATTTTCAGCCCACTGAGAAAGATATTGGCGCTATAGTTATAACAGATAATAGCGTTGTTGGCAACGGTGGTGAAGTATCCTTAGTAGGAGGTGGTCCATTACATTCGTATGCGGATTTAAAAATTACATCGAAACGAGGCAATGGCTTTAACTTTACCGTGGAGTACTATACAACTGAATAGTGTACAAAAATAAGTAAATGCAAATAAAAGTTGGAATCCCCATTTCTTTACTGTGAGCTTTGTCTATATAAATAGGAAAAATGGTTGTAAGGGAATGCCAGAGGAACGAACTTGTCGAACAAAAGGACCATTGTGATAACATATAACCCCTAAATTTTTACATTTAGACTGAAAAGGGTGGATCTTCCCTAATGAACCACTTAGAAAGTAGCACAAACTTGAGTAGCAAAGCAATCTCTATTTCAGTGACGGCTGAAATGTTAGGTAGAAAAGGTTGACCAAGGATTGCTAATCGTTTCCTACTGAGCGCTGGACAGTGGCAGAGAAGATGCTGAACGCTTTCTTTTTCATCAACTGACCAACAGCTTCTACAATAGCCGTTAAGCGGGAGTGCTTCCTGCAACGACCATGATACTTGGGGGCAGGCATACAAAATAGTACAGGCCACACCAACTGATCCTCATGAGCTGAAAAAGATTGTCGAAAACCTCTGTCCGACTCGCTTGTCTGAATCACCAATGGAACTTTGTGTTTTTGACCCAAATACAATAGAGGCTATCACGGAAGCAGAAATACTAGCGGCGGCCATGAACCTCCAGCCCAATAAGGCACCTGGCCTGGATGATGTTCCCAACCGTGCTCTGAAGCTAGCCATGACTTTGTATCCAGCAGAGTTTGTGAACATTCTCAGGAATTTTTCCATCCATTTGGAAGAAACAACTTTTGGTACTCCTTTCTTAACCAAGAGGTCAACCAAACGATGCTCCGTTCTATAGACCTATCTGCCTCCTCTATACGGTGGTCGGTAAGGTACTAGAGAAGCTCTTCAGTCAAAGACTCGACGAGGACAACGGTGCAGCTGGTGGCCTTGCGCCAAACCAGTTTTAGAAAGGCCAAGTCAACGGTGGATGCGATTGACAAAGTGGTCACAATTGCACGCAGTGCTATTAAGGGTTCAAGCTGGAAACGAGGATCCAAGGAGTACTGTCTGGTCACAGCGCTGATTGGAATCGAATATTAAGTGTTTTAGGTGAATTTGGTGTTCCGTATTATGTCCAGGCAATAATAAGTTCATATTTCAGTGGCAGAGTTCTTACGTAAAACCCATGAGGTATCTGCAGGTGTTCCACAAGGCTCCGTTCTGGGACCTGTTCT
Organism: Lordiphosa magnipectinata; assembly: GCA_037044535.1. Lineage (NCBI taxonomy): Eukaryota > Metazoa > Arthropoda > Insecta > Diptera > Drosophilidae > Lordiphosa > Lordiphosa magnipectinata. Next base: position 83,083 of record JBAMBO010000970.1, read on the forward strand.
ATAAAACGCCATGTACGACGGGGTCCTACGCTTTTCTCTCATATAGTGCACTTAGTGAGCTTTGCGGAAGAAGTGGCACTTGTTGCAGTAGGCAAAGTGCTTCGACGGACCGATGAGGTGTGCAATGCTGGCATTGAGCGTATCCACCAATGGCTTAGCGTGACGGGTCTCGAGCTAGCTGCGCAAAAGACAGAGGCGGTGCTAATAAGCAGCCGTAAGAAGATTGAATCAGCTTGGGTCAGAATTATTGGCACAGCAATCAAATCCAAAAGAGACATTTAATACCTTGAAGTAATGCTGGACACAAGGTTATGTTTCCGAGAACATCTGACGTACGTCGGAGAGAAGGCAGCAAAATCAAGCAGCGCCTTAGCTAGAATCATGCTGGACACACGCGTACCAAAACAGGGGCGAAGTTGACTTTTGGCGAGTGTCACTAAGGCCACTATTCTATATGCGGCGCCAATCTGGCATCGTTCCATGGTGTTCTCTAGCTACATAAAAGGCATAAGTGGGGCGTACCGTCTAAATGGTACGGTGTCAGAACATACTGCTTTGGTCATTGACGGTATGATTCCGCTTTCCAAGCTGGCCACAGAAGCAAATGAGAGATACAGGGCTTCACGGTTGAGCAATTCAACCTAACAGGGTTATACATCAGCAGGAAGCGAGGCAGCGGAGCATTGAGAAGTCGCACCTATCCACTAAGGGTCGCTTAACCCATAGCTTAATCCCGAAGTTATTGCCATGGCTGTCTAGGAAACATGGTGAGGTGAACTTTCACCTAAAGGGCGGTGTCCATGGGTACGGAAACGGCCGCGAAATCAAAAACTCTATACAAAAAAAAAAAATAAAGGAAAGCTAACTTCGGCTCGACCGGAGTTTATATACCCTTGTAGGTTGTATAATTTATAAAATGAAGGTTTTAATTGATTTTCGTCGAACATTCTTAGAGGAGTTATTTCTCACACTCAGCTATAGAGGGCGTCACTACTTTGACCATTTGCTTGCCAGTTTGTTATATGGCAGCTATACAATATATTTATCAGATTTGGATCAAACTCGTCAAAATTGTGTGGAAACCGATAATATTCATAACTAGAAAGCTTAAAGACGCTACCATTGAAAACATAAAAGGGTTTTTCTCACTAGAACTACTTTTTCAACCGATCGTTCCTGTGGCAGCTATATGATATAGTCATCTGATCCGGCCGATTCCTACAAATGTGCAGCGTATTTCTACCAAAAGGCTTTGTGCAAAGTTTGGTTAAGATAGCTTTAAGAATGACGGAGGAGATAGCATAGAAACAGACTGACGGACAGAAGGACATGGCTATATCAACTCAGCTCGTCATGCTGATCAAGAGTATATATACTTTATGTGGTCGAAGATGCTTCCTTCTATGAGTTACAAACATCTGGACAATTTTTATATACCCTCTACAAGGGTATAAAAATAAATAAATAGTCGTTATAGTTGATACCAAGTCACGCGGCATGCCTGCCGATGAGACATTGTATGAGAATTCCTACTAGTAGGGAGGCGTTATCATCGTTAAGGTTCTTTTGAAGTTAAGAGTGGGCCAAGCTAGCCTAGAGATTTCACAGGTGTGAATTGATCTTTTTCGGTTCGTGGCCATCTTGTAGGTAGTTTCACTTATTTTCAATTTACATGTCGCAAAGGCACCCCTATTGTGCTCCTATCCGGTTGGAGCTGGGAGAGCTGGGTAGGAGCTAGCGAGCCTGTTAGCTATCTCGTTGCTTTCAATGTTGCGGAGTCCAGGCACCCACACTAAACATATTTTAAAATGATGAACCATCTCATTCAGAGATTTGCGGCACTCAGTTAGTGTTTTAGTATGGTTCCTATTATCGCCAAGAGCTTTTAATGCAGCTGAAAAGATAAATACATTTCCTTCCTTGACCACGAGTTCTCTTAAATCTTAGATCTTGCCTCCTAGATAGCTACAACCTCTGCCTGAAAGACGCTACAATGGTCGGGAAGACGACAATTTGTTACATCTGTGTAGATGTTGATTTCATTTGGTTTGCCATGGGGGGAGCGAGTTCCAATGATCTCATACATAAATAGTATCAAAGGCTTAAGTAAGCATGCAACAATCAATATTTGTTGGTGTCGCTATTTGACTACTTAGTAAAGCCGAGTGACCATGGGAGCCTACAGGAAAGGTAGCAGTCTCTATAAGCCTAATAGCAGTATTACTAGCTATTTCTCTGGCTGCTAGATCTAGGGGTATTAGATGCAACCTAATGGTAAGGGCTTCTGTAGGAGTACACTGAGCAAAAAAATCAATCTAAAACTAAGATTATAATCTTGAAACGAGGCGAAACGGTGTCAGATTATATACTCAATTTAAATCTTAATCCAACAATATTGAATTAAGATCGTTAATACTCGACTTTGAGATGAAACAATCTCATTTTTATACTCTGTACCAAAGGTCAACAGCGTATATTAAGTTTGTGCAAAAGTATGTAACAGGGAGAAGGAATCGTATAAAGTATATATATTCTTGATCAGCATCAACAGCCGAGTCGATATAGCCATGTCCGTCTGACCGTCCGTCCGTCCGTCCGTCCGTCTGTCTGTCCGTCTGTATGAACGCACAGATCTCAGAGATGGTAAGAGATAGAGGTTTGACATGTTAGGACATATATTTCTTATACTTGCAGGCAGATCAAGATTATTTTCAATTTTTGCCACGCCCACTCCCGCCTCCGCAATTTGGAAAAAACGTCATATCTCCCACAGTTTTCATGATAGATGGTTCGTGTCTTTTTGAGATATCTAGTAATCAATATTATTTATCGATTTGCTGAAGGAATGATAAAGATCGGATGAACGATACACAAGTTATGACCAAAAAACGGGCAGTTTACACCCCGCACCACCCCACCCATCACCACAGCTTTTCATTGAACAAAGGCAATCATAGTGAGAGAGAGAGAGAGCGAGAGAGAACTTTAGAGATGAGCGTATTATAAAAATATTGCACGATAAACGGGTGACTCCTTGGATGTATTATAATATTATAGTCGGGGAAAAATTAACTGGTACAGAGTATGTTATAGTCGGGCTTGACCGACTTTCTCACTTGTTTTATATAAAAAAAAGACAAAAATAAATGAACCATTTTTTATGTTTAGGTGATAGGTGGGAAAGTAGGGGTGGTGGTTCGTGATTGGTTGGTTTAGTTAGTTGCTTTAGTTATTAACATTTTCTTCTTTCTGAAAAACTTATATAAATTGTAAATAATTATTCCGCCGATACTAGGACTTGAGCTCAGTACCTTATGCGCACTGAAACACTGACACCACCGCTTTACCATAGATCGTCAACTGTTAGGCCCAACCAGTTGCAGTATAAGAGCAGAGGTTTTCGCAGCCTGAGTTCTGATACTGCAACTGGCTGCGCTTAACAATCGACCCCCTACGGCAAAATCGACTAATCGGCCGTTCCAATGTGTTAATGAACGAAGTGGTTGTGGTTCGAGTCCCAGGAGGGGATGGGTTGCATTGCAACCGAAAATTGTTTATTTTGGTTTTTTTAACCATAATAAATCTATATATATCTAAAAAATTTTCAACTGAAGCTTTACAGAAAACTGTAGTATGGTTGATAAGTTGCGAGATGATAAATCTTGTTTTTAAAATTTCTAAGCTCATTTCAAGGTTTTTCAATCTTGATTTATTAAGATTGCAAGGTTCTTGACACGAGTTTTCAATCTAGATTTTAGATTGAGTGTTTTTTCTTAGTGTAGTACGCAAGGCGCCGCTCATGCATAAGCTAGCACTGCGTTGTACTTTATGAAGAGTCCTAAGAACAGAGGGCTTACCAAGACCGGCCACCAGACTAAGACTCCGTAGAGTAGTATGGGGCGGACGACAGCTGAATAAAGCCAGTGTATAATTTGAAGGGAGAAGACCCACTTCCGGCCAATGGCGCGCTTGCACAGTCAGCTTTACCCAGAAGAATCAGCCTGCCAGCTTTAAAGAATAGATATTGAAATCCAACACGTCGCGTGTAGCTTTCTTATTTCAACACGTGGCGTGTAGCTTTTCTGCACGGCTCGTTTTGATATTGAAATCCTACACCTTTCATGTAGCTTTTCAACACGTTGCGTTTAGCTCTCTCATTTCTAAACGCGGCGTGCAGAAAAGCTACACAAACGTTATAGGTTGAAAATCCCGGTGAAAAAGTGTAGGAATCCTACATTTTCGTGTAGCTTTTGCATATTTTTTTTCTCTGTGTAGATTGAGAGTTCTTTGCAGCTTGATTAGACCCCGCGTATTTACATAACTAGTAGAGTGCATTCATATTTCATGCATTTCTTCATTAAAGCGACGCTTATTTGGTTTATCAATTATTTAAGGTGTTACCAACAAAATTAAGACAAATATTATATTTATAAAGCTTTGTTTTAAAGTCTGGGACACGTCGTTCAATTATTTCAGTCATGTTGACGAGCCAACAATTTCTGTTTTGTGCCTCTGTGGCAGTCATTCTTTTGTTAAACCTTTACGTATCTGTGAATGCTAGCATCCAATATCCATTCACATTTGGTAAAATAACATCAGACTCTGTTCTTCTAAATACAACCACGTATGCGGCTGAAAGAAAACTTTTGCGTGTTGTGACAGATACATACATGTATAGGGTAAGTTGAGATCAATCTAAATCCACAACTTCTCACGAAAAATTAATCGTCTTTAATTGATTTTAACAGAGTTCGAAATTACTTACTGCAATTCATATTAAAGAAAATACTAAAGATGAAGCCGAAGTATCTTTAGTGACGGGTGGACCATCTAATAATTGGGCAGAATTAAGAATTACTTCAGCACGTAACAGTGGGTACAATTTCACCGTGCAGTACTATGGACAAAAATGAGAAAACTCATGTGCTAGAAATCAATGGAAACTGAAATAAATGCCAGTTTTTTTATTCAAGAAAAACAATTACACCACTCTTTTAGAAACACAGACCACAGCTGTCTATATATTTTAAATCCTAACAGCAAAGACACACAATAAAATATCGGAAAGCTATCTTGGGCTGCTCTAAAGTTAATCAACCGCTGCAGCTTGTAAAGGTTTTATATCATTTTCATACAACAATTTCATTTTCGCTTTGAAAAATGCTAGTTGAGAAATTTTTCGCTAAACGTCGGATTTTCTTTGACTAATTGGCTGGTCACTCCAGAAGACGATTATTATATAGAGTAGTGTTCGGTAAAGGTTGTTCATTTCACAGAACATTTTCACTTGTTTGTTTTTTTCAAAGTGAGTCAACTCACTGAAATTGCTCAGTTGTTTAGTTGTTCAGATCAACTGTTCAACTGTTCAGTTGATCATTTGTTCTGCTGTTCACTTGCCCTTCAACTAACCCCGAGGCATGATGACAATTAGATCATTTGAACGAATTAACGGTCTATTTGCTCCTACATACAGGAGTCCTTTGTTAGCTTATATGTAAGGCTGACTTCCTTGACTTTTTCCCAAGAGTTTTTGTTGTTTTTGTTCTGTCGGACAACTGGTTCCACTGCAGCCGAAGATTGCTTTGTGATTTGAATAAATTCAATTAAAGAAGAACATGTTCACTTATCCAGTTAAGTGAACAATTCAATTTTGTTCACTCACTCATGAACAACCCAACACTAATATAGAGGACTATATATAGAAATATAGTCATCCGACTTTGATCAAACTCGACCAGATAATAATAAAAACTGGCATTATTGTAAAAAAAGCAATTTAAGCTCTTCTTATACGAATTTTATTAAGTGCAAGGACTTACATCAAAGCAGCGCCAAAAAAAGTATTTGCAAAAGTTTTTGCTTTAAATGGTCTAGGGCAGTGGTGTCCAAATTGCCAAAAGCCTATCCCATGGGATAGCAACTTATAATTCTGCCGGCGTCGCAGCCGACACACGTATAGTGAGAGAGAATCATAGAGTCATATCGGATCTCAAGTGCATGCCATAGATAGTCTTATCACTTCAAAAACGGTGCGTATCTATAGCATTATTGGCAACGAAATGTCTGAGTTGTTTCGAGATGTCGATTTTCCAAATGCAAATTGTCTAGACCGATAAGGGAATTTTGAAATTTCCTTAAAAATTAAATAGATTACTTCAAAACAAACTGATTTAACCCAATTTTGGGTTACTTTTACTTTTTTGTCCTTCAGATATCCTAGAAAATCCGTTTTTGATAAACATTTGTAAAAATTGCAATATCTCGGGCACCAGAAAAGCTAGAGACATGAAATAAATGGTTTGTGACAGAAAATTTAACAAAGTTTTCGAAAATGGAAAAAATTGGCGACTTACACTGAAAATTGCTTTCTGTATAATTAAAAGAATTATATAATGAGATGGTTTCGGTAGTTCGCGTTGTAGCGCAACCTTAAAACTTTTCCTGGAATTTCTTTCAACCTTAAAGCAAATTACCTGAAAGTTTGAAAAAAATCGAAAATACACTTCATAAAGAAAAATTCTAAAATATATACACAGCAAAAAAGGATATTTGTAGATGCTCCATTGGATGATTTAGGTATTAATTTGGACTTGATAGTTATAATAATAATATCAATATAATATCAAACAAGAAAGAAAGTCTCTGTACTCTCTAACCCCCAAAGTACACAGGTTCCGCTTGTATGGAAGTGTGGCCAAAAATAATTTTAATGGAGGTAGATGGTGAAGCTCTTAAAAAATATTAAAAAAATGTGGTATGGAGATAAATTAGATTGGACATCCTTCCCTTCAACCAACACCCACCCACCCCAAATAAAGGCAGAAAGCACTAGGATAGTAATGCAGAAATAACGAAATGATCAATGAACTATATTAATAATTTGATATTCGAAGTAACAAAAAATCAAAGTATTTGTGAAATGAAAGTTAACAATAAAACCACAATTATACCTAAGATATATATACATAATGTGTCATCAAGTAAGTCGTAAACAGATTCCAGTAACGTAGATTTTCCCTTCTTTTCAAGTTGTCTCTGTTATGATCTGAGCGCAAAAGTAGTGTGTGCCTTATGTCGGTGTTTGTTAAGATGCTTTACATTTTTCGGCTGTGCTGGGATCAGCTGATGTTAAATTATTCTGGTATTCGTTGCGTAAAGCAGTAACCGCAGATTCGTGAATTTCGGCCAGCTGAGCCTTCGCTTTGAAATCTCTGAAGACTCACAAAAATGCAATTTACGACATCCACATGAGTATAACGAGATCGTTTCTTCTTCCTCAAGCCACTCTGCATAATTATTTATAACCGTAAGTTTTGTACGCTTGCATATTATCCAAAACTCAGCCATCTTATTGCAACTGTAGCTAATGCACTTACTTAATCTAGTCGGTTCAGGTGTTTAAACTTTTTTTTGTAGATCATTTTCAGTAAGATATTTGTTCCGCTGGTGCTTGACCAAAGTTCAAACAAATGCAAGTGTCAACATTCGCAATGAAATGAAGAGCCTAATAAAAAATAAATAAAATTAGTAAAATAAAATTAAGAGAACAACCCAAATCGGACAAGATGACACATTTTCTAACACAGTTCTACAACACATTAACGCGAACATAAAGCGAACACAACGAAAAATCGTAGCTCTAAGCCAGGGCCACGCTTGGCCCGAAACTTCTAGAACAAAGCTCGGCGCAAGTCGGCAGCTAAATATAACTTTTTAGAATCCAAATTGATTAACTAATATTACACAACAAGTCCCATTGGTGGAACCAGCGGGTATCTCAACGAAAAGCTTACCTAAAAATTATTTTTATGGACGAGAAAACTCAAACGAAAAGGCTGACAAAACAAATATTTTTCAAAATAAACACACAAAACAACAAATTGTTAAATAAAACAAATTAAGTTTTTACATCTATTTTCAATATTCATATTGATTAAATCAATTATGTAGCCCTATTTTCACTTTTTTAACTTTTTTGCAACTCGTTCTATGAAGCAGTTTACACAAAAAAATAAAACTGATTCATTTTATGGTGCTTATTGTAACTGGTACAATTGGAACAGAGAGAAATGAACTACTTTATCAAATAATAAGTTCTTTCGAGAGATGGAACTCATAAATTTTTTTCCAAAATTTTGAATTTTAAATTTGTTGTTCTTGGACTCTAACGGAACCACTGTGCAAAGTTTGTATATACATATCTGATCAATTTAAGTTAGAACCCTGGTATCGCTTAACTCTGGCGATATCACATAGTCATCGCATTCTTAGCTCCCTTCGGGAAGAAGTGTGCCAGGAAAGCGACTCTTCCTGGAGATACGAAAGCGTTTCTTCCTGGCGATAAAAAAGCGATTCTTCTTGGAGATATGAATGAGTTAATGAGTCAGTCTCTTTATGAGGGAGGATGCGATTTTTTATTTTTATTATTCCGAAAAACAATAAATTAAACAATCTTATATATTTTTATGACATATTTTTATTTACTCTGCGGGGGGATTCGAGCTCGGGACCGTTGAATTGAAAAACGTTTAGAACGACGGCTTATAGGCTTATCACACTGAGCACATCTCAGCGGAACGCATGGAATTTTTTGAAGATGTGAAATTGCGATTCACACTGACAACATCTGATATCTAACATCTTCAGTCGCCCAAGTTATTTAGCAAACTGCTAAGAAAAATTCATCAACTGAATTTTGAAGAACAATTGGTGGTTGTTGTACCTGTTGTTACAAAACAGCAGCTTTTAATTCGGCAACTTATAGCAGATTAAGTCAATAATGCGATTGTTGCAGAGATTGAAGATGAAGGTGCATGAGAGGCATGAATCTGCACATACCAAGAAGCGCTTGGATGTTTGTAAGTGGTAGTAAAATGTGACTTTTATACGTGCATTTCGCTTACAAGAAGTCAAACCAATCTAATACTTCTGCTGACTACTCTTCTGGTGCTGAAGAGATAAGATCCGCTATTTTGAGATTTGTTATTTCGAATGAAGAATAAAAGCGTATTGCAAGGCACAAATGGTTCGGACTGGAAGGTAGCTTGACTCGCTGCCATCTCACGAAGCATATTACGAAAATCCCTTTGATGTTTCCGCTTGGTGGTCAGGAATTTCAGAAATGGTGCCACAATCCGACACCTCTGGGACGAACTCTATAATATCATCCGATACGAATTCCTCAACATATGCAATAAGGTCAAAACATGTACATCATTAAATGTCTGTTCATATAATTCAGTTAATAATACTTACTATAATAATCCTACGTCTGTTTCTCGTAATTGTTGGTTCGGAATTTTTGACATTTTTGAATTAATTATGCATATTTTGCCATTTCCGTTCGTTAACATTGTTCATGTTTCGCAGTGAATGACAAATTTTTAGTGGTGGACAAAAACTATCGTGAAAATACTGATTGGAACGAAGTAAAATAGGAACATCCCCAGAAGATGTTGGAATGATGATACAATTTTGGCACGGCAAATGCTTATGGAACATCTTTGATAATGATGTTAGATGTTAGATGTGCCTCAGTGTGAATAGCCTATTAGACGGCTGCGTCACGCCGCTCGTGAAAAGCAACGCATCTAATGTGTTACTTGTATTGAATAAGATGCACTTTGATTGAAAACATATCGCTTATTTATCCCTTTATTTTGTTTGTTTGAATCGCCACAATACAGAAAACTCTCCCCTCAAACTATCGCCAAACTCTCTTTTTGACGATAGATATAAGGAACCCGAAAAAATGTTTGCAGGGAACACTCATAAAATTGGCAAAATAGTGATAAAGTGTGAAAAAAGCTGACCATCGCCGTTGCGGCCGGTGTTTTCCTTATAGCTCATTCTATCCTTCATTCGATCTTAATCATTTCTTCGGTAAATCGATAAATAGTACTGATTACTAAATATGCGTAACAGTAAGAACCATCAATATACAAAACTGTGAAAGATATGACGTTTTTTCGAAATTGCAAGGGCGAGAGGGGGCAGAAACTGAAAATAAATTTGATCTGCCTGCAAGTATAGAAAGCTTATGTCTCATACATGTCAAACCGCTATCGCTTACCATCTCTGAGATCAGACGAACAGATAGACGGACATGGCTATATCGACTAGGCTGTTGATGCTGATCAAGAATATATATACTTTATAGGATCGGAAATGATTACTTCTCCCTGTTCCATACTTTTGCACAAACTGTGTACCTTTGGTACAGAGTATAAAAATCATGTGGATAACTCACTTTCAAAAGTTATGATTTTTTGAACGTGCTTTGGGAAAAAACCCCACTGTGCGAGGGCGACGCACCGTCATTTTCGGTAATTTTCTACCAGCTGCACAAAGAGTTTTGCTAAAACCGAAGAATAAGAATCCATACGTAGAAACGACATGATTGGGAAAATTTCTGACATAGAGTATATTAAGTTCTGTACCGAAGGTACATAGAGTATATTAAGTTTGTGCAAAAGTATGTAACAGGGAGAAGGAATCATTTCCGACCCTATAAAGTATATATATTCTTGATCAGCATCAACAGCCGAGTCGATATAGCCATGTCCGTCTGTCCGTCTGTATGAACGCACAGATCTCAGAGATGGTAAGAGATAGAGGTTTGACATGTATGGGACATATATTTCTTATACTTGCAGGCAAATCAAGTTTATTTTCAATTTTTGCCACGCCCCCTCGCGCCCCCGCAATTTTGAAAAAACGTCATATCTCCTACAGTTTTGATGATAGATGGTTCGAACTTTCTAGAGATATCTAGTACTCAAAATTATTTATCGATTTGCTGAAGGAATGATAAAGATCGGATGAACGATACTCAAGTTATGAGCAAAAAACGGCCAGTAAACACACCGCACTTTCTTTCTTGTTTTTACTGGAGCTTTACAGAGTACTGTAGTAGGGTTGATAAGCTGAGAGATGATCAATTTTGGTTTTAAGATTTGTAATCTCATTTCAAGGTATTTCATTTCTCTTTTTTTCCAGATTGCAAGCTCCTTGAAAAAAAGAGATTTTCCGTCTTGATTTTAGGCTGATTTTTTTAAGAGTGCGAAGCTGTCTAAAGGATATTGCCTTCGTCGAACCTGCCCAATATGTTAAAATGACTTTTCCAGCAAGTCTCCTCCCCTTTTTATCTTTTTCCACAACTCTGCATTCTACCCCGATGTCAAAAACATTGAACCGCATTTGTTTAAAAGATTGATGACCAACAATTGGTCGCCCTTCTTCGCTCCTTTCATTTTGGTATCTGCCGTTGATGATTTGCCCATATTTATGGCCCTTAAATCTCAGCCACATTTGAAGTTCCGAGATCGAAATTTGTAAAGGGGTAGCAATAATTTCATTAATTTAATGTACAACAATGTGACTTGTCACTTGTCAACTTTGTGTGGCCCCCGACTTGTTGGGTGGGTTGGTGGAGTGTCATATCAGTTTATATTAGTTTAATGCCTGTGCAACGACGACGACAACTGAGTTAGTGCTTGAGAAACTTTGCCGACAACAAGGCATTGATTTTAGTTAAAACAAAAAAAGAATGTTAAACTTAAGATGATGAAGTGAAGACCGTAAGGCAGGACATAATGTGTTGGATGCAGCAAAGATGTCAGAAACACTTAGTCGACATTTAACTTGTGTCATGTGCAGAGATGGTGAAAAAAAATTTGGTTTGGCAACAAGTTGCATTCATGACACGAAACTCACTTAGCCAACCCCAAAAGCCAATTCCCAACGAGGACTCAGACCCTGGACAAATTAAAAGCCATAAACCACAGACAAAAGTCCTTACCAAATACAATCGAATGAAAAGAAAAAAAAAAAAAAAACTGTCATTGTCAGCTTAACGCGCTCGACTTTGTTTGGCACAATGCGGGTAATAAATGTAACGTGTGGTTAAGGGTTAATAACTTTCACAAAAGGCGCACAACAAAACCGGAACAAAAGTAAGAAATAAAACAGAGCACAGACAAGGCCAAGACAGTTTATAGATACTTTTTTTTTTTTTTTCGCCACCAACAACAAAGTGTGGCTGCTAATGAAAAGTACCGCGGCAAATGTCTGTTTAGGGTGCGCCATGGTTAAGGATCCTTGTTTCAGCTGCTGCCGCTGCTGCTGCTGCTGCTGTGTGGGGTGTGAATGGATGAATTCTGTTGTTGTCGTCTGTGATGAAGTAGCAGCGAATGTTTGCCAAGTGGGAGGGGTCGGAATGGAGGGGAGACAACAGGCGACTGCTCGTTTTGGGCTGTAAGAGAGTGACATGTTTAATTGTTGTTGATGTTGTTCATTTCGTGTTGGATACATATTGAAGTACGACTTTCCAAGGATACTTGCGTATATTATCAAAATGATTTAGTGGCTTATTTATTAGACCACTCACGATGAAGAAGAGACGACGTACTACAACATGAAATTGAACTAAAGAGTGGAGTGTGTTGGATTTTTCAAGAACGGCACGATTATGAGCAGCAAAAAATATCGAAGATTTAGCACCAATATATATTACATACTCAAACAATTGCTTGCAGCTTAAGCTAAGGTGCTACAGTCAAATAATTTGCAAAAATTTTGATGTAAGTTTTTCTAAATAGGCCAAATTAGGGAAATTTTCGGACATATTTGATCAAATTATTTGCGTATGGAACCATAGTTTCAGTTTTTATCAAATTTTGGCAAAGTATTTGACAATCAGACCTTTGCTTTAGCATTTAAGATATTGGGTAAATGTTTAGTACACCCAGAAAACTGTTTGAAAAAAATGTCATCGATGGACCGCGAATTCTGAAGAATTTACGTACAGAAATTTGTAGGCGGAAACCGCGGTTTCTTTTTAAATGCATTTTGAAGTGTTTTCCCATTTTTGTCCCTACAAAACATATGTAATTGCATCCGCTTTTTGAATTTTGTTTTTGATTTAAAATAAATTTCACACACATTTTCTAGAAGTTTGATATTTACCCTCTTTTTATTCGCTTCCGACTATAGAAAAAAAAGTTTAGCATTAGACGAAACTTCTCTGAACTATTTTTCATACCACCAATTTGAAGCTGCTCGTTAGGTTTAGGCAGAATGCCACAGACCGTTTTCTAGAAGGCGTTACTTCTGATGCGAGTACCAATTTTGCTCTCTGGTCGCTCACCAGAAGGTACAAGAAGCAGGCAGCGCCCAAACTTTCAATCCGCAAAGCTGACGGTACTTGGGCCAAATCTCCGCAGGAAAGTGCAGAAGCATTTGCGGTAAACTCAGAGGAGAGATTTACACCCCGCGAAACGACTTCGGTCAGCCGTAGGAGGCTTGTAGATCAGGTTCTTGACACCCCAGGGCAGCTAACGCCCCCAGTCCCACCAGTCACATTGGAGGCGGTTCAGGGGCAGATCAAGGTCTTTAACAATAAAAAGGCACCAGGCGAGGATGGACTTGACAATAGGGTCATCAAAGCCCTCCCAGTAAAAGCGGTGCTCTTTCTGGTCCTAATTTTCAACGTGGCACTGCAACTAGGCTCACTTTCCGAAGGCGTGGAAAAAGGCTCAGATCGTAATGATCCATAAAGCTGTGAAAAGCCCGTCTGAGGTCGATTCATACCGTTCGATCAGCCTCCTATCCACAATAGCAAAAATTTTCGAGTAGGTGTCTGCAGCCCGAATCATGGCAATCGATGGGGTGAGAGGCAGAATACCTCCTTTTACAGTTCGGGTTTAGAAAGTCACACGGAACCCCTAAGCAGCTGAATAGGGTCACAAACTTCATTCTCGACGGATTCCAGGCTACGGAGTACGTGGTTGCGGTCTACCTGGACATAGGGCAGGCTTTTGATACAGTGTGGCATGCTAGACTACTATGTAAGGTAAAAAACATCTTACCGCCTCAACTATACACCCTTGTGAGAAGCTTTCTATCGGATAGGACCTTTTCGATAGTATTGGAAGGGGCTGTTTCCAGCGTGAGAGTAATACGCGCTGGTGTGCCTCAGGGAAGTGTCCTTGGACCAACCCTCTACTCTCTCTACACTTGTGATATGCCTACCGGAAGAACAATACCCATTGAAGACCCCCAAGACTTACTCGTTGCAATATTTGTTGACGATACAGCTTTTATGGCGAGAGACTCGTGTATCTATGATGCCACTTGATGTCGTTCAACAGTATTTGTATCGATTCAGCAGATGGGCGAAGCCATGGAACATTGAGCTTAGCGTAGCTAAATCTGTCAGTGTAACTTATACACTTCGTCATGATGAGTGTCCAGGCGTATTCTTCAATTCATTGGGAATATATCTGGATAAGCGCCTTACATTCCGAACCCATATCAACGCGCTTGGTAAGGTCACTATATGGCAGAGTAAAGAAAGTGGGATGGCTTCTCTCTAGCAGAATTAAGCTGTCACTCCGAAATAAGATGCATATATACAAAGCTATCATAGCACCTGCCTGGAGATATGGGATCCAAGTATATGGAATCGCTGCGAAATCCCATCTGAGAAAGCTCTGTGTCCTTCAGTCAAGGTGTCTGCGCAGACTATCGGAAGCACCCTGGTATATGTGTACAAAACATTTGGAGAGTGACCTCAGTGTGCCCAAGATTGGTGACAGGCAGGTGATTACGTGGAGAGACTAAAAAGTCACCCCAACACACTAGCCAGAAGACTCCTGCGCAGACGAAAGAAAGCAGAAAGTAGAGTAAGACGACGACTCAAAAAACTTTTCCCTAGAGAACTTCCCAACAGACAAATATACTAACTTAGCAACTAATCTCCCATTAAATAAACTTGACACCAAACATATTTTATATCATCACAAAACAACTCGCTCATAATCTGACCCATTACACCTGCAATCAAAACTTACATAGACAGATAAGTTAAGAGTATATCTACACAAACTTATTTAAGTTGCCAAATTTACACAAGGTGACAGAAAATTTAGAAACAAAATAAATAATAAAAATAAAAAAAAAAAACCATTTCGAGGTATGGTTCAAGGCAAACGCAGTTTTCCTAGAAGGCCCAGTCCACATATGCTTAACAATGTGAGACGGTAGCTGCAAAATGAATGTTAATGCCATTGCAGAACAAATATAATTTCACACAGAGGCTACGCTGGCTTACGATCCTT
The DNA here is from genome assembly GCA_037044535.1 of Lordiphosa magnipectinata. Taxonomy (NCBI): domain Eukaryota; kingdom Metazoa; phylum Arthropoda; class Insecta; order Diptera; family Drosophilidae; genus Lordiphosa; species Lordiphosa magnipectinata. The sequence continues at coordinate 98,202 of JBAMBO010000970.1, forward strand.
CCACCACTTTCTCCTCTCCTCTTTCTGTGTAATTTGTTAAATGTAATAGATTCAAAAAAAAGACGTAGACAAAACAAGTAAGAAAGTCGGTCAAGCCCGACTGTAATATACTATGTACATGCAGTTGCAGCTGAAAGCAGATCTGCTGCTGCTCAGCGGCAGAGAACATTGTTTTCGTCATAACATGAGTATCGTTTCGATTCTCCGATCATCCGATCTTTGTCATTTTTTCGGCAATTCGATAAATAATCTAGATTACTTAATATTCTAGAGATATTAATAGAACCATCTATCTACAAAACTGTGGGAGATATGACGTTTTTTCCAGATTGGGGGGCCGGGAGGCAGGCAGATCTGAACATCAATTCGGAAAAAAAACGGAAAATCTCCCACAATTTTGTAGATAGAGGGTTTGTACCTTTAGTAATCAGTATTATTTATCGATTGCCCAATCGATCCGTCTGTTCACAGAGTCTTCTTTTTACTGCACGCTGCTTAAATGTCGGAACCAACCGGATCGGATGACAATATCTTATAGCTATCATAGGAACCATCGGTCGGAAAATGGGTCTTAGTAAGAAAAACTTTTTTGTTTTGAATGCTAGCGTCATAAAACTCGGCCATAATTGGTAATATATGTTTTCAAACAGATTTGCAAATTTTGGCCAGAATCGGATAACTATATCTTATAGCAGCCATAGGACCGATCGGTCGGAAAATGGGTCTTAGTGAAAAACAATTTTTTTGTTTTCAAGTAGATCGTTCTTAAAGTCGGTGATTTTTAATATTAAACTAATTTGAAAAAGTTGATCGACATCGGGTGACTATATCTTATGGTTGCCATAGGACCGATCGGTCGGAAAATGAGTCTTAGTGAGAAAAACTATTCTGTTTTAAATTTTATCTTTCTTAAACTCCGTGATTGTTGATTTCATATGTTTTCAAAAAGATTCGCGAAATTTTGTCGAAATCAGATGTTTATCTGTCGGAAAATGGGTTTAGTTAAAATTTTTTTAGATTTTTATGTAAGCGTTCATAAACTCTGATATTTCAAAAACAGCATTTGCAAGGGTATAAAACGTTCGGCACAGACGAAGTTAGCTTGGTCTTCTCGTTTAATATAACAAGAGTTTCGAGTATTTCGTCACCCATTCTATTTCTCTTTGGTATAGGTATTTGACCTCTTCTGATAAAAATTTTTTCAATTGGGACAGACCTAGGCAAAATGTTATTCAACTTATAAAAAACATTGTAATTGTTTTTATACTTAAGAACAGATTCAAAAGATTTGCATAGTCGGCAAGATAACTAAGACTTCCAATTCAATATTAGAATTTTCATAACAATTCTCGTAAAAGTCTTCAAATTTTCCGTAATTGCTTTAACAAGCCAATCTTTAAAACACTTTACAATTTTGTTGTTTTTATTTAGAACCTACTTCAATTTAAAGCAAAGGTCTTTGCCTCGCTTGATGGCTATTAGTTCCAAAATTCGTTGAATACTATCGTGAAAGCTGTTTCATCAGGTGCTGCTACTGTTGTTAACTTCGTCTGCTTCTACTACGGATCTGCAAACAGCATTCCAAGATGCCGTTGTTTTCCCTAAGGAAGAATTGTACAACCGCTTGAATAATGTGTTTGGTAGAGCCTGTTCAGCATATTTCGTAACAACTAAGTTCGAAGCGTTTGAGGCGCATCTAAAGTGCCTTGGAAAAATGAATTCAGCATCAGCTCAACTATTCCGCTATATTACCTTTAAATCAGACTAGTCTAAAAATTCACGTGCTTCACGTGTTTCCTTCAAAACTGCACACTTTAAATGCATTTCAGAAGTTGGATGCATTTTCTGTAACTGTTTAACATTTGGATATCTCTAAGTCGGTATTTGCTATGAACTTCAGCTAATATATAATATTAGCAATTGCGAGCACAAGAGAATGACGATGCAAATTGGTATCTATATAGTGGCCGGTTACACGAAAGTAACTTTTGTTACTCGAGTACGGGTACGAAGCAATCAGATGCAACAAAAATGCATGTCGCGCTGGTGCCTATAAATCGAGAAGCCCTGAATTCCAATGTAAACCAACTGTCGGGAAAAACTCTGCGTTAAAGTGTCTTAGCTGTCAGAACACCATACAGGTTGACTGGGGTAAGCGTGAAAGTTGGGAATATGGAGTGAATGTAGCAGTTATGAAGAAGTATGTATGGAGTGTATGTGTGAAGGGAAGTATGCTTGTGGAGCGAAGTGTCTGAGTGAATACCGAGTGAGTGTTTGAAAAATACCGGCGATATTTTTCTTATACAGCCTGTTTTCACTTGTGTAATGTAAGATTTTGGGAAAATTTGTCTAAAAATCGTAAACACGAATGTGAAAATAGGAGCTTGGCTTATAGTCCGCCTTCCTGTTATCTAGCATGGATCGTGTAGTTTTTGAACAGGGAATGTTTACCGGACGTCCAGTCAAAGTCTTGGCAGTGCCGTTGTTGAGGTGTAGTAGTAGTAGTAGTAGATATTTATTAATATAAATTTTGGCTTGATTTTTAACTGTCAGCCATAGCATTTGAGTTTTTGTACATTGTAAACGATATAAACAAACAAAAATTTAAAACAAAGAAACACAGTTTTCGATTTAAGCATTGACCAAGACTGAAAAATAGGTAGAAAGATACATAATTTAATTTACAGAAAAAGTTACAAATATTCATTTATAATAGCGATTCTATATTTTAGCGCCTGTTGTAGAAAGGAGGAGAATGTTGTCCAGTTCTTGCCATTTAGCCAATTTATGACTTCTGCTTCTGAAAGGAAACGGCTTCCCAGATGGGCGCTTCTTATCTCAGCTAAAATTGGGCATACTCCAAGCAGATGCATGACGTCTTCAGTTGCGTGCAAATTACAGAGGCTACAATCTGTGTTAACAGAGCTCCAGTGCGGCCTGTAGTTGAGACTAAGCATCTCACAGCGTGCCCGACATATAAGTGAGATTGCTTGAGTGTCATGAAAATAGTTAAGCGATTCCAGTTTTCTAGTTTTTTGTAAGTGTTTCGGTCCACACTTTGCCTGGCTTGACTTAGAAAAGAGTCTCTTTCTCTGCTAACAGCTTTCTCCAACAGCAATTGGTGAGATCTTTCCCATGATCCGACGCTTTGAAGGTCTATGGATACCTCATGATCCTGAAATAAGGACTGACAATTGTCAAAAATTTGTGTTTTTTCCGACAGCATCATAGCAGTGACTGTTTTGGCTAGTCTACAATTCGGCATATCCATCACTTTCCGTTTTGCAGACCGTACAAGAATAATGAAGGCTGGACGGTTTTTAAGTGGAGCGCATAGTTTGGAGAAGTCCGTTTAATAAACAGCCTTTGCAGTCGCTCCACCTCCTCATATCGGCAGTATACCCAGACTTGAGATTCATAGCACTTTACTGATCGAACAGTGGCTTCATACATTCTGAATTTAGTGCTCGGCAATATATGTCGTTTTCCGAAAAAGTTTTTCCATGTGCTATTAATTGCTTTCTTAGAGTCTTGCAGTTTTTCTTGTAAGTGAGATTTGTAGCTTAAATTTCCAGTGATAGTCAGGCCGAGATATATAAAAGTTTTTACCGTTTCCAGCACAACGCCATTTCAAAACCATCTGTCTACCCTTACACTACGACCTCTTCTGTCTTTCACAATCAAAACTTTTGTCTTATCCACGTTTATCTGTAAACTCCATTGTATGCAATATTCAGAGAGCTTATTAATCATGGATTAAAGCATCTCGGGTGTATCTCATACTCTGCTAGTAGCGCCATGTCATTAATGTTCACGCCTCCAGGAAGGTAGGTTGTAACGTCGTCGACATAAAGTGAAAACAGAAGTGGGCTAAGGAGGCATCCTTGCTTTACTCCAGTGTTATTTGGAAACTGATTCGAAACTTGTCGTCCATCCCACACAGCGAAGGTGTTTTCTTCGTACAGGCTTGAAATCAAATTAATGAAGCGCGTCGATACTCCTAGGAGGCTCAACTTTAGTAGTTAACTTCTACGGTTTACGGTATCGAACGCTGCCTTGAAGTCTATAAAACAGATATACAGCTTTCGCATTGAGGAGAGGTAAGATTTGGCAATTGCAGTAAGCACAAATACGTTATCGACTGTTGAGTAGCCTCGGCGAAATCCAAATTGAAACTCGCTAAGTATATTATGATCAGTTAACCAGTTCGAAAGTCGTCTTAGCAAAATCGAGGCAAACAACTTCATGGCTACATTTATGCAGGATATGCTCCTGTAGCTGGAAGTTGTTGAGGTGTATATTAAGCTTTAAAGACAAAAAGCTAATTTTTCCCACAGCTAATAGTATAGGGCCCTAAGGGTGACAAAAAGATGAGTTTCGTTTGGATGCAGTTGCCTGTATTCGTTTTACTCGATAAATGTTGCACATTTTGACATATCGTTCGACTATTGTATTAAACAACAGCTGTGAAACTTTTGTACAAATCAAAAACTTAGACTCAAACCAATTTGTTTCAGATTTTTCACGGTACACCGAAAAGGAGTTTAGTTTTAAGGACAGCTCTACATTAGGTAAGGATCACTCCATGGTTGAGCCGTCTTCTTAGCAGGCAAAGCGACGTCGCGAGGTCTTCTTCGAGGATTCCACAGCTTCAGTGTGTTGCTGTCACTTGAAATTTGAGCTGCATCTCAATTTTGGTGCTGCTAAATGATAGTGCCAAAAAGATACTTAAGAGCCCAAAAACATACTTTATAGTGCCAGTAGGAAATCACAGTGTTTAGAGCGAGACGGACAAATTCACAAATGTATACAGAGAGCATAAGTAAGAGCGAACAGCTGACCAAATGCATCCAGAGAGCGTAAATGAGAGCGAACAGCTGACTAATTTCTAGCAGAAGCGCTGTCGACTGAGCAATTTTGCTGTCTATATATTCCAGTCTATGGTTTTGTGCGCATTTCTTTTTTTTTGTTTTCTGTTGCACTGGGCGCATGTTGTTTTTGGTTTTGCTTTATTGCAACAGAAGATACCGCAATTGAGTGTGTCTGCCGTTTACTTTTTTTCTAACGCTCACTCTCCCTCACTTTCTCTCTCTCGATTTGAGCAAAAGCTCTCAGTACTCGATAAACGCTGAGTGCCATACCTGTACTAGTTGTATCATGTTCTGAATGTTCATCACTGAAATGTGACACTCTGTGACGCAGTGTAAACCAGAATAATCGAATAAAGTTGCGGTCATGTCAGTTCGATAGAACATAGTATCTTTGAACTTTGAATCATCGAACGAAAGTCAACTGAGAATATCGAAGCTGGCTACCTATTTAACTTCACTCACTGAGTAAATTCATTTTAAGGAAAAAACTTTTGGATAATTTCATAATAATATTGTAAGCGCTGTAACAAGTAACGAAATATCTAAAAAACAAAATAAAAAAACAAATATAATGTCCCAAATAGACAACACTTTTATCATGCTGCGGGCACGACTGAACGAACGGAAAATCAAGTTGTGGGAAGAGCCCTACTATTTCGAGGGTGTGGGCAGTATTGAATCGGAAATGGATCGTTTAGCGTCGGAGCTCAGCCATGAACTGGGCATAAGTGTGTCGAACTGCAAGTGTGCTCTCACTGAGCTGCAGGATAGCGCTTTAAGGAAGCTGGCCGCACGTAGAGAGTTCAATGAAACGGGCCAGGCCACATTTAATGTACGCTGTGTGGATAGCAAAGGAGGAACGGCCCAAATGCTGGAGATCAAGTGTTCTTTGAGCGGCCTGGGCACGGATTTGCAGCAGCAAATTGCCAATCGTTTGAATCTGAGTGATGCCACTCATGTGAAATGTATATCAGCTGGTCGTATGGTGGCGTCTCAGGAGACTCTGTTGGCTCAGGGACTAAAGAATAATCAACAATTGATGGTTATAGTGGGACAGGAGGATCATCAGCGGGGAGTGCTGTACGAGCGTATCAAGAAGATTAAAATGGATGTGGAGGCTGTTGTGGATTCCGAACGGCGTTTTATCGATATGGAAGATCAGGATGGTAATGCCGTGTTTTTGCCACCCCATGAGAATCGTTCGCTGCTGATGGCCATGAGTTTTTGTGAGAAGGCACAAGCGGCTATGCGTCGGGAGCACTATGATGAGGCCTTGCTCCTGCTACTCGAAGCGGATGAACGGTTTGCGGTTTGCAATCCAAAACTTCTGGAAACGGTGGATAATTATGCATTGCTCAATCTGGACATAGTGTGGTGTTATCTTTGCCTGAAGAACATTTCCCAATTGCCGGATGCCCAGCGGCGTTTGGATATCTGTGAACGGAACTTTCTACGTATCTATGGGCAGAATTTCGAACGTTTGTATGCCATCAAGGGTACGGCAAGTGCCGAACGCCCTTTGATTGTGCGACTACAATTATTGCAGGGTGTCATACTCTTTCATCAGAATCGTCGGGATGAGGCCTATGAGCGCTTAGAGCAGGCAGGTCATGCCTTGGCTGAGCTGAAAGTTAATGATGATCAGATGACCCAACTTATTGAAATGGGCTATGAGGTATCCGAAGCTCGTTTGGCCCTACGTTCCTGTTTGGGTAATATGGATCAGGCGGTACATTTTATACAAAATCGTCGCGAAAAGTTAACAGCCGCACGTCAATTATCGGAATCGGAACGGTTGGTCAATGATCGTTTGCAAAATGAAGTCGATTGGATCAATCCGCGTAGCGTGTGCCGCCTCATGGAAATGGGCTATGAGCGTCGTCTGGTTGTGGAGGCTTTGAAGCGCACCAAAAACGATGTACCACGTAGCCTCGATCTATTGCAGTTGCATGCCGATGAACTGCGCGTCGATTTGCCGGCAACTCCTGCAGCTGATCAACAACTTTTGGCTACTTTACAGCAGTTGGGCTTTCAGTTGTCTTCAGCACGTGTGGCCCTGGAGACCACACACAATAATGTGGAACGTGCCGTTGAATTTCTAATTCAAAGTTTCAACAGTGAAAAGGAATTCAATAATCTGATTGACTATATGCAGAAAATATTAAATGGGACACAAAATGCAGACGATGATGTTGCATCCGGATCAGCTCTAGCTGCCATCTCAGGCAGCAAATTGTCTTTAGTACAAACCATTTTGGACAAGGCAAAATCGGAAATGAACACATACATGGCCTTTAAACGTTTCAATGAAGACTTGACGGATATTGATAATGATCATTTGGATTTGCCTTTGGTGCAGGAAGAGCAAATATTGATTGAATACAAGCAGCTTTTGGAACGTTAAAATGAATGTGTATACATTTTGTTAATAAATAAAATATTTGGATGCCAGCTGAAAAAGACGCAAATTTGACCGCGTCCAAGGTTTACAATTACATTGAAGGGCTTTATAGTAAACTAACTTCGACTTGGCCAGCTACTGGAAAGCTGATTACTTTTGTAGTGTACTAATGGCGTGTGTCTTAATGTTGGTCGACCAGCCGAGTATATAGGGATTTCGATGCGTGCACTTTTAGCTATGCTCTTGCTAGCTCGCCGGCTTTTGTTGGGGGTTCTTTCTACTGTCGATAGTATAGTGTTTCTCTACTAACCTTGATCGAGTTTTTGGGAACTTTGGTGGTATTGTCTCCCATGTCTCTACCCACCCTACCTGGGCTAAAAGGACCGTAGAAGGCCGTTGCGCCCTTAACAATTCGTTACCAGGCTTTCATGCTGTCCACCACACCTTCCATACTTTACTCAGGGCGAAAATTAAAGAATTAGAACATTATATGGTTTTAAGAATTACAAAGATATTTCATTTAATAAATTCAGTAAGGATTCATAGTTTATAAACATTTCAGGCTAACTACAAAATAAAGGTAACTTAATAGATGTATGTTTGGTTCAGTTAATAAAGAAAACTTACAGCTTTGTTTACAAAACAAGTAAAAAAGTCGGTCAAGCCCGACTATAAGATACTCTGTACCAGTTAATGCCGTAGCTCGCATTTGCTCGCTCGTTATACGTGTTATACGCGTTATACGCTGTTTTACGTGTTCTATGCGTAATACGCTGTTATACGCGTTATACGCTGTTATACGCTCATCTCTTAGTTTCTCTCTCTCTCTCCCAAAGATTGTGTTTATTTGAATACAGCGGTGATTGGCAGGAAGTGGGGAGGTGGGGGGTGCCGGTAAACTTTTTATACTCTGTACCGAAGGTACATAGAGTATATTAAGTTTGTGCAAAAGTATGTAACAGGGAGAAGGAATCATTTCCGACCCTATAAAGTATATATATTCTTGATCAGCATCAACAGCCGAGTCGATATAGCCATGTCCGTCTGTCCGTCCGTCCGTCCGTCCGTCCGTCCGTCCGTCCGTCCGTCCGTCCGTCCGTCCGTCCGTCCGTCCGTCCGTCCGTCCGTCCGTATGAACGAAGAGATCTCAGAGATGGTAAGAGATAGAGGTTTGACATGTATGGGGCATATATTTCCTATTCTTGCAGGCAGATCAAGTTTATTTTCAATTTTTGCCACGCCCCCTCCCGCCCCCGCAATTTGGAAAAAACGTCATATCTCCTACAGTTTTGAAGATAGATCGTTCGTACCTTCTAGAGATACCTTGTAAATAAAATTATTTATCGATTTGCTGAAGGAATGATAAAGATCGGATGAACGATACTCAAGCTACACCCAGCACCAACCCACCCACCACCGCAGCATTCTATTGAACGTCAATCTTAGTGAGAGAGAGAGAGAGAGAGTGAAACTTAGAGATGAGCGCGTATAACTCGTGAGCAAATGCGAGCTGAGACGTTAAGGGTACAGAGTATGTTATAGTCGGGCTTGACCGACTTTCTTTCTTGTTTTCTCATAACTTGTGTATCGTTCATCCGATCTTTATCATTCCTTCAGCAAATCGATAAATAATTTTGATTTCCAGATATATCTATAAGGGACGATCTACCTTCAAAACTGTGGGAAATATGACGTTTTTAGTTAGTTTTTCTAGATCTGCCTGGAAGTATAAGAAACATATGTCCCATACATGTCAAATCTCTATATATTACCATCTCTGAGATCTCTTCGTTCATACGGACGGACGGACATGGCTATATCGACTCGGCGGTTGATGCTGATCAGGAATATATATACTTTATAGGGTCGGAGATGATTCTTTCTGGCTGTTACATACTTTTGCACAAACTTAATATACTCTGAGTGTCGTCAACACTCACGAGACTTTGATGTGAAACATAATGCAAAATGTAAGGCGCTGTGAACACACTGGTAAGGCACTGTTATGTCGCTGTCAAGTCCCTGTTAACCGACAGTTAAGTCTCAGTTAAGTCACTGTCAAGTCACTAGTCAAGTCACTGTCAAGTCACAGTCAAGTCACTGTCAAGACACTGTCAAGACACTGTCAAGACACTGTCAAGACACTGTCAAGACACTGTCAAGACACTGTCAAGTCACTGTCAAGTCACTGTCAAGTCACTGTCAAGTCACTGTCAAGTCACTGTCAAGTCACTGTCAAGTCACTGTCAAGTCACTGTCAAGTCACTGTCAAGTCACTGTCAAGTCACTGTCAAGTCACTGTCAAGTCACTGTCAAGTCACTATTAAGTCACTGTTACAACGTGCTGCGCTTAAGAAACTACCTTTTCTCGTCATTTCTTTTTCACTTTGACCTTTTGTGTTCTGTTTCCCCTTTTTCCCCCTCTTTTCCCCTCTTTCCACCTCTTTCCCCCCTTTTGTCCAACCCTTTGTCAACACTCCACAGAACAACAACACAAAATCTGAATGACGTAATAGTCACGAGACGCTGAAATCAAATTTTACTTCTACTAAAATCTTCCGTACCGAAATTAAAGATGTTTCACGTCAAAAAGAGAAAAATAACTTTCATTGCTTGTTCAATGTTCATGTTACTCAGAAAATTATTTTTCTATATGGGCATTTCCAAACTGACGTGACATTACGTTAGTAAGAAAAAATGTTTTTAAAATATATGAAAATCTTGGATTTTTAAAAAGATTGTTTTATATTTGGGTAGCAATTAAGTAGCACTTTAATCAGCAAAAACAATAACATCAATCGATCATAAGGCGTTAAAAAAATAATCAAAAATATGTGCTGGCGTTACGTTACATAAAACGGAAGTGGGTTTTGACTTATTTTAGAAAATTGCAAAACTCTGCGAATTGGGCAAAGCTTTTTGTATAAAAATTTTTGTAGTATGATTTGAAATAATTCAAGTTTATCTTCCAGGTTACCTTATTCAACAATATTTGCTCAATTTTTATTTATTTGCATAAGTATCTGACGTTACGTTACCTTAATTTCTTAATTTCATTTATGTTGTTTTTGTTATAATATAAAGCAATAGCAACTTACAGTTAATTGCAATCATATAGTTTCTTATGGTGTCTTATGCAATATTTTTTAACTCTTTGTGCCCTTAGAAATATTTTAGAAACCAAAAATGAATGCAATCTGAAGGCATTTTTATCACAACAAAAGGTAGCCAAAAGAGAAAAATGGCGCTTGCGCGACTTTGCATTTGACAATCTCGAAATGGGTTATGAATATATTTCAGATTGGCTCGTACTAGTTCATTTTGATTGTTTCCCCATGAAAGTATGATAAGAAATAGTGTTTTTAAGTACTTTTCCTTTTTTGGTCTCGGTGGACTTTTCTGTGGAAATGCCCATATTTAAGAAAATCGCCTTAAAATGTGAAACAAATGTCTGTATGTCAAAAAAATTTGCGCATTTCAAAATTTTTTTCTGAAATTTAGATATGTTTGCTTAAAAATTAATTTTTATACTCTGTACCAAAGGTATACAGTAGAGACCTACACGAGTAAGTAAAATAGTAAGCGAGTAATACTCGCCGAGAATGATTAAAATGAGTACAATTAGCTAGTTGTCAAATTGGCCCCGTATAATCATAGGGACCGCACCGTTTTAATAATATTACCAACAGATTGATTTTGAGTATTTTTAGTTAGATTGTTCTCTTACGATGCCACGATGCCGATTACAACTCGTAATCATGAAAATGATTACCTGTCCCAAAAAATATTAACTGTAATGGTCAAAATTAGTATTTTTTAATCATGATTCTGGCACCGTTAAATCGCTCGTGCAGGTCTCTAGTACACAGTATATTAAGTTTGTTCAGAAGTATGCAACAGAGAAGGAAACCTTTCCGATCCTATAAAGTATGGTAGTAGATACTTAGTAGTAATTTCGCGACCAAGTTGTAAAAATCGTAATCTACGACGAATTCTATTTAGTAGGTTTTGCCCAAGAAACCATGGGTCTAAAATCAAAATGGAGCTTTCCGTTTTTAACGAGAAACTTTTCGTATTTTATATTATTTTTAAAATGTTGAAAAAAATGCAAGAAAAATGCCCAGAAAAATCTGCCTGCAAAAAACAATTTTTCCCCCTGTTGACTTGAAACTCGGATTGTAAGGATAAAATGCCAAATAATTTGTAAATTTAGTTTCCAATGTTGGAAAATCCGCCCCTGGGGTGTGGAACAGAAATTAGTGAACACCCGGATAGTTTTCTTTAACCTTTAACCTTAAAAACTTTACCAATTTGTCAATAATATTTAAGTTTTGGTCTGCTTTTTCAGCCACAATTACTCATAATTTGTTGCCCTCAAATGTATGCTATGAATTTTGACTGCTGCCCTTTTACTCTTTTACTACAACTGCTGCTGTTGATGTGTCGTTTTGTTTACTCATGTGCATAACGTCACCGTTTTTTTTATGTGTGTTTTTGCGTGCGGTTGACTTTTGTGAAAATTAATAATTTTTCCCAACTCCTCCGCTGCACGAACTTCTGCACTTGATGGGCAAATAATTTGTCGTCCTGTGTGTTATTTCCAAATCGTTAAGTCTCAAATAAACTTAGTGGTAGCGCTCTCCCTCTTACTTTCTCTCTCGCTTGCTCTTATTCCCTACTCGTAGATAGATTTGCTATGCCATGTCGCACATTTTGAGTGGCTGCCGACAGTTCACTTGGCTACTTCAAATTTAGATTTCGAGTAAATCGTGCCTGATGGAAAGAAACGAAAGAAACAGAAAATAAACAATTTCCCAGAGTGTTTTTTTGCTTTGCTGGTTTTGTTATCGTCTGATAAATGGCAGCTCTTTAAAGCGTTGGCAGCGATTCATTTCATTTTAGTGACACACAAAACTCATTATAAAAAAGGGGAAAATAAAGGATGGCGGAGGCTCGACTAGGTTTTACTTAGTATGTGAGACACTTAACATAAAGTGTGCAATTTTTCCTTTTTGAGTTGAGAAGATTCTTTCAGTCTGTTAGTTAATTGTTGGTCAATTACTTTGTCTTTGAAAACCTTTGTAAGCAGACAACAGGATTCATCATAACACGCAAGACACCAAGGAACAGTCCAAGCAGATGACTTTTTCGAGTAATTGTGCGGTTTAAACAATAATTTACGACAATTTCTTAAGAACTTTAATAAATTTCCTAAGGCAGTCTTTACATTTGTCATATATCTCTAAAGAGTGTCATCAAAGACACGATATTATAGTATAATAGGCAAACATATAACTCTGACTAGAAACGTTTGCCATCTCTTTAAGTGGTTAATTTGAATGCATCGTCGGCAACTATAACAAATGGCACATTCCTTGTACCGCCAGGTAAATTTTAATCATCCGGGAAATTAAGAAGATTATCTCCAGTGCCTAATCATAATCATAATCATAATCATAATCATAATCATAATCATAATCATAATCATAATCATAATCATAATCATAATCATAATCATAATCATAATCATAATCATAATCATAATCATAATCATAATCATAATCATAATCATAATCATAATCATAATCATAATCATAATCATAATCATAATCATAATCATAATCATAATCATAATCATAATCATAATCATAATCATAATCATAATCATAATCATAATCATAATCATAATCATAATCATAATCATAATCATAATCATAATCATAATCATAATCATAATCATAATCATAATCATAATCATAATCATAATCATAATCATAATCATAATCATAATCATAATCATAATCATAATCATAATCATAATCATAATCATAATCATAATCATAATCATAATCATAATCATAATCATAATCATAATCATAATCATAATCATAATCATAATCATAATCATAATCATAATCATAATCATAATCATAATCATAATCATAATCATAATCATAATTATAATCATAATCATAATCATAATCATAATCATAATCATAATCATAATCATAATCATAATCATAATCATAATCATAATCATAATCATAATCATAATCATAATCAAAGACTTTTTTCAGACCCATCTTTTGCATGACAGCCATACTATATAGTTGTTGGTTAAGATTGCTTTAAAACTGACGAAGGAGATAGCATAGTCAAGCTGATCAGGAATATATATACTTTATGTGAACGGAAATGCTTCCTTCTATGCGTTACAAACATCTGGACAATTTTAATACACCCTTATGAAGTATAACTTGCCAGCCCCTAATCCGCTGGCTGTCACATAGATGGCGACATCATCGATAGAGGGCGACACCTGCGGTGTTTGGTTTTGATTAATATGAAAGATCTTGGACAAAGACAAAACTAATAATTTAATCATCTTTTAGCAGGCTCTAGGTCAATTAGTTATGATTTTCATCATAACGTTTCTAAAACAAGACATGCACAACACCACAAAGAGGGCTGGTTGCTATTTCATAAACTTCCAACAGTTCAATCATCAGCAATCTTTTGCCCAACTTCAATGAGTTTGCAGAGGCTTCCTCATGCCAGAACTGCTAAGAACGCTTGGTGTCCGATGTCTATTGATATATTTTCACTTGCTTATTTATTTAATGAAACATATCAAAGGCTAATCACACTAAGCACATCTAACATCCAACATCCTGAGTCATAAATATTTTCCATGTCTGCATTTTGTACCTTTGTAGACATCCCCATCCTCACATTTTGAAAAACAAAAATTTTAAAAGTGTTGGCTTAGCAAATGGTAATTAAGCATTTAAACCTCTAACGTTGGATGTTTGATGTGCTCAGTGTGTTTAGCCTATAAGGCGACGCTCCCATTTTCACTTTCTCAAGAAATTTCCGATTTAAAACCGTTTTTTTTTCTTAGCAAATTTGGTCCTCAAATTGGAAAACTTTTGCAAATCAAATATGAATTATCAAAATCCTTTCGTGCTGTTCTCAACATATTAAAATCTTCTTGTATACTCCATTATTCCACATGTTTTAGGGTATGAAAACGAAAATACAACTAAGTATAAGAGATGCAAAAAAAAAATACAAAATAATTTCGCTTGTCGCAGAGTTTTTATGTCTAAATAAATGCAGGCTGCACATTTTGCTGCTCAGCCCCGCTTTGAGGCGCAAAAATTATGAACTAAAAAAAAAAATGGAAAATGTGAAAATGTTTGGGGGCGAGGTGCTTGTCTTATTTAGTAGCGAAAATGAGCGGCAGGCAGCGTTTAGTTTGTTTTTTTTTTTTGTCGAGTTACAGCCAAGGACTGGGGTATGATGTGCTAGCAGTGGGAATGTTGTTGTTTGGTAGCGCATTTTTGTTGTTGTTGTTGTTGTCATCAACAGCCAAGCAACATTATCATTGTACTTGCAAGTGGCAGTTGATGTTGTTGTTGCTGTTGCTGCAGTGTCCTCATTATCGTTCATGCTCCTCTCATGTCTTTTGGCATTTCAATTTCTTTTTTGCATAAATATTTTTACATATTAGTAAAGCAACTTTAATGGGGTTGGAAACTAGTATTTTTTCTTTTTTTTTTAAATTTAAATCTGGATCTGGTAGCACAATGACAAAAACAAAATTCGAAAATAACAAACGCGCAACAAATTTATATCCAAATGCGCTGAACATAAATCTGTTTTTTTTTTTTTTAGCTCGGCTTGCCTCTGCCTAACTCACATCGCTCCTTCAAATCGCCTCCATACTGGTGCCGCAAAAAGCCAAACATCAACATCAACCTATCCAACTCTGCCAAAAGCAAGACCTGCAACTCAGAGTTTCTGGCTCGCTTTTTATGCGAAAAAGATAAGCTTGGTAAAAAAAAACTTGGCTCTACACCGACGGCTCAAAAACAGCTGATACCACCACCTTTGCCGTTGTCGACAGCGTGGACACTATCATCTCTGGAGGATCCCTCGCTCCAACTATCTACTCCAACAACTCTATTTTCACCGCGGAAGCGTTTGCTCTACTAAAAGCCTGTCACCATGCTGCCAACAACAAGGGGTTATTTGTAATATATACTGATAGTCTTTCGACCATATCAGCTATACAAAACTGGTATCATAGCGATGCCACTGTCCAGGAAATAAGGAATCTTGCCACGACTCATAAAAAAAAAATCACCATTCTCTGGGCCCCCAGTCACCAAGGGATCTCTGGCAATGAATCTGCCGACAAGGTTGCTAATGGTATAAGGTCCGCCGTCCCCTTTCTATTTACACCGATCAACGCAAGGGATATAAAAAATCTAATCCTACGACATCTTAATGAAAATAAACAGGCTGCATGGGGGCTCTTCATGCACAGATACTCTTCAATAAACCCAAGCTGGAACTTTCATCCGCTTGCGCATCGGACACACTGAATGTACACATCAACACCTACTAACCGGTACGACACGACCTCCCTGTCCACTCTGCGGGGAAAACTAAGACATAGTTCACATTCTGGATTCCTGCCGAAAACTATACAACTTTATTAAAGCATCCAAACTTAACATATAACGAGAAGGCCAAGCTAACTTCGTCTCTGCCGAAGTTTTTATACCCTTGCAAAAGCTGTTTTTGAAATGACAGAGTTTAAGAACGCTTGGATAAAAATCAAAAACTTTTGTAACTAAAATCGATTTTCCGTCAGATGAACATCTGATTTCGACCAAATTTCGCGAATCTTTTTGAAAACATATCAAATTAGCAATCGCGGAGTTGAAGAAAGATAAAATTTAAAACAGAAAAGTTTTTCTCACTAAGACACATTTTCCGACCGATCGGTCCTATGACAACCATAAGATATAGTCACCCGATGTCGATAAACTTTTTCAAATTAGTTTGAAAGCGTTTAATATTAAGAATCACCGACTTTAAGAACGATTTACTTGAAAACAAAAAAGTTTTTTTCACTAAGACCCATTTTCCGACCGATCGGTCCTATGGCAGCTATATGTTATAGTCTTCCGATTTCGACCAAATCTTGCAAATCTGTTTGGAAGCATATAATATTAATTATGGCCGAGTTTTATGACGCTAGCATTGAAAACAAAAAAGTTTTTCTTACTAAGACCCATTTTCTGACCGATGGTTCCTATGACAGCTATAAGATATGGTTATCCGATTTTGACCAAAATTCGCAAATCTGTTTGAAAGCATAGAATATTAATAATGACCGAATTTAAAACCGCTAACATTGAAAACAAAAAAGTTTTTCTCACTAAGACCCATTTTTCGACCGATCGTTCCTATGGCAGCTATAAGATATAGTCATCCGATCCGGTCGGTTCCGACATATTAGCAGCGTGCAGTAAAAAGAAGACTCTGTGCAAAATTTCAGCTCGATAGCTTTAAAACTGAGAGACTAGTTTGCGTAGAAACAGACGGACAGACGGACAGACAGACGGACAGACAGACAGACAGACAGACAGACGGACGGACAAAGCTCAATCGACTCCGCTCGTCGCCCTGATCTAGAATATATATAGTTTATGGGGTCAGAAATGAATATTTCTATGCGTTGCCCTTGTAGGCCCTTGTAGCTAGTGCTCGTTAAACTATTATTAAGTTTAGTATTGTATACTAGATTTAATTTGTTAAAATACATAAAAAAACATAAATCTGTTTTGCAAAATGGTCCATCAAGTTTGAGTTTTTGGTATCTTTGGAGCGTTTGCGGGAAACCTACACTCAGAAAATTATTTTTCTATTTATAAGAAAACCGCCCTAAAATTTAGAAAAAGTTTCTTTATTTAAGACTAAAATTTAGTAAAATTATCCCAAAAATTAATTTTTGCATCATCTGAAATGTAGGGTCAAAGCTCCTTCGAGCCGGATATCCTGGAAATCCCAAGAAAAATGTCTTACTCTTTTTTTGAACACTTGCTGAAGGGGCTGACGGTAAAAAGCAGCATTTAGCTTAGCTAGCTAGTTGCATGCAGTTTTTCTGCACGCCATGTGTAGCTTCCTGCATTTGGAATGATGAGGATGACGAGTTATTAGATGGGAAGCAAAATCTTTTTGGTTACTCGATCAGTTGAACGATTTTCACAAAATAGGAAAAAGGCGAGCTTTGAAATTAATATAGCTCGACATTGGAAAGCAGGTTGGTGAAATAATATCATGGTGTATTAATTTAATTTATATATTTTTTCCTAGAAATTGATCGCACAAACAAGAAGGTGGAAGGATGGCATAACAAAGTTAATTCGTTTGCAGCTTGTCAACATGCAGTAATTTTCAAATTCTTAACACTTTTAATGAAGGAACCAGATGAACAGGACTTAAGAATAATACAGATTAAGGCGGAAGAAGCTCTTATAAAACAAGAAAGTGGGTCAAGCCCGACTATAACATACTCTGTACCGCAGCTGAAAGCAGCAAACTCTTATTTGCTCATAATTTGAGTATCGTTCGTCATAGATGGCGCCTTGTTTTCAAAAACCAATTTGGAACCACCGCTTTCATTTGGTCATAACTTGAGTATAGTTCATCCGATCTTTATCATTTCTTTGGAAAATCGATAAAAAATTTTGATTACTAAATGTATCTAGAAGGTTCAAGCCATCTAGCTACGAAATTGAGGGAGAAATATTGTTTTTTCCAAATCGCGGGGGCGGGGGTGGGCGTGGGAAAACTTGAAAATAAACTTGATCTGTCTGCTAGTATAAGAAGTAAATGTCCCATACATGTCAAACCTCTATCTCTTACCACCTCGCACGATATTTTTTATATATACACTTGGCCCTCGCTTAACACGGACTCTTTTAGCACGAACTCGGTCTTACACGGTTACAAATTTGCTCCCATCCCCCTTTTAACACGCTAAAAACCTCGTTCTTACACGATTGCAAAATATCGATATATATATTTTTTTTGCTGTCAATTAACGCGTTAGTTACAATGGCAGAAAGAAAGAACAGAGCTCCTTTAAAACGAAAAGTCATTTCTATAGAAACAAAAATATAAATTCTAAACCGCTTAGAAAATGGGCAAACTGCCACGGAAATTGCAAGAAGCCTTGATTTAAATGAGGCAACAGTTCGCACTATCAAAAAGAATGAAACTGAAATACGACGTGCAGGAAGCATTGGGTCATCTATATCTACAAAATTTACCATTAGAGCACGTGCACCAATTTTGGAGAAAATGGAAAGAGCACTTAGCATTTGGATTGACGATAGCTACGAAAAAAAGATCCCTTTAAGCCAGCGGATCATTCAGGAATAGGTACTCAGGATTTATCGACTGCTCGAGCAAAATGGAGTGCCCTCTTCCAGCATAGATTTCGTTGCTAGTAATGGATGGTTCGAGAAATTTAAAAAAAGGTTCTCCATTCATAGCCTCAAATTTAAGGGCGAAGCGGCATCGGCCGATGATGGAGCTGCTACCACATACCCAGAAGAAATTCAGGGGTTCATTAAAAAAGAGGAATTCCTGCCCGACCATGTATTCAATGCGGATGAAACTGGACTTTGCTGGAAAAAAATGCCAAATCGAACTTTTTTATCAAAGGATGAAAAAGTAGCTTCCGTCTTTAAGGCACAAAAAGATCGTTTTACACTTTTGCTGTGTAGTAATGCATCAGGCGACTTTCAAGTAAAGCCAATGCTTGTTTATAAGTCTTTCAATCCCCGTGCGTTTAAAGGGATAGACAAGAGCAAATTACCCGTTTACTGGAAAGCAAATTCCAAAGCTTGGGTAACTGCAGAATTATTTAAAGACTGGTTCTTGAATTGTTTTGTACCTGAGGTTGAAAAATATTTAAAATAAAAGAATTTACACTTTAAAGCACTATTATTATTGGACAATGCCCCAGGACATCCAAAAGATTTAACCCATCCGAATGTCAAAATAAAATTTCTTCCACCTAATACAACAACACTTCTGCAGCCAATGGATCAGGGTATAATTTACACTTTCAAGACATATTACATCAGGCGCTCTATACGCTGGATTTTTGGATACAACTGAAACTGACTCCATCGATGTAACCAGTGCTTGGAAGAAATTTTCTATTAAAGATTGCCTTGAGTTGGTAAACTTATCTTTAAAAGAGATTAAGGTGTCAACATTAAATAGATGCTGGAGGAAATTATGGCCAGAGGTTGTTAAAAGCCATGAAATAGAAGTGCCAAAACGTGGATTCCAGGATATATTGGACCTTGCTCACTTGATTGAAGGTGAAGGTTTCGACGACATGGCAAATGATGATTTCCAAGAGTTATTTGAAGATGAAGAAATTAATGACGAATCATTGCTTGAGATTGCTGTGAATGAAGCAAACAATTCGAAATCAGATGACAGCAGCTCTGAAGAAACCGATCCGATTAGTTTAACGATAGAAAAGCTCCAAGAAGGATTCGCATATGCTAGAATCGTGCTTTTTAAAACTTTAATAAAAACAGACCAAATTTGAACAATAAAAAATTTTTTTTGCTGCTAATTTTGAATTTTGAGAACGTAACCCCTTATTTTGTACTGAATCCATGTTTTGCTTAACACGATTTCGCTTAACACGAGGATTTCTAGGAACGTAACCCCCGTGTTAAGCGAGGGCCAAGTGTATTGGTTATTTTGACCTTTTCCTAGTTTTTGGGTTCCCAATTTTGGAGTTCCAAATTTTTGGGTTAATAGATTTTTGTTCCGGTTTTTATTTTCCTAAGACTTGGCTTCCTGAATAATAATTCCTAATTTTAGTTTCATATTTTTTAGTTTTCTAAGTAATATTTGGTCTCGTTCACATTCATTTTAAAGTCTCAAATACCAATTACTTTTAATTCCGCCGGACTTTTGGCACAACTTTTGAAAATGAAAAATTTTTGTCGATTTGCGGAATTCAGAACAGCAATCAGCTCAATTTGCTACAATTTCACTCGTTTTCGGAATTGGGAACAGGCCTGTATATCTCATGCGTTTTTCCAAATTCCTTAGGGCTCATTATTACCATAACTCTTCTCATTCCCTTTACTCACAAATCGTGTCCCAAACATACAATAGCAGCCTGTGTGCCTTGTTCGATGCATTTTGTGGTCTTGTTTAGAGTTTTGTCTGCATTCATTCATTCAGTTGTGGCAACAGCCTGACTTTACGTGTTGTATTTGCACCTACATAAAATAGGCAAATGATGCGTTAAAAATGTCAGAGGCGGCACCTACTCCCCTGACCAAAGATAGGGAACCAAAAAATTGTCGCAGTCACAAATTGTGCCTACAACAACAGCACCAGCCTCCTCTTAGTAGTAAAACGTTGTATAAAAGAGGCAACATTTGCTAATGACAAACATTGTAATGGGACACAGAATTGGGCGTGTCCAGACTCAGAATTTAAGTGTAGCCCTTGGCCAGACAAGTATTATTATTATTATTATTCTGCCTGCGTTTTGCAAAAGTAACAAAAAAAAAAAAAACTTTAGTTACAGTCGCATCATAAATACGCCCAGGACATGTGGTGCACATAAATTTTGCACGATATTTTTTAAAGGTTTCTCTGGCTTTTCCTTTTATTTTTTTTCATTTTTTAAAATTTTAATTGCGATAGAAATGTGTGTAAAAAAAATTAAGTCATGCTTTTTATGCATTTTTAATAGCGGTTTGTGGACGCTGGACTGCAAAGCCACCAACCACACTTGCCTCTGAGAGTGAGAGAGAGAGCGAGAGGGGGCAGTTTTTCATAGCCTGCTTTTGGGCGACACTTTCGTAAAACCAAACAGCAGCAACGGCAGCAGCCCCACCATGCGGCTTTATGATTTGTGGCATATTTATGTAAATTTGTGGTTTTTTTGGTTAAAGTGTCTAAAGGAAGCTACTGGCCAGTCAACAGGGCAGCAGGTGTTGCGGCCAAACAATTAGTATGAACCAGGGCTTTATTATGAAAACTAAATGCTTTTTAGAATGAGCCAGGTTCTTCTTGGCCATTGCATTGGGAAATTTAAGTAGTTTTTGCTAAATTTATCATAAATTTTGTTGTCAACTTATTTCAAGCTTTTACTGGCATGCGAGGGTGGATTCAAAGGTATAAAAGTTTGACAACATGAGCGATGGTGGGGGTAGGTATGTGAAAAAGCAGGAAAACGAACTAGTCTAAGAACAGATATTTGCAGCATTTTAAAAACTGATTTCCCAAATCACGTACCATGTGCAGTGTTCCAAGCGAAACCAATTCGAGGCCGGTTACTCGCGAACACCAGGCCAAATACCAGACCACCTTAAGTTACGGTTAAATACCTTTAAATAGCTGTTTTGAAAGCAAAATCCGCCCATGGCAACGCCATTGACAGAGCAGCTGTTCTTATTGGTGACGATTGGCAATATCGGGGGTGGGGGGTGTTTACTGGCCGTTTTTTGCTCATAACTTGAGTATCGTTTATCCGATCTTTATCATTCCTTAAGCAAATCGATAAATAATTTTGTTTACAAGGTATCTTTAGAAGGTACAAACGATCTATCTTCAAAACTGTAGGAGATATGACTTTTTTCCAAATTGCTGGGGCGGGAGGGGGCGTGGTAAAAATTGAAAATGAACTTGATCTGCCTGCAAGTATAAGAAATATATGCCCCATACATGTCAAACCTCTATCTCTTACCATCTCTGAGATCTCTTCGTTCATACGGACGGACAGACAGACAGACGGACAGACAGACAGACGGACAGACGGACATGGCTATATGGAATCGGCTGTTGATGCTGATCAAGAATATATATACTTTATAGGGTCGGAAACGATTCCTTCTCCCTGTTACATACTTTTGCACAAACTTAATATACTCTATGTACCTTCGGTACAGAGTATAAAAATTAAAATGAACTTATATAAAAAAAATTTAAATTAAAATAATGTATAGCTCATTTCGAGATTTTCGATTGCCAAGTCGCATAAGCGACATTTGTCTCATTTGGATACGTTTTGTTGTAATAAAAATGATTACACTGCAGTCGATCTTTTTTGGAACTATGTCAGTTGACTTTGAATTTGGGACGGTCGTAAACTCTACAACTAAAAGAAAAGCAGTGCTGCCAGAACGTACCCCAAAAAAGTGGCACCCTTGTGCAATTTTTATCGTTAGCTATCGCAATATGCACGCGGGTTCAATCGTAAAAATTCTTTAAATTGGACAGGATTTGCCTTGGGCACGGCAGCCTTCCAAAAACACCCGAAACTTTTCTTCAAATGAAAAATACAATGAATTAGCTAATGATTCATTCAAATGGGAATTATTGTTGTTACATGCATCCACAAAGCTTTTAGAATTGGATCTGATCACACTGTGCAAGACTAAAAAGTTGATAGAGTCGAGACCAAAAAATTCTGAAAGGGTATGATGGTAGTACAAAAACCTTCGCTGGATTTGGCCTGGTTAGTTGCCGTTTTCTTTTTATTGCATTTTGAAGTTTTCAGCTTCTGATTGGAAACCGCAACTCCATATCTCGTAAACTAATTGGAATTTCTCTTTGACGTCTTAGAGGAAGTCGTTGCTCTTGACTTGGCTTACAAAATATTCTTAAGTAGCAAGTCAAAAAAGTCACATCTCTATACTCAAAATTACAAAAATGTCTTAAAATCATCATGTTTTCACCTCATTTTGTACTGTTTTTCAGCTTTGTCTTGAAAACTGTAACGAATTTGACTAAGCAATGCAGGACAAAAACGTAGCTTGGACTCAAATAAACAAACGGTTGGAACATACCAACTTCATTCGATTGGTCCTTCGTATAGTTACGAGCCCTTAAGCATGTAGAATTGGAACCAAAACTCGGAAAATGGCAATTTTTGGTACCAATTGGCTGACACAGTCAAAAATTTCGATTGTTTTGTATTAAATCAAGAAAAGAGTAAGAAAACATAACTTAAAAACTGTAATTAAAAAAAATTTTTTTTATTACTTTTTTATCGAAAATGTTCGTTTTTTCGAGTTTTTATAACAGTTGTACATGCCTGTGGGCCTATAACTATATGAAAGAGTAACTAAATGAAGTTGGTTCGTTCTAACGGTTTGTTTATTTTGGTCTAAGCTACAACTTTGTGCTGAATTACTTGGCCAAATCTGAAACGGGTTTCAAGATGAAGTTGAAAAACTGTAGAAAAGTGGTCAAAACTTGGCTTTTTTGGCCAACTTTTGTTATTTTGAGTATGAAGATGAAATTTTTTGATTTGCTACAAAGAAATGTTTTGTAGGTCAAATCAAGAGCAACAACTTTGTTGAAGATTTAAAAGCGAAATTCAAAATAGTTTACGAGATATGGAATCGTTAGTCCTACTCTGAAGCTGAAAAGTTCAAAGTGCAATAAAAAAAAACGGCAGCTAATCGGACCAAACCAAGACAGGGTTTTTATACTACCATCATACCATTTCAGAATTTTTTGGTCTCGACGGTATCAACTTTTTTGAGTTCAAAAATGTGTCACAGAGTTAAGAATATGCTAATTGGTAGTCACATAGCTGGTGGCTAATGTGATGCAGTGCCAGATTTCGGTTGGACGCCCTGGGTACTCGTCGCAGCCGTGACCGTGGCCGTTGTCACCGCCTTCGGCTTAATCTACACGGATTTGGCCCGACTCGTTGGACTCACGGATTAGCTGCAGAGGCGTCAACAGCTGGCGTAGATATCACAGGTCTCATTATAGACATAAACATAATAGCCAACTAATGTAACGATTTTAAAGTCCACCGTTTTTCTGCCCCGTTGGAATATCATCTCGTCCAAAGAGGTGTCGATCCAAGAGCGAAAGCCGTATATGTAAAATGATGGGTCTATCTCTACGCACATCTTTGTTGCGATTAGACATAGAGTGCTTGGTCCAGCAGAAGGTGTGGAATGCGGATTCGCCGTTTCTGTTAACTCTAAACGCAAATCTTCGACTATGCCCTTTTATGTGCGGTATGGTAATGCGAAAGCAAACACTGATCAGGCCATAGCCGATCTGTTTGTCAAGTTTTTTATGTCAACCTACTCGTCTTCTAGCTTCTTTGCGAATCAACCATACCCCTATCAGTTGAATGGGTCTAATTGTATTTTTAGCCCTGTAATCACTGAAAGCTCTCTTCCTTAGCGATCTTAACTCTGTTAAACCTGTGTATGCACCGGGTCCCCATGGAGTACCTGCTTGTGTACTTAGGTTTTGTGCCGATGCACTTTGTAAGCCTTGTCTCTTGAGTCATCCTCTTTCCCTGTGTTGTGGAAGGAATCTTATATCATACCTCTTCATAAAAAAGTTAACAAGTTGGATGTTGAGAATTATAGTTGTATTTCCAAGTTGTCTGCAATTTCTAAAGCTTTTGAGAGAATTATGACATCTCAATTGCAACATTTATGTAGTTCCATTATTTCACCCTATCAACATGGATTTGTGAAGCGTCTATCAACTACCACTAATTTATTAGAGCTTACATCATTAGTGATCAAAGGGTTCTTATGTAAGATGCAAACTGGCGTCATTTATACTGATTTTAGTAAGGCTTTTGATTCTGTTAATCACTCCTTGTTGCTTCATAAACTGAGTTTAATTGGTTTTCCAACTAACCTTCTTAGTTGGATCTCTGATTACCTAACTTCTAGAACACAAAAAGTTCTATTTTGTAATTGATATTCGAAACTAATCCAGGTTACCTCTGGAGTACCTTAAGGTAGTCACTTGGGTCCATTGCTTTTTACTCTCTTCATAAATGATCTTGCGTCAGTCTTGACTCACTCTCGTGTGCTTATGTACGCCGATGATGTGAAACTATGTTTAACATGTAACGATTTTGTTTCCCGCTATAATTTGCAAGCTAACTTGGATGCATTTCAGTCTGGGTGTAAAGATAATCTTTTAAACCTTAACAGTTCCAAATGTACTTCACTTATATGCTTGATAATGTCCCACTTGAGTGCTTAAATGATTCAGCCAATGAGGTAAATGATCTTGCGGTTATTCTTGATCACCGACTTAAATTTGACTCTCATGTTACGGCTACTGTTTGTAAGGCCAGGAGTGTTTTTGAGTTTATGAAGCGCTGGTCGAAGGAATTTGATTTTGTACACTTTTCTTGTCCGTCCAATTCTCGTGTATGGATCATGTGTGTGTGGTCTCCGCAATATTCAACCCATCAAGATAGAATTGAATCTGTGCAAAAACAGTTTTTATTGTTTGCTCTTCGTGGTTTGGGCTGGAATCCTGAGGTCCGTTTACCATCGTACTTTAGTAGACTTCTTTTGATTAACCTTCCCTCCCTTATTAGCCGTAGAGTTATGCTTGGAGTAATCTTTATACATAGACTAATTAATGGTAAAATCGACTCATCTGAGTTGGTTGGCCAAATTAACCTCAACGTTCCTATTATATCCCCCTATCACTACATCGTTGTAATACTAACTATGCCTTGCATGAACCGCTCCGGGTCCTCTGTGCTGATTACAATAAACTCTACCGAATAATTAACTCTGAAGCTTCTCTTCCTGCTATAAAAATTTATATTTTAACTTATTTAGCCCGTAGTTAACATTACTTTATGTTCTTCCTTCGCGATTTCGTGTCACACGTTAGTGGCTGCGCTTCTCGGTCGGTTGGGTGGGAGGTGGGCTGCTATTTTGCCTGGGGTTCGCGCGTAACAAGCTTTGGCTTGGTGTCGCATGGGCCACTTGAACGTACTGCGCATTGTATGTCAATGTCCAACTGTGCTGTGGAATTCACGCATTATGGCTCTGATTAGATGACGCTTGCAATTGTTCCCATTCCCTTTAAATGGCGATTTATCAGATTTTTCAAAAGCATTTCATCCTCACTAGACAAGTTTGCGACTATTTGCGACTGTTGGCTCAATGTAAACACCTAAAAGGTCGTAGCCCCAAAAAAAAAGTCGTACGACCGCAGTGTAAATTCGGTATCAGATTGCATTGATTGTTGGTCTCTAAAATATTTCTAAGGTTTGAACCCTTAGTTAGAGTTAAAAAATATTGCAGAAGACACCATAAGAAACTATGTGAGTGCAATTAACTTTAAGTTTTAGCTTTATATTATAACAAAATCATCATAAATATAATGAAGAAATTTCAGTAATAGTAATTTACGATAATATCAAAAAAAGTAAAAGCTAAAATATTGGTTCCCCACAAAACATGTCTGAAAAGGGTAAAATGGGCACTTTTTGCAATTTTAAGCTTAAATTACTAAAAATCTCGACGTGATGGACTATTTCTGAAAACAGCTACGTGTTCAGCACACGAAAATCATCTAGAATCACCACTGACCCTTCAATATACTGGAAAAAGAATTTTGACGCCTTGTGATATTTTTCTATAGCTTTTTTCTTCTTCTTAGTTGGTCACTCTTCCAACAACGACGAATTATCTCTGGCCAGTCATCGATTGCAGTGCGCACCTCAATCATTGAGAAATTGTCCAATGCTCGGACAAGGGCGCTCTTCAAAGACTCAATATTTGGGAGCCGTGGGTGTTTGAGTCGTTTTTGCCTTGTGTTTGATACACTTTCGCCAAAGTTTTGAGTCTTTTTCACAAAAATGGAGCTTGGTGACGCCATCATAGGCGACTCCCTACCAAACCATCACATAACCCGGATGCTGACTTCTCTGAACTCTCGGAATGAGTTCGGACGCTTGTTGAACGATTCCTTTATGGTGAAAATTTTCTCTTCAGTAAACAGAATTCGTCTGTGGGCATTGTTCGCGCACTTTCGACGCAATGCTTTCGATTTTGTCCTGCGGTTTTGTTTCAATGCTGCTGTGAGCAAGTGGCCGTTGTGTCTCTTGTATGAACTAAGTCCCAAGTCACGTTTTACCATGCGCGACATGCTGTGTCAGCAAGGGGATATTCATCTCACGAGACATGATTTTCTGCTTGCGCAGTGGATTTCGACTAATTCGATCTTTCACGGCTTTGATGGCCTGTGGCCGTTTGCAGAGTGCGCGGACGGCCGGATTTCGCGCGGTCATTCATTCCATCAGTATCCTCAAATAACTTCACAGTACGATACACAAAGTTTCGGATGATTTCCAGTGGGCGCAACATCCCAAAAATTTCACCTTTTCCGTATTTACGACAACACGATTTTCGAGTGAGCCCCATTCCATGATTGCAAACAACTGACACCAAAAACTTTTGATGCAGTAATATAGCATAAATGTCACTTGTCAAAAAGCCGTCAAGTTGGAGTTCAATAGTTCTCGAGAACGTGTGTGTTCAATATGCGTACCAAATCAATTGGGACTACTAGGTAGTATCATTTTCGCTCGAAGCAGATCTTATGCATTTATGCAACATATCCTTTTTCCTTAATAAAAGAGTTACAAATTAAAAAGAAGCGTAATTTTTATTTCCACTTTTCTGTCAAATAAGAAAAACCGCATTAAAATTTTACATATCTGCCGACTTGCAGAAGACAGGCAAAGACTGCTAATGATTTCATCGGTGGGTTCATAAAACAGCTGCAAAGTCGACCAGCCTCCTTTGTGGTGTGTGTGTGTTTTGTTTTAAAAGTTATGAACAAACATAACTTATTGACCTGGAGCCTGCTAAAAGTTCATTGATTGTTTTTCAAAGAGGTCACTAAAACAGTCACATTTTCTCATAAATAATTTAAGCTTTGAACTGGAAATTTGATATGTGAGTTGGAAATATATAATTTGATGCTTTCCCGCACATCCAAATGTGTTGTTCGCCAAGAAAAATCACCGAAAATTTTAAGTTTTTCAAGTAAGTTCTTAATCTCATCGTCAGTTAATTAAAAAAAGATTTTTCATATTTGCTCTCCATTAACTTAACCGCACAAATGTCACATAAATCACAAATTAGGTAAATCAAAATGCGTCCCGCTTAGGACAAATCCACCCTAAAGAGCCATTGTTTGTCCCCCGTAAGAGTCAACTTTGTAGCCGGTTTCTCATCTGTGCTTAGAAAGTGAAAATAATGCAAATGATGAAATTATTTAATGAGGCGGAAGTGCGTTGATAAGCAAACGACAAATAATACGGCCAATTTTGTGTCCTTTTCTTTCTTCTTTTACCGATTTCGTCTTCGTATTATTAAACTTGTGTGCAGCTTATTTAAGTTTAAGCCAACAGCTGCGCCCCGCGTGGTATGCAACACACTCGTGTACATTTGGACTTGAAATCTATTTACGTTGGATAAAAGTTTTCTCTAATGAAGCAGCAGCCGCCGCGCCACGTCTCATGTGGCAGCACAAAGTTTATGCCTCTCATAAAACAGGCCGACAGAATCCAGTCCAAAATGAGTACATAACTTTGCTGTAATTTACATTTTCATTATGTCAAATCGTTTAGCAGTCGAAATGAAAAAATAATATAAAGAAAAAGTTTAATTAAACGACTGCAAATTGTGCAGGTTTTATGAACGAACTCTGTACAAAAACAATCAGATACAAGCACAAGTAACTGGAGGGAGGGTGAAAGCAATTTTAAAAAGATTTGTTGATACGCTCATTACGAGTGATAAATTCAAAGTGTTGGCATACGAGGGTGGACTAATGAGTACCAGTGTTAATAAGCGTCGCTTCTTTAGGTTTGGGAAGAGAAAAAAGTCACAGGGGAGCAGGTGGGGAAATACGGTGGCTTCGGCATTATTAGAACAGATTCATTTTTTGGCATAGTCCAAAATAGAATTCTACTAGATTTGTTTGATGTAGAGAAGTACACTTGTGTCTCTCGCCTACTGAGAAAACTTCATGAAGTTTGCATCATCGTGTTAGTCCCGCCTAAAGGCCCATACGGACATCCGAAGTAACGAAAAGTTTCATACAAAAATTGAGGGAAAAAGAAGCAGAAGTTACGATTTCGCCACTTAAACTTTTTGCAAGTACGGAGCTAAAAAATTGAATGTTACGCTTAACAGCACATTTGTGGAGACTATTTAAATTGGCTGTGAGCCTTATGCTGCGTTTACATTGAGGCACAGAGCGTCACATTTCAGTGTCACAGTGGCACAGCGCAATGTGAACGACCCATGCCTTGTCACAGAAATCATGTGTCACAGGAACGTGTACTTTGCAATGTGAAGTACTCATTTGGCGTCACAGTGGTTCTGTGACCGAGAGTGGCACGTTTGTGACCACAATTATTTGAACCGCTGATCCAATGCTCAATTGAACTATTTTTTCTGTGCCAAGCATATCGCCCAAGCCCAACTTTTGGTTTTTTTTCGACTTAAAAATTTTGATAAAGGTAAATATGCGTCATTTTTAGTGCTTTCGTGTATTTTTATACCCTTGTAGAGGGTATATTAAAATTGTCCAGATGTTTGTAAAGCATAGAAGGAAGCATCTCCGACCACATAAAGTATATATAATCTTGATCAGCATGACGAGCTGAGTTCATATAGCCATGTCCGTCTGTATCTATGCTATCTCCTACGTCAGTTTTAAAGCTATCTTAACCAAACTTTGTCTTTTGGAACAATGACGCGGCTCATTTGTCGGAACCGGCTGGATCGGATGACTATATCATATAGCTGCCATAGGAACTATCGCACTAAAGTAGTTTTAGTTAGAAAATTTTTTTGTCTTCAACGGAAACGTGCCCCAACCGTCGTATTTATAAGTTTTCTATGCTTTTACATAATTCCACCAAGTTTGATAAAAATCAGTCAACTATATAGTATAGCTGCCATACAAAATATAGTTTTGAAAAAAAGTCCTAGTAGGAAAAACTATTTTGTTTTCAATGCTATCGCTCTCAATCTTGTAACTGATCAATATTATATGCTACCACACAATTCTGCCAAGTTTTATTCAAATCGGATGACTATAGCATATAGCGGCCATAGGAACGATCGGTCGGAAAAGTAGTTCTAGTGAGAAAAACTTTTTTGTTTGCAATGGTAACGTCTTTTTACTTTCCAATTATGAATATTATCAGTTTCCACACAACATTGGGAAGTTTGGTAAAAATCGGATGAATATATCGTATAGCTGCCATATAACAAACAGGCAAGCAAATGGTCAAAGTAGTGGCGCCATATATTGCTGAGTTTGGGAAATAACTCAGCTAAGAATCTTTGACGAAAATCATTTAAGACCTTAATTTATAAATTATACAAGCTACAAGGGTATATAAACTTCGGTCGAACCGAAGTCAGCTTTCCTCTATTTTTTTATATGGAGTTCAACGCGCGTTTGCCGATAAGTGGATGAGAAAGTGGACGCAGCTGTACGCACTATAAGAGTTGATTAAGCCACTCTCTTCCTTTGGGATTAATTGCAGCTACTGATTAGATGCATAAGTCCAGCTTCCCTCTGTACCGCGCTGCATGCGCTGGCTAACCGGCAGATTAATTTGGCCCTATCACCTAACACAGACTAGTTTCGCTCGGCTAACCAACCGACCTATTGCTCAGCTTAGCAATATGTTTAAGCTCTTCGAGCGTATTGTAGCCAAACAGATTTCTTTTTTTTGTAAAGATGTTCATTAACCCAAATCAACTTGATTTTATGCCAGGTCGCTCGACCACATCTAATTTAGCGGTCTTCAGTAATTATTGCATCTGTTCCTTTAACAAACGCTGTCAAGTTGATGTTATTTATACAGATTTTTCCAAGGCATTTGATAAAGTTTTTCATAACGCTCTACTCGCCAAGCTTTTTAAGCTAGGGTTTCATTCATCTTTATTGTGCTGGATTCAATCTTACTTGGACTGCCGGACTTACAAAGTCAAAATAAACAACTCGCTTTCTACTCCATATGTGGCTACTTCAGGACTTCCACAGGGGAGTGCCCTTGGTTCTTTACTTTTCATTATTTTTTCCATTGACATTTGTATACATTTTCGAAACTCAGAGTTTTTGCTGTATGCTGATGATCTTAAAATTTACTGACCAATTAAATCCTTAAGTGATAGTCGATTGTTGCAATCTGATCTAGATAGGGTCAGTGCATGGTGTGCTCTCAACTTACTCCCTCTTAATCTCAACAAATGCTTTATTGTTAGATATAGCAAATGCTTCTGCAATATTACGGCCACTTATTCGATTTCTAATCAAACTTTATCGAGCCGGGTTGAGGCCATTGAATTGGGAGTGAAATTCGACAAAAAATTTACCTTTAATGAGCAAATAAATTATATTTTGCCAAAGGCCTATTCCATGTTTGGCTTTGTCAAGCGCAATGCCAGCCAATTAAGGTTCCTTATACTACAAACTCTGCATTTGTGCGTTCCAAGTTGGAGTATGCTTCATTTATTTGGAATCCCTCTAAGAAGCTTGAAAGGGTGCAGAAAATATTTCTAAAATTCGCTCTCCTTCCGCTCAATTTTAGAAGATGTGCCTTTGTGCATCTCTCCACCTTAGAAAATAGAAGAACTATTGCGTCTTTATTGTTTTTGAACGTCCTTGTTTTTGGCTGCATTGATTGTCCTTCCTTGTTAGGGAAGATAAATTTAAATGTACCAGGCAGAAATCTTAGAACCTTCCAACCCTTTTCCTACCAATTTTCCAGAACTAATTATTCCCTTAAGTGAATATAATCAGATGCATACCGGCAAACGCATTGTGGGTTCGATCGAACGAAACTCAGAATTGACAGGCCAGCGCATCGTGAGCAATGCCAAAGCATTGCTCTCTCTCTCTCTCTCTTTCCATATCTGCCAGCAGCGGCTATGCGTCTTTGCAAGAGTTTATTCATACGAGGTGATTTTCGC
Organism: Lordiphosa magnipectinata; assembly: GCA_037044535.1. NCBI lineage: Eukaryota > Metazoa > Arthropoda > Insecta > Diptera > Drosophilidae > Lordiphosa > Lordiphosa magnipectinata. The sequence continues at coordinate 130,127 of JBAMBO010000970.1, forward strand.
TCACTCTAAACAATCGTCGTTGAGCCAAACGAACAATCAGACGAACTGATTGAAATGAAGTCGAACATGATTATAATCAGAGTGCCAAAAATTGGTTCGAATAAAACTCTGCTGCGAACATATTGAGTATGCAAGTTTGATGAATAGAGCGCGAAGCCTGTTTATTCGGGTGTTGAATAATGTGTAAGCGTTTTGCAATCGAACGAAGCCGTTCTCTGGTGTATACCGTACCCAGATCAAGTTTGTTTCAGATTCGGAAAATTCATTCTCCTCCTCTTTTTAACCGCGAAAAGCTGTCAGAGCTTCAATATTTAGGTTTGAACTCCGAGTTTGAAATTTGAAAACCACAATAAGATCCGAGCAAAAACAACATTACTTGGAACAGGGAATTTTGCAGTCGGGTTACTCGACTGCAGCACTCTTACTTGTTTTGATACTAGATTTGATCAATTTTGTATGATTTCTTAAAAAATTCCCTAAAAAGTAAGACATAAAATACTTAAATTGTTGTGTATTAATTTTCAATTTTTACTCAATTCTTCATTACAAATTGTAATATGAATTCATCTTTGCCATTACCTATGGGAAACATTGCTTACTCACACTGCATGATCTGTGGGCTAGGCTGGCACTGCAAGCTGATATAGCATTTCTAACCACTCCTGTCTTTGTTTTGGTCCTCACGCATTGAGCCTTTTTCTGAATAGGTAAACAGTCGCAGCAGCCTTGTTGCTGGCCTAGTATACGTACATTTTTGAAAATCCACTTGTACATGAAAATAAATGTTATGTGTGTAAAACTTGGCTTGATTTCAAACCATGTCCTGGGGAAGTGTCCGTTCAAATTAGCTTATTTTCCACAATAGCTTTTTCCACTGACAATTCGAATTTTCGAACTAATCTTTGTTGACATTGAAAATGTTGAGTATCAAGTTAATCAACAAAATATCAATTTGAGAGTTTTTTGTATACTATTGATACCAAAAATCTGATACTGGTTTTGGTTTCAATTTGAGACAAAGCGCATCAAATTGATAATGAAACAAATTTTGGTTGGGTGTATAAATTACAAATGTAACTCTTTAGACAACACATAAACCACGCCACAATGCTGCTGTGGCTGATTCTGCGCTATACAAGATGACGCCCAATGAGATAGGCTCGAAACAAAAACAGCTGAAGCGAGTTTTTCACTCAGTAATCGATTTGGCATTGTTAATATTACCCTCAAGAGCTTTTAAGCAATTTGACTATCTGGGAAAATGAATACGTTACTCTCTCTCTGACCACAAGGGTTTCCTATTTTTATGCTAAATAACACTTTTACCTTGGCTAACCAAACTGTCTTCCTACTGTTGGTCTCTGAACAGAGTACAGTTAGCTCCACGTGGCTAATCAATTTGCTATGCGTGACCCTCAACCAATAAAAGCAGTCATTTTTATTCAGCCCTTGCAGGCAAAGACAACGCAACTCACACGCCTAAAAAGCTTGACCACGACAAACACAGACACACAGACACAAAGTCAGATTGGCTGTTGACAATGTCGTTGATGCTGCTGCTGCTGCCAGGCTGAGATGCCTGACTGACCCGACCTGTCGCTGCCATCGACGACAGGTGTGCATGATTTATGAGATTTACATATCAGTGAGCTGATGAAGCGAGCTGATGCGCTGACAACGGCAGACAGCGACACAAACGGTAACGCGACAGGAGGTAAATAGGACCATGGATGGAAAAGTATACTCAAAATAGGCAAGAAGAAATGCAAATTTGTTCACTGATTGATGATATTACGCTTGTTGGACGGTTTACCTTCCTCTCATTGGCCATGTTGTTTTGGTTTTTGTTTTTTTTTTTTGTGTTTTTGGCTAGTGGCTGGCATATGCCAACATTATGAATAGCAAATCTGGCTTTTGTCTTGTGTGAAGTAGCAAAAGAATTGTTGCATACATAAGGGAGCTGGAATGAAATTAATCTAGAAGCTTAGAAGAAACTGTGAACTGAATTTTAGTCAAGAATTAGGTTCAATAAATTGTGGGTTAGTTGTAAATTAACGCATTAACCCTATTTACTCTATATGGAGGGTTTGCTGCTTACGTTAGCCAGCAGCTTTGTTACCAGGGGTCAACGGATCAGCAACTTTGGCTCACTAAATACGCCCCCATTAGTTTAGAATTTAATATAACCAAATAAATTTGAATGTTGCATTCTCATTTATCAGAGTATGCACATTTGGATACCTCCCCCCCCCACCCCAGACCCCCTTCATTTCCTACACTGTGCTCATTAACCAGACATGATGATGGCAAGCCTGGCAGACGACAGCCCTTGTATTATGGCATATCCTCCCCCCACACCATCACCGACAGGCAACACATGTTCTTGATATTTTTATGACATTGGATACATGCAACCTCCAGTGGCAGTTCCAGCAGCCTTCTCCTCCTCGTCCTCCATCCCCAACCCCAGCCTAAGCTGCCTAATTGTTATGCGCACTTCACAAACACTGAAAATCAACGTTGACAACAATACTAACAACTTACACACAGATTTGTCAACTACCATAAAACCGGCCTAGGTTCCATGTCAGCGCCATTAAATAAGATGTATTTTTTTAATGACCTCAAAGTGGACTTTAGGGCTGGAAGGAACCATCAGAAAAATAGTTTTAGTGTTTAACTAGTGTAAAACTGTGTTGAAAGTACAAAAATAACATAACATTAGCTTTGATTAGCTTCAATTCTTGTACCAGCTGTATTTTAAAAGGATTTATACCCAAATCCTTCCGCAAACAGAGGCCCAATTGCTGCGAACGGCGCCGAATCGATAATTCACGGTCATTAACAACACTGGCGGATACAGCTGCGATATTTTTCTATGTCCGCACTCTACGTATGCATGTTGGTGGTTTAATGTCCAATAATGTAAATTCCGTATAGCCGGCAAACTGACAATAAAATGGAAGAACTGCACGATACACTTTCTTAACCGAGTTTGAATTTTGATAATAAAATTAAATAATCTGCAAGCATTGTTCGTTTGTAAGTCGATTCATGGTTCAATTATAGATCAAACTGAACACGTTTGACAGTAACATGTGAAACGAAAACAGCTGAGCTTTAGAAAGTAGCTAAAAAATCACCCTGTAGTTCCTTAATTTTTATGCATATTTAGTAATCAGTATTATTTATCGATCTGCTGAAGGAATGGCGACGATCTGGTGAACAATAGTCCAGTTACCTCTATATAAGGAAAACAAACACTAAGGGCAGTTTTCTCATGTTGGTATTTTTGCAAATCTAGGTGGATTGCTGCATTTGCTTTGCTCGTGTTCAATGCTAGCCTCTACTTCATCCTCATTGATTTCAAAACCATGCACATGTTAATGCAAATTAAGTATTTTTATGTATCCGCGCATATGGTCACACTGAAAAATATTTGAAACCAAAAAACAATTGCTGCTAAAAACAGTAAAGTCAAAATTTTTACTAAGTAAACCAAAAATGGAAAATATTGGATGTGCCTTTAATATACAAGAACACCTGCAGACATTGCTGAAAATACAGATGCACGTTCTGATTCTCCTAGTTCATTCCCACGTAGCATTTGGGAGATCATTAGGTGATTCCTCACCTAGGTGAGTCATTTTCGAGCCCACTTGATGATTAAAAAGAGATTAGTTTCATGTGCGATTTAAGGAAGACTCGAAAATGACTTTTTGCATTTGTTCAAAATGTGATTCATTAAAAAACGACTCGAAAAAGACTCGTAAATAACTGGAAAATGATTCGAAACTGATCAGAAAAACGGGTTAAAAACGACTCTTCATGAAGAGGCGCGGCTGGGGTACCATTTTCTCCCGACAATAGTATAATTTTTGATCAGAAACGAGCGCATTTATGACTATTTTAATCAGACTGAGGACTCGAAAAAGACTCGAGTGTGATCAGAAATTTCATAAAATCATTGCTGGGTTGCTTAACCTAAGTTTACACATCCAAATAATTTGGCTTAATTTTGATAAAAATAGCCATGATTAAAGATTTTACAGGATTAAAAACTTAAACTATGGTTCCATACGCAAATAATTTAATCAAATATGGCCGGAAAGTTCCACAATTTGGCCTATATAGCCCAATTTTCATGAAAATTTGTCCAAATTATTTGCCTGTGTGAACATAGCTTTCGACGTACTGCTTAATCTCCCAACATCAGTGTTGCCAAATCAGCTATTTTCCCGTCATTTTTAGCTTTTTTAAAAACCGGATTGCGAGAAAAATTTACAAACAGCGGGAAACGGGAATTCCTGCTTTTTTAAAAGCGATTACGGCTTTTTTTCTGCTTTATTCTGTTTTGAAGCAAATCGATAGCTTTTCACTTCTGTCAGTCATTTATCGACAATAATTACCACCTCTAACAGTCATATATAGGGGCTTGCCAAGTTTACAGATCATTCAAAATGCCGAAAGTTTTCAAACAAAAATGTCGAGAAGTCTGGACCCGGAATGAAGGCTTGGTTTCGGAAGGATGAAACTGATGCCCCTCGAGTTTACTGCGCGCTCATTCAACTACAAAGAAACACACACAAGCTCAGGGCTGTTTCCAGCAGAAAAATAAATTAAGTTTTGTTAAGTGTAAAACAAGACAGTCGAACAGGAAGCTGCATTGTGCCTTTTTGTAGCAATTTGACGACAGCGCAACAGATTAGGCTACGTAGAACAAAATGCACTAGCATTATAAGAAATGTGCTGGCGCCCCACTTTCAAAAAGACTTGCGCAACGATCTAGGCGATTCAAAATTTAGTTTGCTTTTGGATGAATCAACAGATATAAGCGTCACTAAGATTTTGGGTAAATATTTAATAAATTATAATTTATGTTATATTATATAATATTTTGCTATGTTTATGTATGACTTAGGTGTAGTCGTCAATTATTTTTCGAACCAGCGTGGAGTGATTGTTACTTCCTTCTTAAGTCTAGTCCCTTTAGAACGTGGAAACGCACTATGCATAGCAGAAAGTGTAAAAAAGGAGCTGCGGGACCTTAAGTTGAATATCAAAATCCTAATAGGTATCGGTACCGACAATGCTAAAGTTGTGATTGGCTCATACAAAAGCGTGTTAACTGAGCTAAGGAAGGATGCGCCGTCTCTAGTCCTGATCAAATGCGTGTGCCACTCTGTGCAGTTGGCGGTAAATCACGCTTGTAAGGAGTTTCTTACAGAAGGCTTGGAGTTCTTGATATATGAAACATATAACTGGTTTTCCAATAGTTCTATTCGACAATCTGAGTATAAAAATAGGGGAAAGCTAACTTCGGCTAGACCGAAGTTTATATACCATTGTAGCTTGATGCCGCCACTACTTTAAGCATTTGCTTCCCAGTTTGTTATATGGCAGCTATACGATGTGTTCATCCGATTTCGACCGAACTCCCCAAAATTGTGTGAAAACCGATAATATTCATAACTGGAAAGCTTAAAGACGCTACCATGGAAAACAAAAAAGTTTTTCTCGCTAGAACTACTTTTTCAAGCGATCGGTACTATGGCAGCTATATGCTATAGTCATCCGATTTGAATCAAACTTGGCAGAAATGTGTGTTAGCATATAGTATTGATCAGTAACAAGTTTGAGAGCGAAAGAATTGAAAATAAAAAAGTTTTTCCTACTAAGACTTTTTCTCTTAACTAACTTTTGTATGGCAGCTATACTGTATAGTTGTCCGATTTTCATCAAACTTAGTGGAATTATGTAAAATCATAGAAAACTGAAAAATGTGAGGTTTGGGGGCATTAAAAACAAAAAAGTTTTTCTCACTAAAACTAGTTTTTGACCGATCGTTTCTTTGGCAGCTATATGCTATAGTCATCCGATCTGGCCGGTTCCGACAAATGTGCAGCGCCTTTGCACCAAAAGACTTCGTGCAAAGTTTGGTTAAGATAGCTTTAAAACTGACGGAGGAGATAGCATAGAAACAGACGGACATGGCTATATCAACTCAGCTCGTCATGCTGATCAAGAATATATATACTTCATGTGGTCTTAGATGCTTCCTTCTATGTGTTAGAAACATCTCGACATTTTTAATATACCCTCTACAAGGGTATAAATATATATCAGTCTATAAACAACGATCAGGTTTGTGTAACTTCAGCGCTTTCTGATTCATCTATTCATTTATTCTAACCGTTAACTAACGACAATGTATTTTTATACTCTGTACCGAAGGTACATAGAGTATATTAAGGTTGTGCAAAAGTATGTAACAGGGAGAAGGAATCGTTTCCGACCCTATAAAGTATATATATTCTTGATCAGCATCAACAGCCGAGTCGATATAGCCATGTCCGTCCGTCCGTCTGTCCGTCCGTCCGTCTGTCCGTCTGTCTGTCCGTATGAACGAAGAGATCTCAGAGATGGTAAGAGATAGAGGTTTGACATGTATGGGACATGTATTTCTTATACTTGCAGGCAGATCAAGTTTATTTTCAATTTGTGCCACGCCCCCTCGCGCCCCCGCAATTTGGGAAAAACGTCATATCTCCTACAGTTTTGGAGATAGATCGTTCGTTCCTTCTAGAGATACCTTGTAAACAAAATTATTTATCGATTTGCTGAAGGAATGATAAAGATCGGATGAACGATACTCAAGTTATGGGCAAAAAACGGCCACTAAACACCACCCACCCCCCCACCAATAACCACAGCAACATACCCTAACCGTTTAACACAGGCAATCTTAGTGCGAGAGAGAAAGAGAGAGAGAGAGAGAAACTTAGACGCGTTGTGCACGGGGTGTTAACTGGCCGTTTGACTCCTGAGCAAATGCGAGTATAAGGGTACAGAGTATGTTATAGTCGGGCTTGACCGACTTTCTTTCTTCTTTTAAATAGGTCTCCTGATTGTCGTTGCTATTGTCAAAAGTTTTTGTCTTTTTATGTAATTTTAACAGTGTTTTTTAAAATTCAATACAAGTAAAATAATGTAATGTATAACTTCTATCCTCAAATGAGCCACTAAAAATTCCCTGAGTGTGTGACACCAGGTGGCTGTCAATTGAATTAGCAGTGACACGTATATTGGATCAGTGGCAGGAGTTAAAATTACATTTTAGTGTTGCGGCAAAACAGGAGAGATGCCATAAAGCCCAAACACTGCATTCAATGTTTGACGACCATGGTTTTTTTGAAACCCATCCTTTTGAAAATGCAAAAATTTAACAAGTGTTTTCGAAGTAATAACACTGACTCGACGGGCTTGCTGAAAGATCTTCTGATGGCTATCAATTCCCTGAAAAAATTAATTATTCTACCAGATGCTATTATTGATATAATTCACGTAGAGGATTTCGAGAAATTTGTTATCAAAGATTTATATCAAGTATATGACTTTGAAAAGCAAATTAAGATGCTTCAGATGGATTGTGAATTGGAGAAATCTATTCGAGGATGCTGCACAAATTTTTTAGTTGATCTTATAAAGCAACTGAAGCTGAGGTAATGATCTGCTTTTCGGATTTTGGAAGAATTTTCCGTCGAAGATATTGGGAAAATAGAGTGTCAATATAATGACATACATTTAGTAAAATGGGAGAACAACGATGAAACTATAAAGTTGTGCAGTGAAGTAATCGCAATCAAAGACTCTGGAGGTAATCAAAGATTTTTGAGTTAGCCTCGTTTGCGATTCAGATGTTGTCCTTGCCATGGCCCAACGCTGAAGTTGAGCGTGTCTTCAGTCAGGTCAATATTGTAAAATCAAAACTCAAAAATCGAATGGACGTGAGCACGCTGAACTCAATTTTATGTATAAGGTATTGGATATCAGTGAAACTGAAATAAAATTGAAAATATAATATGTGTAATTACAGTTACGGGTTACGTCGACATGAGAAATGCTGCGTCGATTATAAGCTCCCCCCCTAGTTGCCTTAAGATAATAGGCACATCTGAGGCCTACGACAAGGATGAGGACGAGGAACTTCATCACTCTGAAGATATATTTGATATCTAAGATATTTTAACGATATAATTACATATATAATTCGTAAATAATTACATAAATAATAAAAAAAGCCACGCGCTTTTCTTCAGCTTTTTTTTTGTCAAAAAATACAGCTTTTTATCCTCTCCGACGCGCGGAAAATGGATTTTTTTGCTCGGCAAATGTTGGCAATACTGCCCATCATAGTAACAAGTCGTTCCAAAAGAAAAACCTTCTCCTTCTCTGTAAAATTCTTGCTTTAATTTATAAAAATTGTCGCGCAATAAAAAAGACAAAATTCAGCCGAGTGCAGAGGTGCTGCCAACCTAGTATTAGACCATTTCAGCCCTCCCGGTGTGACCGTGGCGCAAATGCCCGAATTTATAATCAACCTACATGAGACAACCAATTGCACAAAAACCATCTAGTTGCAAAATCTAGATGGATTTCGATTTGAGCAAAAACATGAACATGAGATCCGTCCCCAACAACTGAAAAGAGAGTCCATCCAAACTGTTGGCATCAAAAGGCGTGAAAATTAAAGGACTTTCTACCTAAAAAGTGAAAAATCTGTTTCGATAGACAAGCAGCTTTTTTACTACGGATTACAAATTACTTGAATAGCTGATTCGTCCTTATGCTCTCTCTCTAATGCTGTCCAACCCTGGCTGTCTCTGCTCCTGATTTCGAACATAATAAAATGTGATTTAATTTTATGGCCATTTAATTAATAGGCCAACAGCCCAGTAAAACTTTTGGCTGCCTAGAGGTCACTGCTGGTGTCCTACGCCTTTAATGCCGTTCAATAAAATGAGACTGAAATCAATTAGCTGATTTCTAGTTCTCCGAGGACCAACTTGGCACTTTCATAAACTTGTGCAGCCTCATGCCAATTAAGAGCCGCCTTCCCCAGCAGCAAAAATATGTGAACAGATTTCACTAATTACTTTTATGACCTAATTTGCTGGCTGCGCTTTTTTGTTTTGCTATAAATTTGTCGGTTGCTTTTTACCTTGAACATAAAATAGCCCAGCATCAGATGCAGACTACACACTTGGTACATCCGTGGCCAATGCCCTCCAAAATGCTCTTTCCATTGCTCAAATCGAAGTTCGTGTCTTAGCGGGCGCAAATTTATTGCGCTTTTTCTTAGGACGGTGTTGCAGGGGCAGAGCGGGGGGGGGGGCGGGGACTGCTCCTTTGACCTGTCTACTTGAGCAATGCTCTGGCTGTTGTTGCTATTGTTATATTTTTTTTTTGGTGGAGTCTCCTTGGACGCTTCAGGCGTGGCAAACGAGTTTCTTGTGTTCCGCTTTTTTCTTCACTCTTTTCGTTCTTTGTTTTTGGGTTTGTTAGCCGTCAGCTGCTCAGTTGCAGAAAACTCGTTGCTCGCTGCGCTTGTTGCGCGTTTTGTTGTAAATTATAAAAAAATAAAGCGAGAAAAACAAAAATAAAATGCGCAACATGCGGCTCTGCTTAGATGGCTGCCTTTGATGTTTTTTTTTAGGCGTTGTTATAAGCCGTTGCTGTCGCGCAGACCAACCCAGTTGGACTTTTCTGCGAAATTTAATTTGTGAAAATTTGTTAGAGATTTTTTGATTTTTTTGTTAATGATTTTTGGCTATATTAAGCATCAGAATGAAAAAAGCTGAATTCCTTGGGAAGCTTTTCTGGAATATTCGATTGCTGGAAAGAGCAACAATCGTTGTAAGACAACGGGTCGATTCATAATAAGGAGAAAAACCAAACCACTTTCAGTTTCTACGGACTTTTAGTTTGCGTGTTCAAACCATAATTAATCAAAGGGGCAATTTTGAACATGAACCATTTATAATGGCCAACTGGCATTGAATAGTGGAGTCAAACACCGGCAAGTTGGAATTTTCTGCGACGAACAGACAGATGCATTGGGAGAGGGCGTTGCCTAACGACGCTGATTAAGAATTTAAACACTCACATTTTGTCATTGCATATGTGTGTTTAGCCACGGATACGAAGATCATTTTGCTGGGCGGCATTGTTTCCGAAACAACGCAGCGAAGAGCTTATACTGCCGGTGTGTCAACGTAGAAAGCCAGAATGTCAAGAAATTCTCCTTAAAATCTCAAACCAAAAAAGAAATCGCTAAGAAGAAGAAGCTATCGAGCTGAAATTTTGCACAGAGTCTTCTTATAACTCCACGCTGCTAATTTGTCGGAACCGACCGGATCGGATGACTATATCTTATAGCTGCCATAGAAACTATCGGTCGAAAAAGTAGTTTTAGTTAGAAAAACTTTTTTGCCTTCAACGCGAACGTGCCCAAACCTCGTATTTATAAGTTTTCTATGCTTTTACACAATTCCACCAAGTTTAATGAAAATCGGTCAACTATTTAGTATAGCTGCCATACAAAATATAGTTTTGAAAAAAGTCTTAGTAGAAAAAAGTTTTTGTTTTCAATGCTATCGCTCCCAAACTCGTTACTGATCAATTTTAAATGCTACCACACAATTATGCCAAGTTTGATCCAAATCGGATGACTATAGCATATAGCTGCCATAGGAACGATCGGTCAAAAAAGTAGTTTTAGTGAAAAAAACTTTTTTTTTTCAATGTTAGAGTCTTCATTTATGAATATTATCGGTTTGCACACAATTTTGGGAAGTTTGGTAAAAATCTGATGAATATATCGTATAGCTGCCATATAAGAAACTGGCAAGCAAATGGTGTGGCAGCCCTGGTCATGTCGACATGCAACTTTCGATCAGCAATTTCAAACTGCCTCAAGCTAACTTAAGCCAGGAGCACTATTTCGACAACAGCCAGCCAGATTCTCAACAGCAGCAACAGAACCATCTCGATATTTATTGGGCATTTTGTCACTCACACACACACACGACAGACACCGCAACAAAGCAGAGCACACATACACACATGCTGACGACATTTGCAGCACAAGGTATACTTAACAAGGTAGCCGCAACACAAAAAATTCGTCAGCGGAGATGCGTCGCTCGCCACTGTTGTTCACAGACTGACATCTAAGAAGTAAGCAAAGAGAGCGAGAGAGCGAGTTCGGCTACCTAGTTAAGTATGCCTTGCTGCAGCATACACGTTGTCACACACACATACAAAATGCGATTCGCCGCTCATGGAGAGACAGACCTTTGGAACAGCACACAGCACATCGCTAGGATCATCGAGGAAGCCTCGCTCCAACCAGGAGTCGCTCTTTCTTTCTCTTTCTGGCAATGGAATTTTTTTTACAATTTGTGAAACGGCAGCGCCAAACCAAAACACACACATGCGATTAAACTCTGCCAGCGGCCTCAGACTCACACACACACGACCAGCAGGCGCCATGTTTTTTCCACGAAAACAAATGTGGCGATTTTCGAAATGCGGATCTGGATCTGGATAACTGACGACTCCGCTGGCGCCCCGAAAATGAAACTGATCGTCCACAGTAAGGAGATTCCCTGGTTTGAAAATGACGCCGGCAACGCCTACACACATTCACACGTACACACACACAGACAGCATCTACCAGCGCACACACACACAATTACAAACAGCAAAGAGTGTTTTTTTGTGCAAATGACACGACTGTCGCCCCCTTACACGTCCAGCTGTCTACATCCTGCAGCAGCCAATGCCTTACACGTCAGGCTGTCCACGTGTGAAAACGTTCATTGTCCAGCCTGCCCTACACCTGCTGTAGACGCCTGCTATAACCGACTCTTTAACTATATGTAACCGATCTCACGTTGGTCAAGCATCCGACCAATTTTTCAGATCTTACATTGTACGCAGCCTGCCAGACGATCGATCTTACTTATGGAAGTACGTCGCGCAGCTGAATTTGGATCTTCATCGCATCTTTCATCATCACCGATGTTCAGGCACAGCGATCCGCATACCTAATCGACCACAAGCAATCTGCTTCAACTCGAAACGCTCGTTGTTTGGCAATTGATGCCAGCCTGAGTCTACCTACAAGTTCTCGACCTCAATCGAAAGTCCTTAACGAGAGGCATCACGAAAGTCCTCAACGAGAGGCATCACGAAAGTCCTCAACGAGAGGCACCTGCTTGCGCGAACTTGCTTGTCGACAACCACTCGAAGCAACGGCCTTAACGCGAGGTTACCATCGACTCAACTACACAGAAAAAAATAAGATCAGGTATTTCAATATCATATCAGTAATATCAATATTTGCATATCAAAGTGAAACTATTTAATATCAATATGAACCTGTAACGAGTGCATGTAATAACGCCCGCGGACATAAAGCCCGCGGGCGTTATGTCACTCTTAAGTGTGACATTACGCCCGCGGGCGTTATGTCACTTTTGAAAGTGTCATAACGCCCGCTTTCAATGCGACATAACAGCCGCGGGCGCTATGACATAAAACCCGCGGGCGTTATGTCACTTTTGAAAGTGTCATAATGACCGCTTTCAGTGCGAAATAACAGCCGCGGGCGTTATGACACTTTCAAAAGTGACATAAAACCCGCGGGCGTTATTACATGCACCTCCCTGTAATACCACATTGATACTAAAAATATGATATTGAAATGTGAAATGATCAAAGTGATATAATAAAATGCCCTAGTGATATGATTTCAGACATCGAAATTCTGAAAGTAGAAAGAGACACACTGAGTTTCTCAAATCAAAGAGTTACAGCAATAGTCTATCTCGAAAAAAGCAAAAACAATGCTCATTGCGCTGCTGCCGCCAGTGCGAAAACGAGTGCCGGTCGTTTTTTCTTCGTGAACGTTTCGAAGTTGTCTTTTTTGTTCTGCCCTTGAACGTCAAACAGCAGACAAGCACACATACATGCATAAGAAAACATGCGTACATACAAATGTACATGCAAAATATGCATCTATGTATGTATATGTGTGCTGTTTGACGTTCAAGGGCAGAACAAAAATGAGCATGCTCAGCCTTTGCTTTCGGCAGATTTCGCACACATGCACAAAAAAACTTATGCGAGCTTAAATATATTAATTTTTTATAATTTTCAGATTAAAATGGAAGACATCCAACTCTATGAGCTGATACAAAAACTAAACATTGCAAAATTGGTTTATGAAAAGTTAATTGGTAAGTTTTGTTTTGAAATAATTATTCTTCTCAATATATAAATTCTACCATTTTTCTAGAGTGTGGATTTAACTTCGACCGCCGTAATTGCGTTTTGTCCAGCGACAAAGCTTGCAGGTTTTTCCAGCAAGACAATTGTCAGAATAGTTGGAAGCGCGTAGTATAAAACTATTGCTTTGATATTACAAAAGTAACGCAATCGGTATCACGCTAGTACCCTCTTGATATTTGGAAAATATCTTGATACTAACACGATGTTCTACAGGTATTTTGAAAATATAGCTTTGCTACTATAATAACATATCGTTGATGTTAACCAATATCTAATTGTCGATCTGAAACAATATCATGTTGATGTGTTCGAAATGTCAAAGTGATATATTCGAACATATCATCTGCATATTTTTCAGATGAAGGCCGATTTGAAACTACAAAATATCAGATTGATACTAAATATCGCGTTCTTTTTTGTCTGCGCAATCATACCCTGTGCAGAATTTTTGGACCAGCATGACGAGCTGAGTTCCATATGCCACCGCACTCCGATCGGTTTTAAAGCTATCTTCGACCATAACTTGGCACGAGGTCTTTTGGTACAAAGATGGGCCGCGGTCCGGAAGGCCTGGTCGTCGAAAATTGCCGATAGAATATCGCTCAGAATCGATTGAAAGAGACCGGGCGTGGTGGCAGCCGTAGGCAGTGAGCCGGAGCAAGGGCATGAGTCATCAAACCGTTATAAACCATTTGAAGAAGCTTGGATTCAAAAAGAAGCTGGAGTGTATGGGTGCCACACGACTTGACGACAAAGCAACATTTTTGCCCGTATGGATGCATGCGAATGGCTTCTGAATGGCCAACAAATCGACCCGTTTTTGAAGCGGATGGTGACTGGCGATGAAAAGTGGGTCACTTACCAGACAACGTGAAGCGCAAACGGTCGTGGTCGAAAAGCGGTGAAGCTGGTCCGGGCGGTGGACAAGCCTCGAATTGGCACCCGAAAGGTTCTTCTGTGATTTCGTTTGGCTGACATATAACAAACTGGCAAGCAAATGGTCAAAGTAGATGTGCTATCTATTGCTGACTTTGGAAAATAACTCAGCTAAGACTGTTCGACGTAAAACATTTAAAACCTTAATTTATATAAAATAAAGAAGTTACAAAGGTATATAAACTTAGGTCGAGCCGAAGTTAGCTTTCCCCTATTTGTTTAAAATCTTTTTGGTCACTTTTGATTAGCAACTCAAGATGTACTGGAAAAGTTTTTAGTTCGTATGGTACAAATTATGTTTGATTAGTATTAGATTAGAGTTAGATGTTATGGCAGGTTCAGATACGTCGTCTCGGAAGTTACTAAAGAAAGATTCTCAAAAGTCTTCTTCTGGTTGACACCATTTATACTTATTCTGCGAAGTAGTTGCCTTGCTAGCCGTTTTGGGTGTCCTCAGAGTATCTCAATGTCGTCCGCAGATGGTTTAACAATTACGTCGCCTATCATTGGGATATTTAGTTCCTGTTCGAGACTGTTCGTGCACATGTACCAGGGCGCTTCCGATAGTCTGCGCAGTACATTACCTTGGAGGTCACGGATTTTGTGTAGATGCCTTGTAGCTGCAATATCAAATACTTGCAGTCCGTATCTCCATCCGGGTGCAATGATTGCCTTGTATGTATATATAAGCCTTAATGAAATTTTGTTTCTGCTATTTAGCAGCCAACCCAATTGAGCAGCTCTTCAATATAAAGACCTTGTGAGCTGGTTTATGTGCAAGCCAAAAGTCAGGCGCCTGTCGAGGTACACTCTCAGGTACCTGAGTTTTTGATGATGGATTATCTTCCAAGGAAACTCCATCGTCTCTTCTTGTAGGTGACATTGGCACACTTCGCTTGATAAATACCATATTCCAACGCCTTGCCCATCTGCAAAATCGGTACATGCACTGCTGTAGAATGTCCGTGGCGCTGTAGACACAGGGATGTCTGGCCAAAATGGCTGTGTCATCAGCAAAAGTGGCAAGGAAAAGGTCCTGTGGGTCATTTCTGGCAATGGTAACTCCAGTGGGCAGGGTTGAAAGTGTGTAAATCGTGAGGCTGAGGACACTTCGCTGTATAACTCTTGAACGTTTAGTTCTTGTACTCGAATCAGCTTTATCAAGGACGACAGAAAACGCCCTGTTAGTAAGGTAGCTGCGCAACAGATCAAAGAGTTGTGGTGGGAGAAGACTATTTGTATTGCACAGCAATCCTTCATGCCACACACGATCGGACGCTTGCTTCACGTCGGCGAAATACTTGGCATGGTAGCCTTCAAAGGATGAAGTTAGTTAACCCGTTTAACTGTTCTGGCGTTCCCTGCGACCTTCTAAACCCAAATTGAAAGGGCGGAATGCGTTGGCTGAGCTCATCCAAGGCAAGTTTTCTGCTTAGCAAGTATACGACACCGACGAAAGCAAACTGTTTGGCCGGTACGATTCAACATTTGAAGGATCCATTCGGGCCTTGTGGATCATAACAATGTGGGCTTTCTTCCAGGCCCTCGGTATGTATCCCAGTCTCAACACTGAGTTGAATATTAATATCAAGAAGAGTATGCCTCTGTCAGGGCGTGCCTTCAGCGTCTTGTTGTCGATCCCATCTTCTACAGAAGCCCTTTTGGGCTTAAGCTCTTTGATTTTTTCTTTCTCCTACATAAAAATGATCGGAAAAACTGGCAGTTCGAGCTGACCAGGGGTCAGAGCGAATTCTGGATACAGGGGAGGTTGTTAACGGCGTAAATCTCTCCTCCTAGCCCAAATGCCATCTGTCCTTCGCATCGGAAATTTTGGGGTTGCCTGACGTTTGTAGCTCCTGGAGAGAGATAATCATCTGATATGACTCTCTCACGAAATCGATCGGTTTTCACCTGTGTGTGTCTGATCAGCAGCTTTTTTACACTGTTTGACCCTCTGCGATGGACTCTACCAACTTCAGAAGTACGATTGTATTGTCTCTGGAGTCTTCTCTTGATGACGAGCAGAGCGTCAAGGGCAGATGGAAGGCGAAGAATACGGTTTAGTCCTTGCAAGGGGCTTGTTGAGAAACAATTCATGTATGCACATGCACATAGATGTCCTCTGTTAGAGCGATTACCAGATTTAGGTCCAAAGTTAGCTTCAGATTCCTCCTAAAGGACTCTAATTTGTTTCAGCTGGCTGCAACTTGACCTTGAAATGAGAAACAATCTGTAAAATTATGTCTGAAAAACTAACATTTAATTGAAAACGTGAATTTTCCGAAGCAAAATGTGTGGCTTAGTGGGGGTGGCAGCTGCCTTGACCTAAAAATATTATTTTTTTTTTTTCATTCATTTTATCATTCACATTTTAAAACTTACAAATAAAAATCCCCGTTTCAAATCTCAGCTTATACGCGTTATCCAGGCGCTTAATCGCTTTTCATCTTATACTCTTGTATGCGATGCTCTTTGTTTATCCACACCACAAGCTGCAGAGCCGGAAGTGGCATTGCTGAAGAGTAGGCGAGCAAGCGAGCCAACACTATGCACACACCCCAAACAAATGGCGCCATCTCACACAGCTTTATCCAATTGGCGTTTTTTGAGCGAATTCGCCGCACAACAAAACGTGCAGTTCTCTCTCGCTCACGCTCTGGCTCTCTGGTAAGCAAACACTTTGGTTTGTTGGACATGTGGGTGGGTGGTTGCCACTGTTCGTTCCGTGGGGCAAGTCTGGGGAGCGGGAGCGTGGAATGCCACATGGCTGCCGATCTCTCTCTCATGTTTTGGTTTTTATGCTTTATTGAGAGAGCGAGCGAGAGAGAGCAAGTAGTCAAAACTGGATGAGAGAATCGCGCCTCAGCTTCGTACGAATTGCTGTCAATTTTTCAGTTTGGTTGCGACCGTTACAAAATCAAGTTCAGCGTGCGGAGAATTCTCGTTGCCGTCGTCTTTGCCGTCGTCGTCGTCGTCGTTTTCGATTTCCGTTGTTGTTTTTGGTGTCCAAGTCGTGTCTCTTGTGACAAACCAAAAATTCGCCCACATTTGGCGGCAAATTAAAAACAAACAAAATTCCAATTTTGTTTGCTGAAAAAAAAAAAGGAAAAAGGAAAAAGTAATAAGCCCAAAAGTGCATACAAACGTGTAAAACAAAAAAACAACATCAAAACCAGATTTGTAAATTAAGAAATGTGTTTTTCATTAAAAAGCGTAAAGTCAGTGGATTCAGAAATTAAATTAAATTAAATTACGTGTTAAATTGAGCAACAAACTTTAACAAACCGCATCCACACAAACCGCCCAGAAATGTTGGCCTTGTGGCCAATGATGATGCATGCAAATTAATTAAAAATAATATTTTAGTGCAAAAATTTTGAATTAGTTCCAAAAGGTTTTAAAATAATTGTATCAAAATTATTAAAAAAAAAAAATGTTAATTAAACCAAAACCACAAAATGTGGCAAAGCCTTAAGCTATGTTTACACAGGCAAATAATTTGTACAAATTTTGATGAATATTTTACAGATTTTGCAAAAAAATTTATCAAATTATTTGTACGCTAATTTGGAACATTTAGCAAAAATATGCCTGAAAATAGCTTTAAGCTAAAGAGAGCGTACAAAATGAGACGAAGCAGCTAAACAAAATCTTTACCTTTCTCATCTTTACTTATATGTGTGATTTCACTGTCAATTTGATTGTATGGAAATGCAAGTAATCACCATATTGTTGTTGTTTTTGCGATCGACCTTTTCAAGTTACTCTCTTTCTTTGAATGTGAATGCATATTTATGTATATATGTGTGAGAGATCTTGACAATTCAGCATAAAGTTGCGCTGACATCTTGACAATGGATGGAAGAGAGGAATGAACAATTTTTATTCGCGTTTTGACTCTAAAAAAGTTAAGTTAAGTTAAGTAAGTTAAGTAAGAGATCTTGACAACTCAGTGAAAAGTTGCGCTGAGATTTTGACAGTGGATGGAAGAGAGGAATGAACAATTTTTATTCGCGTTTTGAATCTGGATAAGTTTACTTGTGGATATTACTGTTACCCTAACATTTTTTCTTAAGTGGGCGATGCTTCGATCCAAAAACAAGCATCCGAGGGAAGTGATGATAGGTTACTAAACAGAGAGAGCAATCAAAGTTGAAGAGTATAACGTTCAGAATTCAGGAATCACAAGTTTCGTATTGAAAGTTCATGTTTGAATCGAGAAATTCGTTTTTGGATCACTTATTTTGATTCATACCGTTCTTCCGACATCAAACATTCTTAATTCTCTATTTATTCTCTGTGTAGACTGCACGGAGTGAGCTATTTCAGTTAGAAATTCGTCTTTGGATCACTTATTTTGATTCATACTGTTCTTCCAACATCAAACATTCTTAATTCTCTATTTATTCTCTGTGTAGACTGCACGAATTGAGCTGTTTCAGTTCTCTGGGTGAAACCGTTTGGTCTGGGCGTTGATGAATCAGTCAGTCAGTCAGTCAGTAATTCCTTCTAAGTCGTACCAACTGCACGTTAAAGCAAACTTTATAAATTGTATTCAAATTCCTTAGGTTTAAGGGAAAGAGCTTCACAGTGACATCGCGTACGAGTAAGCGAATCGCAATTCCACTCAAAATCTATTTCCAAATATGTTAAATCTTACTCATCTGCACTAATTCAGTCAAACTTCCTTGCCAAGGCAAACGGATTTTGTTTCTCAAAACTAATAAAATGTTGGTTAAATTTAACAAATTGAATAAAATATGATTAATATTTAAAACTCCATTTCATGGCAACTAAATTAAGCAAATATGTTATTAAATTTGATATCAACTTTCATGGCTGATTAACTAATGATATGTTTAACTAATGAACATAAATCAATAGTAATTAAACATTTTTTAAAGCAAAGATGACCAAAGTGTTTCAAAATTAAACTAATGTTATGACTTGAAAAGTGTTTATCAATATCAAATGTCTGAAGGAAGCTTTGATAAGAAAATTGCTGCCGCTTTTCACTTTACAATGATTTTTCGTTAATCTCTCTAGTACACAATTCCATGATGCCTAATGCTGTGTTAATTCTGCTATAATCTCAAGCAAACTATTCTAAGACGCAGCAATATTATTTTATACAAACTTTCTGAATTTTTTTTTTATCAATTATGAATTGTATTTTGACGAGTTTGATTAGGCTTTTTGCCACATGGCGCAGCGATAAGAAAAATATTTTAGAACAAAATATTGTACAAATTTCGATTGAGTCGTATATAAGACGTATAATATTACACTTTAAAAAAAACAAAGAATGTATTCTCGAAAGTGAAAAGAAGGGAACAGAGTAGGATTATGCTTCCATTTTACTATAACATACTCTGTACCCCCCAAAGTTTGTATATATATTTGATCAATTTAAGTTAGAAGACATACAAAGTGCTGCCCAACGCCAATGCGGACGGTGCTACCCATCATAATTGTTTGTTTTCCTTATAACTCGACTATCGTTCATCCGATTCTTATCATTTCTTCGGCAAATCGATCAAATCTTGATTACTTAATATAGGTACGACACATCTATCTACAAAACTTTGGGATATATGACGTTTTTTTGGTACAGAGTATAATTTGAAAATAACACAGGCCTACAAAATGACCACTTTTGTGAGGTCCAGACTTCTTTGTATTAAATTCTGTTCCAGTTTTGTGCACTGATTCCATCAGCTTTTGTTATCAAGATATCGCGGAAAATCCATTTTGCAGTATTTTTGGCTTTAAAAAAATTGTGGAAATTACACCGAGCAAAAATATGTGTATTTATGAGTTTTATGCGACAGTATACATATTAATGCAGCCTAAAAAAATCATAGGAGCAGCATCAGCAAACCTAAAAGCGTCGAAATAGGCCATTGAAGAGTAATTTTCATCAAATTATGGCGAATTTTGTAAACTTAATCTTCGTGTACAACCACTTTAGCATGTAGCCTAAGGGCTTATCTATTTTCACAAATTTTGTTGCCTTTAAATCAGCTGGATGGACAAAGTTACAGCCGGTTAATCCCGAAAAAATGAATTAAAACTTATGGCAGGACAACTAGATTGGAAGAAATCGACAATCCTAATGATTTAGAAACCAGGAAAGGATAAAACACAAGCGTCATCATATAGACCAGAGATGGGCATGCACTCACACGCATACAAGCACAATTTGCGTGCGCCGCATTCGTGTTCTATAAATAGCTTTCAATGCTTATAGCGTACGTGTGATTTTGTGCAGTCGGCCGCGGCAGAGGTCCTATGCACACGAGGCTGCCTCGTGTGCATTGGAACGTCGCGACGCGCCCATCTCTGATATAGACCCATTAGCCTGCTACCTTGCTTATCAAAAGTATTTGAGAAGATCTTACTTCGCAAAATTGATACCCATGCACAAAATATTATATAATCCCATCACATCAATTTGGGTTCCGAGCAAAACACGGGACCATTGAACAAGACTGCGTATGAGCACCACGAATACTGCTCTGCCATTTTCCTAGTTGTTGCCCAAGCGTTTGACCGCGTCCGGTTGGACGGGCTTTTATTTAAAATTAGGACACTGCTTCCCCCAAATACACACAAACTCTTAGAATGTTATGTCAGCAACAGAGTTTTTTCTGTTCGTCAAAATGAGAGCACAACGGAAGAGTTCACCATTGGAGCCGGAATGCCGCAGGGTAGCGTTCTCGGTCCTTTTCTGTATGTATTGTACACTGCCGACATCCCAACAGACCCACGACTAACAATATCCACTTTTGCGGATGATACGACAATTCTAAGCAGATCACGATGTCCAATTATCGCATTCAGACTTTTGGCAAGCCACCTATCTCACGTGGAGGAGTGGCTGGCCAACTGGCGCATAAAATTTACACTCAACAGAAGCACCTGTCCCCAGATATCCTAAAACGCGACTATGATACCACAATCAAACGATGTTGTTTATCTTGGTGTCCATCTCGACTTGGCGCAAACACTTTAAATAAGGCTAAAGGCCAACAGCCTTCACTGGCTAATTATCTCCCGTTCCCCTTTAAAACTGGAATATAAAGTCTCACTTATGGCCTTATGGCTCACAGCTATGGGGAAATGCCTGTGCGAGTAGTGTGGACATCCTTCAAAGATCACAATCAAGAATTCTTAGAACACTCACTGTATAATAGTTTCTAGATTAAGATTTGAAAAATTATTGTTAGTCTCATTAAGAGAAGATTCAATTTAATTTATTTGACAATATTCCTGGTGCTACAAGTATAAACTTATGATTATTGCACCAGTCACAATAAATACTAAAAAAGCTTACATAAAAAAAAAACAAATAGATTGATACATAAAATGTCTAAAGGAAATATTAAAAGACTACGTGATCTTACAAAGGACCTTACATTAATTGTCAAGCAAATGTACAATAACATTCAGGCAGTACTAGATTCAAACAATTTCTTCCAAATTCATATTTGGTTAATATTAAACACCCTCGCGAAAATGACATCAAAATTTTATGAATTGGTTTACGAATGGGCCCAATGAGTTCCGCACTCATCATAATTTTCGGATTAAGCCCTTTGTGACTATTATGATTTTTCAAATTTAAGCAAATAGCTAGCGGAAAGAGATTTCAATGGAGAGTCTATCTGTGAAACGAATGTATATGTTGAGGAAATTTACCATTCTTATTATTTGGAGTTTTGAGTAATGAATAGAAGGTAGTGCAAATATAATACTTACTGTATTTCGCAAGTGAATATGTTTGTGAGTCTGTTGCGTGTTAAGTTGGCAATTGGAATTTTGTAGTTTTAATTTGATTTAAGTGGTTACATACAGTTAAGCGGTCAAGACATTTTCCTAAAAAGAGAAGATCTTTATATTAATTAATGTACAAATTTTTACAAATATTAAGGTAACTTTTAACTGTATTTTAACATTTCTTATTTGTAAAAATTATTATTACGAAAGCTGCTCCAGCCGATCTCCAGGAGCTCCACTCAAAAAAAGTGCTTTGCAGTGACCACAAAATCTCTGGACTTGATCATCCATAATTATAAACACCAAACTGATTTCTTTAAACTGTTTTAAAATCTGGAAATTAATCATCTTATCTTATCAAAAGCCGCTGATTTAAGGAGATAAAATCATTTTACCACCGCTTCACATCAAGCTTGACTTAATGAAACAATTTGTCAAGGCGTTAAACACAGATGGAAGTTGTTTTCAGTTTCTCAGCAAAAAGTTTCCATCAGTTAGCACAAAAGAAGTGGCCGCGGGAGTATTCGATGCTCCTAAATTTTAAAAATTTAGGATGCCATATGAGCATTAATCCTGAAAATTCAGTAGATCTAACGTTTTTACCAGGATTTGCGAACTATGTACGCTTGGTATCGCGGAAAATGGTATAGTCATATGTGTTGCTGATTACTGAGGGACAGTGAGAACTCGACATAGGGAAGAAAATCCCTGATGCGAAGCATTTCAGGAGTCCAGTTATGTTAGCTATTCATAGACATGAGACATCAAATAATAAGAATATTCAATTTCCTCAACATATACATTCGTTTCACAGATAGACTCTTCACTGAAATTCGTATCCGCCAGACATTTGATTAAATTTTGAAAATCATAATAAACACTATGGGCTGAGTCCGGAGCTTATGGGGAGTGCGGAACTCATTTGGCCAATTCGTAGCCCAATTCTTAAAATGTTGATGTCATTTTCGCGAGGGTGTTTGGGAAATTGTTTGAATCTAGTACTGCCTGAATGTTATAGTACATTTGCTTGACAATTAATGTAAGGTCTATATTTTAATATTTCCTATACACATTTTATGTATCAATCTAGTTGTCCTGCCATAAATTTTAATTCATTTTTTCGGGATAACCGGCTGTAACTTTGTCCATCCAGCTGATTTAAATGCAACAAAATTTGTGAAAATAGAAAAACCCTAAGGCTACATGCTAAAGTGGTTGTACACGACGATTAAGTTTGAAAAATTTGCCATAATTTGATGAAAATTACTCTTCAATGGCCTATTTCGACGCTTTTAGGTTTGCTAATGCTGCTCCTCTGATTTTTTTAGGCTGCATTATTATGTATACTGTCGCATAAAACTCATAAATACAGATATTTTTGCTAGGTGTTACCTCCATAATATTTTGAAAACCAAAAATACTGCAAAACAAGAGCTGATGGACAAAAACCGACACCAGTTTGAGAATCAGTGCATAAGACTGGATCAGAATTTTGCAACGAGTAGGCTGGACCAAAATGGCTGTTGGCCTGTGTAATCGTTAGAAAGAGATTTTAGGAAGACTGTTGATCTTATGTGCTCATCGGTCATTCGGCTTTAGATGTCAGAAACCACACTTTTTAGAGCCGAAGCCAAGCGTTTCGATGGTACGGAAATTCCGGTAAGATACGACAATGCACAGAAAGCACTGGGAATGCGTCTTTCTCTTCCATCCAAAATGGAATGTGGTTCCGATTCAGGGTAAATAAGGGTAAATTAACATACCCACAAATTGCCAGAAGACAAAATCAATTATACTTGCATTTAGACAAGCATAAAGATGCTTTATATTATTAAGCGCCTTTATATTAGTTGAGTTGACACTGGTCTTTACAACTTTATTGCGATTTCTGTGCATCAACTTTAATAAAATAACTTTTAAACATTTTGCTTTACATGTCCAGAGCACAACAAACAGTTATTCGCAACAGTGCGACCGAACGCTAAAACAAAAATTTCCCCAAAATATATTCGATATCCGATAAATCGCCTTGTAAAAATATGCGATAATATTAGTTGTAATTTTGGGCAAAAATATCGATATATCGATAATATTTTCGACATCCCTACTTTTTAGGTAATATATGAATATGACAAAAATTTTGGCTGTGTATGACCTTAAAATGATTTTTACACCCTTGCAAAGGGTATTATAATTTTAACCTAAAGTTTGCAACGCATAGAAATATTCATTTTCGACCCCATAAACTGTATATATTCTTGATCAGTGCGACGAGCTAAGTCGATTGTCTGTTTGTTTCTATGCAAACTAGTCTCCCAGTTTTAAAGCTATCGAGCTGAACTGTTGCACAGAGTCTTCTTTTTACTGCACGTTGCTAATATGTCGGAACCGACCGGATCGGATGACTATATCTTATAGCTGCCAAAGCAACTATCGGTCGAAAAATGAGTTTTAATGAGAAAAACTTTTTGTTTTCAAGGTTAGCGTTCTTAAACTCTGCCATTATTTGTATAATATGCTTTCAAACAGATTTGCAAATTTTAGTCAAGATCGAATGACTATATCTTGTAGCTGTTATAGGAACCATCGGTCGGAAAATGGGTTTTAGTGAGAAAAACTTTTTTGTTTTTAAGTAAATAGTTCTTAAGGGCGGTGATTCTTAATATTATATGCTTTTAAACAGATGTGCAAACTTTGGTTAAAATCGGATGACTATATCTTATAGCTGCCATAGGACCGATATGTCGGAAAAAGGATCTTAGTGAAAAAAATTTTGTTGTTTTCAAGTAAATCGTTCTTAAAGTCGGTGGTTCTTAATATAAGACGCTTTCAAACTAATTTGAAAAATTTGGTCGAAATCGGATGACTATATCTTAAGGCTACTATGGGATCGATCGGTCGGAAAATGTGTCTTAGTGAGAAAAACTTTTTTGTTTTCAATTTCTTAAACTCGGCGATTGTTAATTTGATATGTTTTCAAAAAGATTCGAGAAATTTGGTCGAAATCAGATGTTTATCTGTCGGAAAATGGGTTTTAGTAAGAAAAATGGTTGATTTTTATGTTATGTTATAATTTACAAGGGTGTAAGAACTTCGGCACAGACGAAGTTAGCGTGGCCTTCTCGGTTTATGTATATTCGTTACATACCCAACTTAAATGTGAATTAAAAACAGCGCAGAAAATGATATAAGTTCATATTAAAGTGACGGAAGTCATTTTTTTGAACCGAAGCCTTTTATAAACTGTTTAGCTCCGGTTCGGGTTGAGGTATTAGAGGTCTTAAGTTAAAAGATGATTCATAGTTCGGCTTGAGGGACCCAAAAAACTTCAACCGAACTGGTTCTGCGGGGTTCGGAGGCGCCAATAGCTGGTAAAGGTGATGGTTGCCTAAAAGCTGATAGCATAACACCCAGCTAACCTAACCTAAAAATAACAATAACGTAGCTGATTGTGAAATTAAAATAAATAAAATTACTTTTTCGCTTTTGTGCGTACTTTCAAAATTCTTCATAAATCAAAAGAGTGAAAGAGAGAGAGGCAATCAATCCCTGAAGATGTATAGTGCCCCCACCATTTAAATTAAACAATTTGATTTTGTTGCTGTTTTAAGGCAATAAAAAAAAATCAACAAAAGCGTCAGCTGAGCTGAGCTTTTTAAAGTAATGCGAACTGAAAGAAACAAAGAAAGCTAAGTAAAGTCTGAGAACAAAGCGATATGAAAGACGCTAGCTTGGACGTTGGACGTTGGCTCGTTGTCTGGCAGAGAGGCCTATTGTTTGAGGGAAACTGCACGTCGGAAATGATTATAGTCTCTTTGCCTGGGGGTTTGGGGAGCTGGATTTCGTCATTAACTGACTCACGATGCACATGGCCGCATGTTGCATACAACAAAAAAAAAAAAAAAAGCCCCAAAACCTGTGTTCTCTCAAGCTCAACTTGTGCTCCATGAGTTTATCCTGCCCAAACCAGAGCGACATAGCGCGAGAGAGAGAGAGAGAGAGAGACTGGAGGCGGCGAAAAACTCTCTTTTTTTCGCTGGCAATTTGACTCAGCCGCTCCTTGGGTTTCAGTTAACAAAAGTTCCTGGCGCTGTGCGGTCCATTTTCTGGGTCTAAAGTAAATCGTTTGTCGTCACGCTTCGTTACGTTAACAGTGTGCGTGTGTGTGTGGTCCTGGGTGTGTGTGTGTATGGGGGGAAAAGACGAAAAGCAGTTTTAAGTAGAAGCGGGCATATACGCATACATACATACAATACTTAAAAATGCGGCGAATTCGATGACGTCGCAAAAAAAATGTTGATGTGCGTCTTTTAGTATCTTTTTAGTGTTTTTGTTTAAAGCAAATCGATTTAACTAATAAAACCAACAAAAAACTATTAAATAAAACCAGAAAAACTATACAAAAAGTCAAGTGTTTCGCAGTTGTTGTTGTTGGCTGTGCGGCGGCAGCGGCAGCGTTATGCGATTTTAATTAAAAGCTGTATGTGAAATTTTATCAAACCACAACAACTTTTATCACCATTTTGGAGAACAAGCACGCACACACACACACACACACACACTCAAATTCATAGAAACAAAAGCCATGCCGTTAATATGTGTGTGTTTGTATGTATGTGTTAAAAAAGCCGGCAACATGGTGAGCAGCAATAAACAACAACAACAACAAATACACACAACACGCGACGCCGGAGAACGAAAGTAAAAGCATAACGTCAAAAACAGAAAAAAATAAGACACAGCAACAACAACAACTACAACAACAACTAAGGCGTAAAACATATTCGCTTTTGTTAATAAAAAAAAAAGAGGAAAAACATTTTCTAAAGGCGGCTAAAGATTTTACTCTAAATAATAAATTAAAAAAAATAATAAAATAAATTATTTTTAAATTTAACAACATTTGATAATTCATTTAAAAATTTCTTGGAACTAATTTAAAATTTTGTTCAAGTTAAAAAAGAAAAAAATATGTGTACAAATGAGCTTTCCCAACTAGAACCAAAGAACATACATACAACTAGATGCAACATTTTTATACAAAAACGAGAAAGCAAAGCTAATTATGTCTGTGCCGAAGTTTTAAAACAGAGTTTCCCCAGCTATAGCCGAACATGCTCGCCAATTCACACCGAATGCTTGCTGAAGTCATGCATTACTGTGTGTTAGAGAGAGACATGGTCACATTTTCGTACTCTCTGCTTGGGAAATCCTGTTTTAAACACTCTTAAAGAAGTTCGCTCCAAACTTCGCAGATTTTCTGGTACGTACCGAAACTTATGTTTTGGTAAAAGGTTCTGTTTTGGTTCTAACATTATTTCGGTATTCGGTAACTCGATTTTTATTTCGGTATATCGGAGTCCTTCCGATTTCTAGGCGAAAACATAATTATGTATTACAAACCACTTGTCAAAGGCATTCATAATATTGTGGAATTTCGTATTTTTCGGAACACCTTTTAAGTACAACTTCTAATAATGATAATGATTGATGCCTTTAAACTGTTTTGGGAAAATACTGAACTATTTGTAACGTTCTGTTTCTATTCATACAAATACATGTATAATTCGTCTTATAGGCTATTCACACTGAGGCACATCTAACATCTAACATCATTATCAAAGATGTTCCATAAGCATTTGCCGAGCCTAAATAGTATCATCATTCCAACATCTTCTGGGGATGTTCCTATTTTACTTCGTTCCAATCAGTATTTTCACGATAGTTTTTGTCCACCACTAAAAATTTCTCATTCACTTCGAAACATGAACAATGTCAACGAACGGGAATGGCAAAATATGCTTAATTAATTCAAAAATATTAAAAATTTCGAACCAACAATTACGAGAAACAGACGTAGATTATAATAGTAAGTATTATTAACTGAATTATATGAATAAACATTTAATGAAGTACATGTTTTGACCTTATTGCATATGTTGAGGAATTCGTATCGAATGATATTATAGAGTTCGTCCCAGAGATGTCGGATTGTGGCACCATTTCTGAAATTCCTGACCACCAAGCGGAAGCATCAAAGGGATCTTCGTAGTATGCTTCGTGAGATGGCAGGGAGTCAAGCTAACTTCCAGTCCGAACCATTTGTGCCTTGCAATACGCTTTTATTCTTCATTAGAAATAACAAATCTAACGATAGCTGATCTTATCTCTTCAGCATTAGAAGAGTAGTCAGCAGAAGTATTAGATTGGTTTGGCTTCTTAAGGGGTTTCATTTGAGGCAAGTTTCCAATTTCCATTGTAGGCACTGTTGTGGACATTTAAGATATTGTGCGTCAATTTGTGCCTCTTAATCTCAACACTTCAAGTTCTTGTTCTTCTTAAACATGTCAAGCCGCTTCTTAAATATAAAATGATAACTTGTGTAAGCAAATGGCACCACTTACAAACATCCAAGCGCTTCTTGGTATGTGCAGATTAATGCCTCTCATGGGCAGCAGCTCCTTTTCATCTTCAATCTCTGCAACAATCGCATTATTGACTAAATCTGCTATAAGTTGCCGAATTAAAAGTTGCTGTCTTGTAACAACAGGTACAACAACCACCAATTGTTCTTTAAAATTCAGTTAATGAATTTTTTTTTAGCAGTTTGCTTGGGCAACTGTTAGATGTTAGATGTCAGAAGTTGTCAGTGTGAATCGCAATTTCACATCTTCAAAAAATTCCTTGCGTTCCGCTGATATGTGCTCAGTGTGATTAGCCTATTAGCCTACACTTTTAGCTTAAGGACTACTGTGATAACACAATTACTTTTCTGTTCAATAGTTATCATGGCATTATAACTGGAATGCAAACCGGTACTGAACCGAATTCATGCCCGTAAACCAAACGGCTAACCGAACTAGCATATGTTTGAAAATGCTGAACCGTACTGAAAACCGCAAAAGAAAACAGTTCAGTTTGTTACATTGGCAAGTTTGTGGTAAAAATGTACACGAAATTGTGGGATTTTCAACCCATAACGTTTCGTGTAGCTTTTTCCTTTTTAACCCGTGGCGTGTAGCTTTTCTGCACTCCGGGCTTAGATATTGAAATCCTACACGTTTTGTATAGATTTTCAACACTTCGCGTGCAGCTTTCTCATTTCAACACGTTACGTGTAGCTTTTCTGCACGTCGCGTTAAGCTTTATCATTTCAACACGTTACGAGTAGCTTTTCTGCACGCCGCGTTTAGCTTTCTCATTTCTAAGAGCTACACGCGACGTGTTGAAAAGCTACACGAAACGTTATAGGCCTGTTTCCAGAACGCACGAAAATAAATTCTTATGTTGAACTCCTTCGAACAGCTGATGAGCCATTTATTTAGTCTCATTTATTTTGTTGATTTCAAGAAGAGAAACCAAAATTATCATGGCGTTGCCACATCGATAGCTTGTGTGTATTGTAAGAACAGTTGATTTGCTGAACTAAATTGAAAATAAATAACTTGCAGCACATTTTTCCGGACGACATCGAACAAATTGAAGGCAAAAGCGAGATGCTACAAAAATGTTCAAAAAATAATAAATATATTAGCACATAGATTAGCACTCTTTTTCATTAGTTTTCCATATTTTTTAGTTTTAAGTGCCTCAAGACTTTCTCTACCAAGGATCACGAAGTCGCGCATACTTGTGGTAGTACATCATATGACTTTGAAAGCTGTGAGGTGATTTTAAAATTGTTCGAAGCGGCTGACAAATCAATATGACCCCACCGTTTGACTGCCGTTTTTGGTATTTTTTTTAGGGTTTTTTAAGACTTTGTGGTCCCACTATAGCTTACAATCCACTTAACATAAATAACTTGCAATTTCGTGACATAAATTTTTATTTGTTCTGGAAATATGCCTTATGGGTTGAAAGTAATGCATTTTCGTGTAGCTTTTGCAATTTTTTTTTTCTGTGTGTAATTTCAGGAAATTTAACTCTCTCTTTAACTCTTAAAGGACAGCAATCTCTTAATTACAGTTTATGCATTCTTTCCTTGAAAGTTTCATATTGAATTTCCTGAATTCAGAACATTTTTCAGTTGGAAGTGTTTCTCCACCTTACTTTCATTGCTCTATCTTCTTATTCTTCTCGGCTTATTAATTGGCAGGTACGTTCTCAAGGAGCTTAAGTTATCTACTGCATCCCCGCTCTCCAAAATAGTGGTGAAACGGCGTAGGCATATCCGACTTTTTAGTTGTCATATTAATGCTCGAATTCATTTGTTGGTGGTTTAAAAACTCTATGAGCTATTGAACCAAAACATTCCCGATCAGTTTGCAACCCTGCATTATAATGAGGGTCTAATAATCACCCAGCCATTTTTTTTTATGAAATTTCTGATCATATTCAAGTCTTTTTTGAATCCTCAGTCTGATTAAAATAGTCATACTTGCGCTCATCTTCTGATCATAAATTATACTTTTGTCGGAAGAAAATTGTACCCTTGCCGAGACTCTTCCTGAAGCGTTATTTATACCCCGTTTTCCTGATCAGTTTGGACTCATTTTCAAATCATTTGCGTGTATTTTTCAAGTCATTTTTTAATGAAACACATTCTGAGCAAATACACGAGTCATTTTCGAGTCTTTCTTAAATCCTTAAAAGAACTCAAAAAGGACTCATCAAGGTACATGTAAAATTGGCTCAAACAACACCTCCAAAGTAAGGCCAGGGCCAAGCTTCTCTCAATCTCATCAAGGTGATTCTTGTTAAAATTAACTTCCAAATGCTAGGTGGAAAAGGATGAAATATGATATGGATGATATATTTTCATAATACAAAAGTTTTGCTAATCAAGATTCTTTCTTTTTAAAGCTTTCGATTTAACCAAATACGCAAAATAAATGCTAGCTTTAAGTTCTTTTCAGTTCCAAGAATATTGGTTCTCGGAAAAAGTATAAATATCGGATCCGATTCCGGTTATAATACACTTTTCAAGTGTATAAAAAATATTTATAACGCAACAAACCCCGCTAGCAAATATATTCAACCACACCAGTGTTGTCATTTTAGCTATTTAGTTGCTAGATCTATCAATTTTGAAACTGGAAATGCTAATAATTTTCAGCCCTTAATATGGATATTTTTTAATTATGTTTAGCTATTTTGAGCTATTTTGTTACATTTGAGTTCGTAGTGCAAAATAGTGCCAAATAATTCCATTTTAGCCCTCACACTTTTCTATGCAACAGAACTTTTCCCTCTGTACAAAAGAAGTAAGCAGTGATGAACGAGGCATAATTTATTTATTTATTTATTTTTTTTTAGAGTCGACAAACAAAGGTTGTCAACAAAAGTATAAATACGTTACAAAAAAAATTTTATGAGCTAAGGAAGCCTATCAAAGAAAGTCTAATAAAATTACAAAATAAACTAATAACGACTCCGACACGGTGGGGGAATTTTATTATGCCCCTATTCACAGCCAATTGTAGTCAGAGACGTTATTAGAGCTAACAAAAACTTTAATAACAAAGAGATCGATAAAAGGGAGAGACAAAAAAAACCAAAACCTATAGTTAAGTAGGAGCAAACGAAAAAATAAGATAATATAATAAATTAAACTAAAACAGAGATGGAGAGAAAGAGAGAAAACTATCTAAAAGTAAACTTTAAAAACTTTAAAGCTTGCCAGTCCGGCAAGCTATGCCCCTACTCACAGCTGGGAGTGGTCAGAGATTTCACCGGAGATAAGAGAGAGACTTTTTTAGAGAGAAGAGAGAGAGAGAGTTCTGTTGAGAGCAGGTGATTGAGATCATTGTAATTCTTGACATAAAACCCGAAATCGATTATGCTGGGCATAATCAGTTGTGCATCTAGACAAGATAAAAGGAAAATAATTTCTAGTTGGCCTAGAAGGAACGGAAAAGTTAAGGCGACCTAAAAGATCAGATGAGTCTACATCACCGATAATTAGCTTATGAAGAAAAGAAACACCTAAGACTGTTCTACGGTTAGCTAACGAAGGAAGGTCAATAAGCAAAAGTCTGCTGGAGTACGATGGCAGACGAAGGTTACGGTCCGAATTTAAGCCACGTAGGGCAAAAAGCAAGAATTGCTTTTGAACTGATTCAATTTGATCGATAATCATTAGAAATAGTTCAAAATTTAGGCTTATTTTAGTACTAAGACCCAACTGAAGGTTTCATTGAGTACTTCGAATCTGGTGAGGACTAAATTGCTCAACAGATTTCAGCTGAAAACTTTAAATATAGTGTCGCTATTCGATGGTTTGCAGACAAAAAGTAGATAATCACGTGCCAAGCGTCATAATTCAGGTCTTAAGAGGGAACAAAATATTCTGCTTATTCTTAAGTTTAGGCATCAAAAATTTCTGCTACAATAGTCCGTAGGATGTTTACTACTAGAATATATAGAAATACTTACACCAGGGGTCCAATTAAGACCAAGAAGGGCAAAGAGTAAGAATGATCTTTCTTGTATTACTTAACTAATGGACCATAGTTGCGGTCTTTAAAAAACACAATAATTTTTGAGTAGGTTCAACTAAAACGCCTCTAAGTAGATAGTGACGCCATCGATAGTGTGAGAAACAACTAATTATTCGATACTATCGATGTGTTATCGATGTTTTCGCATCTCTACCTCGAAGTATTGTAAACATATTTATGTTATGAAATGGGTTTGGACCTCTGGATGAACTAGTCTGAAGCACTATAATAACAATACCGAACTAGTGCTTATGGTTGAGAGGATGGTCACACTGGATGGATGATGCGAGCATAGAAGGCGTTAGTGAATTGTAGGGTAGTAGGAGATGGACGCTGACCGAGACAGAGACCGTATTGATAATGTAAATGTAATGTAATGTAAAATGTAAAAAAATTTTAAAATGTAATTGTGTAAAGAATGTGTAAATAAAGACCGGAAAACCCCGAAAGTGTTGGTGGTTTACAGTATGTACACTTTTTTTAAAGCAATATCTGTCCGCTACCAGAATAATGTAAAAAGAAAGTAGCTAACGAAATCTATAACACAAAAAATGTCGTTTAAGAACCTATTCAAAATTG
This sequence comes from Lordiphosa magnipectinata, assembly GCA_037044535.1. Classification (NCBI taxonomy): domain Eukaryota; kingdom Metazoa; phylum Arthropoda; class Insecta; order Diptera; family Drosophilidae; genus Lordiphosa; species Lordiphosa magnipectinata. Next base: position 163,000 of record JBAMBO010000970.1, read on the forward strand.
ACAACACTTGAAATATTCAACTTAACGAATGAAAATTTCATCACATATTCTTAAAATTTTAAAACAAAAGTTTAAATTAAAAGGATACTCTCTAAAGCAGTTCTAGTTATGAAAGCTCCAATGTACATTTAATAACATAGCACGAAAGTGTCATAAATAATTCAAAAATATATATGTTTCTTCCCCAAAACTAAATCTAAAATAAAAATTACTCAAATATTAATCCCTAAATAAATTCATTTTTTTGTAGATAAACCAAACTGTGTGAATAAAAATCGAAAATAACCAAATTGTTGGTGTGTCCATAAAAATGTGCATAATCTAAACAAACAATCAAAAAAAAAAAACCAAATCCTCAAGAATATCTTAAAAAACCATAAAGCGAATTTCTCAAATACAAAATCCAAATAATTTTTTTTGTGCGTGTTGAAAATAAAAGCGGCCTACAAAATTTACTACCACGTCGGCGGCTTTGGTAACTCCACCAACATCAACACCGGCATCACCATCAACCCCCCCGGCAGCAGCGGCATCACTCACCACCCTTTCAACAGCAGCACAAGAATGCTTTTCGAGAATCCAGCCGTAGCGGCCAAGTTGCCATTTCCGTATAATGTGCCGCCGCCTTTACAGGCAGCAGCAGCGGCTGCCGCAGCTGTGCCAAATTTAAGGTAAGAAAAAGGTCCAACTGGCCAAGCATTGCTTACTAAATATACCCCTACATATACATATACATACATATAAGCTAGTGCTGTTGTTGTTGTTGTTGTTGTCTCAAGGCCATTAGAGGCGTTAATGCGCTTTGAGGTTTGTTTTTAGCTTGGCCATCCTCAGTGGCATATTTATGAAAATTGTTTTGCTCTTTGCTTGTTTTTAAATATTTCATCAGGCACTCAGTAGCCGAAGGGGCAGTAGCTATTTTTTTTTTACATTTCTGTGAACAGCTTTAAATTGCTTCCATTTATTAGATGAGATTGAACCGAGGATTTTTGGGCAGATTTTTTGTCGTTTTAAGTTTCATTTAAGATGGACGATAATGCTATACCGTGAAACTGGGACTTTAGTTGATGAAATTTGGTATATAAATATAAGTCTAAAGCAGGGAATCAAACCGAATCTTATTTCGGTTCCAGTTCCTGTTCTGGAACGTACCGAAACTTAGGTTTCGGTAAAAGGTTCTGTTTTGGTTCTAACATTATTTTGGTATTCGGTTTCGTATCGGTACGTGGATTTTTATTTCGGTATACCGGTACGCATTGGTAAAGATCGGGCAATGATTTGGCGTCCATCCGATTTCATAGCGATGATGTAATAATTACACCCCGGTAAATAAACGTTCAACACTTATTTGCCCTTTTTAAAGACATACAGAAACGCAATTGTAGAAACTTATTCAAGTTTACTTGAATTCTTCTTTATTTTGTAAACATTTTAAGCTCAGGGTTATAAACAAGGCTGCAAACCTCGAAAACTCTGCCCATCGTGAAGTAGGTTCGGTTCGATGACCGGTTCCTTAACTTATCAAACCTGAGGTTTAGGTTCGAACCTTGGTTCATAACATCTGAAATATTTGAAACATTTTTGCCTCCATTTTTTATGAATTTCAGCAAATCGGTTAAAATTAAAACCTTCTTGGCCCTATTTTCGTTGAAGAGGACACATTTAACTTACTATTTATCAATCATCAATCAAGGCTATCAATCATAAGTTCCCTTCCAAAAGTCCCTAGTTCTTCCACTCGTACATAGATATGAAAATTTTGATTTTTCATGTTACAACTACTCTATTACTTTATTTCCCTTCTCATAGTCGGAATATTACCAGTTTGGATATGACTTACAAAACTGATCTGCATTAGATAATGCACCAACTGATCCAAGATAACATAAAGAAACTTATAAAAGTCGACTTTAATATTTTCTGAACTGACCTTTTTTCCCAACAGAAGAATTCCAGCTCGGGTTCTGGTTCTCGATTTAATAAAAAAAGATTTTGAAAATCCGGTAGATTTTCCGGTTCGATGTACCCGAAAAACCTGAACCGAATGATTGAACATTAAACTGTTTTATGAAAATACTAAACTATTTGTATTTTCCTTTTTCTTTTCATACAAATACATATATGAATCCAATTAGCCTCCACTTTTAGCTAACGGACTTGTGCCAGAGCTGCTGTCCTCATTCAGTTTGACTTGAACAGAAATGGATACTTCAAGTACTTTTCTGTACAATGACATTATAATGAGTAAAGTAAGTAAAATTGACTCAAACAGCACCTCCAGGAGGGCCAGGGCCAAGCTTCTCTCATTATAATGAGGGCCTAAGAATATAGGATGCAATATTTTTAAAAAGACTGGTCTCACCAAAAGCAAGTGCCAGCTTTGCAGTCTTGTTTTTGCACCCAAAACCGTAACTGTACCGGTACAATGTTTCGGTTCCAGGAATATCGGTTCTCGAATACCGGTATACAAAAAAATTAACAATATGGGTTCCGGTTCTGGTTCCGCTTTGATTCCCTGGTCTAAAGTCATGTTAATATCCCGCTGGGCTTTCAATCATTTGTGCATACTATGTATACATAGAGGGAAAAAACCGAGAATATTGTACTTAAGATGAGTACAAACGTTATTAAAAACAGTGCATTTATCGTTTTTCTCATTTGTAGTACAATTTTCGCACTTCAAGAACAATTTTTCTCCCATTTAATTAAAGTTAGAAGCCACAGAAAGTGGCAAAAAAAAGCCATAAAGTGTGTGAAGTGTTGCCCATCGGCGTACCCATCATAATTATTTGTTCTCCTTATAACTCGACCATCGTTCATCCGATTTTCATCATTCCTTTGCGGATCAATAAGTAATACAAATTGATGACTCAATAAGCGTATAAGTTACAGTGATTGGAAAGGTACTCAATTTTCTTACTTAGGTAAGGTACAAGGTTAATGTCAAAAAATATACCTTGGTAAGGTAAAAGGTATACGGAATTTCCAGTGCCAGTATTTTCTAAACACGACTTGATTTTCTTGAAGTATGATTTCAACAGTCATAAAAATTACGAAATAATATGGTATAGAGATTTCAAAAATATTAATACACTGTTCGCCACTTGAATAGGACACCCTGTATGCTCTCTTTAAAACTGCTCGTAACTCGAAAACGAAATGGTATTTATTGGTATTAACGGTATTTTTCGCATATTATCTTTGTGCAAGCATTCTTCGCTCTTTCTGGTATATTCCAAGTTTTGGAATAGAACCGTTATAAAGTTGTTTGCACTTTATGTGAGCATTCGCAAAAATTCAATGGAATTTTTGCGCCACTTGAATAGAACATGCATTTTATTTGGTCGGTATCGTTGACACGTGCACACAAATTTAGGTTTACTTAAACTTTTTGCTTTAATTGAAGTGTATATAAAATTAAAAAAAATTAAAATGGGGCGTGGCACTTCATTATCTTAGTCGGAGAAAAGAAAAATCCAAGCTTACAAGGATTCTGGACTTTCTATTACCAAAATAGCAAAAAAAAGTCGACAGGAGCCGTCACGCCATAACAAATTTTTTAAATAATGAGGCTAATTATGGTAAAAACATGAAGGGCCGCACCCACAGTGTGCTTACCATCGCGGACAAGCGACTTATATTAAGAGAAGCTTCCAATTCGCACGACTCTTTGGCCAAGATAAGGGAAAAATGCAACGTTAAAGCAAGTTTGACAACCATGCGTCGTGTTATTAATAATGCTACACACCTGAAGAGACTAAAAATCAAGAAGAAGCCACCTCTTAACCCGGCTCGGAAGTTACAACGCCTTGATTTCGCGCCCGCACATGTCACCTGGACTTCGGAGTGGCAACGTGTTGTCTTTTCGGACGAAAAAAAGTTTAATTTGGAGGGCCCCGATGGCTACAGCTACTATTTTCATGATCTTCGAAAAGAACCACACCATCTTGATAAGTTGCACAGCAGTGCTGGAGGTATTATGGTATGGGGGGCCATTTCCTATTATGGCACCTGTGAGCTTAAATTTATTCCAACCACCATGAATGCGTTGTGTTATAATGGTATATTGAAAGAGGCCTTTCCACACTTCCAAACTCTTTTTGCAAATCTAAAATGGATTTATCAACATGATAATGCCCCTATACCATACGGCCCGGATTGTTAAATCGTATATAGCGAGCCAAAACGTGAAGTTATTAAACTGGCCACCCAATTCACCGGACTTGAATATCATTGAGAATGTGTGGGGATGGCTAACACGTGAAGTATATGGATCAGGTTAGCAATATTCGAGCGTTCCCGAACTAATTGCAGCTATCAAATTAGCATGGGGCTCGATATCGTTGAATTATTTGGGAAAATTGTATGCATCCCTTCCAGACCGAATGTGTGAGGTTTTGGAGAAAAAAGGACACTCAACACAATTTCAATCAATTTGTTAGTAATTTCTTATTTAAGTAATATTGTTATTTGAAAAGGATTGAAATATTCTTAAATGGTTTTTAGATAAAGTGTCCTATTCAAGTGGTGCAAAATGTAGACTCCAAAATTTGTTACTTATTGGTTAACAATGTTTTTTATATACTTACAACTTTTGAATAATTTTGTAATTTTTGTCTAATTACTACATTTAAATAAACTTTATAAGAAAACAAAAATTATTTTCCTAGATGGCTTGGTTTAGCAGCAATTAACTATAGAAAATCGATCTAGAGGTGTCCTATTCAAGTGGCGAACAGTGTATTAAAGCAATATTTTGGCTACGTTAACTTGTGTATTTAAACTGCCGATTTATATAAAAAAAGTTTAACTTTTCAACAGAAATGAAATTTGGGTTGTACGTCGCTCATCAGATCTTCACCATTCCTTTGGCGGATCAATAAATAATACTGATGACTCAATAAGCGTAGAAGGTACGAACCATCTGTGTACACAACTGTGGGAGATATGATGTTTTTTAAAAATTGTAAAATAAACTTGATCTGGCTGCAAGTATAAGAAGTATATGTCCCATACAATTCAAACCTGCATCTCTTACCATCTCTGAGTTCTCTTCGTTCATACAGACAGACAGACTGACATGGCTACATTGAGTTGGCTGTTGTTCAAGAATATATGTATGTAATTTATAGGGTCGGAAATGATTCCTTCTCCCTGTTACAAACTTGTTATACTCTTAGTAAAAGTGTAAAAAGTAATCACAGTCTCACAGTTTTTGTACTCATGAAATATTTGATTGATGTTTAAATATGATTATGACAAATACTTTGACATAAATTCAGCTCGATGGCATTAAATATAATCAGCAGCTTGTCTGCCTGAACACAAATTCTAATTCTAAGCATTTCCCAGCGTAATGTTTACCTCATTTAACACTAATTCGTAATTTCTATCCACAAAAATTCATAAGTGCTCCGTAATGTCCCAAGCACTTATCATAAGTAAATGTCCTCTTTCTGCTCATTCATCAATTCTTATCGTAGGGTATGGCCTCCGCGTCTAAATGACGACCCAGTCGCAGTGTTGCTTAGAATGTCACAACATCCACATATCGGTATTAACCAGAAATTCAATCGTCAGCTTTTTACCTTAATCATTAACTGTATTAGTTGGAGCATTTATTTGATCTGTCGCCTATTTGTGTATGGCCAAATCAAATATGATTTGGTGTCGAAACGCCTGATTATACGACCACGACGTTTGTGGATCAGACGTTTGGCGCTTTTGTGCAAATTGCTGATGCATTTGGGTGATTTCTATAGTTATACCTTGATGGTGGTGAGCTGTTTGGCCATGGCATTTCTGCATCGTTTTAGGCCAGGTCTAGTGTTTGAGACTCTTTTGATGGTTGCATCTCTGTTAATGGGATGCCGTAATAGTGCACAGCTACTCATCAGATTGCATGATGTGGGGCATAATCGAGAACATGTGATGGTGGCCAATGAACTTATGCAACTGAACGAGTGTATGTGTCGTCATTTTGGACCAGGAGAAATAAAAGAGCCACGCTTTGTGATCTTCTTCATCATAAAGTTCTGTCTGACTTTGCTGCAGATTTATAATAATTTTGAATTGCGCCACTGGACATTTGTCTATCATTCATTCTTACTGGAGATTTTCTACTGTGCTTACTTTGTGTATCAGTTGCTATTGATTTCGTGGCTAGGAGCATTTTCGACATTTCTCGAGGACTTTTTGAAACAACTTGAAGGAGAGAATGGCCTACCCAGGCCACAAAACCGTCGTCAATTGTTGCGCTTCTTTGGTTTATACGCGCGTCTCAATAATGGTCATCGGTTTATCGCTGCACTTTGGTTGCCCATAGCCAGTATGCTATTTAGCAGCATATTTACCTTAGTACAAGATGGAGCCATTGTTTTGTATAGTCTGTTGTGGGAAAAGCATTCAAACTTCCTCGACAAATGGGATGGATTGCTGCAATATCGATTGGGGAGCTGTTTGGCTCCATTAATGAATATCTTACTGATGAGCTTATGCAACAATCGTTTGACCCAACTGGAATGGCTAATGCATCATTATTTGATGCGCATAGAACTGAGGCTTCAACGTTTGAATGGCCAAATGGAAGAACACTTTGCACGTTTGGTTAGCTATCGGGTGAGATATCAGAAGAGGAACTTTATGCTGTGTGGCTTTTGTTAACCTTTTGTCTTTATAGCTCATCAGCTTTGGTCTCCAACTGCGGTCACAGCCCATCAGGAATCATATTTTGAGTGTGAATCAAATCTGCAATTGTGAATTTGCCTTGACGTTTATTTGGTGTGCCCTCACGAATGCCTTTTCAAGTCTACAGTATGGCCTGGCTACAACCAATAGTAAAGAGGCATTTATAGAAATGCTTGATCCGAATTCCCTACTCTACATTCTTAAGGAATCATTTTAACAACAATAGCAAAAAACAAAAAACGCCACATGCCAAAATATGATGAAACAATAAATAAAATGCTAATTGGCAAATAAAAAAATTGTTAACTCTTAATTGTCTGGCGCCAGACGGTCGTATATAAACTAAATTAAAGCAAAAGCCACACGCTGACGATTTATAAGTTCGGTGTAAAGGTTGTTCCAGTTACCAAATTTATGGTTCACTCTCACTTTTGCCCTAAAAACTGATGATTATGGGGTGTCACTTGAGGTAAACGCAAGCATTGGTTAACCATAAGCCAAATAAACAAACCCACAATCATTTTGTAATAATTGAGAAGTACCAGGGCACAGTGGTTGAAAAATTACATTTTTGTAGTACTAAAACAAAAGTAGTATAATACTTCTACTTCTACTAACCCCCGCAATTAAGAAATAACGTCATATCTTCCACAGTTTTGTAGATAGTTTGTTATTACCCTTTAGAGTTATTTAGTAATCAAAATTGTGTATTTGCTGAAGAAATGGTGAAGATCGAATGAACGATAGTCGAGTTATTAACGAAATAAACAATTATGCTTGGTAGCACTTGTCCTCAAATTGAATAAAAAGCTCATCGGAATTGAATAATGCTGTTAGGCAAGGAATATTTATCGACTCGTGATGTCTTCAGGCGAAGATTGGATACAGTTAGTCAACTACTTAAGTCAAGACCTACTCTACAGAAATAGAATTATTAATGGTTCGATTTAAAAAACATAAAAGGATTACCTGACGTCGATTGCCAAACATTTCCTGGGCGAAAAGAAAAAAATGTTCACCTTTTTTGTAGACTTCAAAGCTGCATTCGATACAATCGACAGGCGCAGTCTTTACCTAAAGCTAAGCAATGCTGGAGTATCGACCAAATTCATTGCAATAATAGAAAGCCTTTATAGTCTAAATAAAACCACTGTATGGGATGGAAACCAACTATCCGAATGGTTTGAAACGAACTTAGGCATAAAGCAAGGATGCTTATTGAGTCCACTACTCTTTGCAATGTATGTGGATGATATTGTTGCGAATCTTCCCGGAGGTGTAGAGTTCGGATCTCAACGCATTAAGGTGCTCATGTATGCCGACGACATGGTGCTATTGGCGGAAACCCCACAAGTGATGCAACAAATGATTGATGCTCTTAGTAGGTACTGTCAGACGTGGTGTCTTCGGATAAATATCGAGAAGTCAAAAACAATGGTAGTAAAGGATGGCAGAGGACGAAGATCTAGAGCGGATGAATGGACACTAGACGGGGTGTTGTTAGAAACAGTACATGAGTACAAATACCTACATAGGTGTGTTGCTGACTTCAAATATGTCATTTAAGAAACAATTGGCACAAAAATTGACAGACGCCAAAGTCGCTATTAATAGCACCTGGAAGCATCTGCTTGGGAAGAAAAAAGTCAACAACAGCACCAAATATGAACTGTTTTTAGCCACATCCAGAGCAATTATGTGTTATGCGGCTCCAGTCTGGGGACTTAGCCGATTCGAGGATGAAGAGCGATTGCTTCGTTTCTACATTAAAAAGATCTTTTACCTGCCTCTAAACACCCCGAACTACACCATATACATTGAAACGGGCCTACCTACACTGTTCCAATACAACCTACAGCTGCACTTCAACTATATAAGCAAAGCGATGCTGATGGACTCTTCACGTTCAAATCATAGTTGAATAACTTTTGGTAGACCGATCACAATTTTTCCAGGAATGGGATATTATGGCAGGATCCCACAACATAAGTACATACTCAAATGAGAGCAGAACTTGGGAAGCGTGGCAAACAGAACTATTACAGAAGATTGACGCTGGAGAAAAAAATGAGTTCGAGTTGCAGGCAAGCCAGAGTGATACACGATTCACATACAAGCACCTAGAGTACAAACTATGTGAACGGAATTATTTTAGGGATGATGGGGACACATATGCAATATCGCTTATTTTTCGTGCAAGAACTGAAGTGCTCAGACTAAATTATATGCCATACAGAACGACGGAAAGCCGATGTACCTCATGCAATATGGATGAAAGAGAAGATGTAGCACATTTCATATCGCGATGTCCAATTCTACGTGAGCACCGTGTACTGCACCTCGGCAAATGGACTCTAGAGAGAAGGGAAATGCTATAATTAATGAACGGGTCTCTCTAATCTCATATCTCATGGAGGCCACCAAATATAGGCAGGAGTTTATAGGGAATTTTTAAACGGAAGTGTTAACTTTGTTTGTAACGAATTTTGATATGTTTAATGTTAATTAGTTAATATTCTGTAACCTCAACTAATGTATTATATTGTTAATTTTTTTAATTATTGTTAATGTCAATCTATGTAGTTATTTTCCTACGAGGGGTCCTCTTACGCACCATTGCCGGTGAACGATTTGATATCTCGGGGAAGTCAAGTGTAGTAACGGGAAATGGAGTATTGTGGACCAATTAAGGAAAGTATGGGCTGACGGCTTTAATTGCCATGCCCAGAAGCATACCATTATTTATAAATATTAAGTCACTACGTGCATTTAGTTAACACATACTACTAGTACTACTACTACTAAAAGGATAACCTGTAAAGCCACTGCGGAAAGCCAATGATGCTTTAACCGAACGATCTGGTATCTGGAGATAACCCGGGAAGCCAGGTGTAGTAGGTATGGCAATAAAGGCTGAGGGTGCGTCGATCGACTGACGGTTTCAAACCAAGACGATCATGGTTGAATGTAAAAACTCTTTGTTTAAATAGTTTGTACTTCAATCTTTGTTATTTTGTATACATCGATCTTTTATATTATCACTAGCATATAACCCGTTGCGTTGTGTCCCCCGTAGAGCCCACAAAACGAATCTTACATATGTCGGCTTGAATTCAAAGTCTAACTACTTTGCCTTTTACCCGTTACGACTTTGCTGCTGGGTTTTCCCTCAAATTTCCACCCACATCCCAGCCACTGTTACCGTTATCGTTATCGTTATCGTTATCGTTATCGTTATCGTTATCGTTATCATTATCGTTATCGTTATCGTTATCGTTATCGTTATCGTTATCGTTATCGTTATCGTTATCGTTATCGTTATCGTTATCGTTATCGTTATCGTTATCGTTATCGTTATCGTTATCGTTATCGTTATCGTTATCGTTATCGTTATCGTTATCGTTATCGTTATCGTTATCGTTATCGTTATCGTTATCGTTATCGTTATCGTTATCGTTATCGTTATCGTTATCGTTATCGTTATCGTTATCGTTATCGTTATCGTTATCGTTATCGTTATCGTTATCGTTATCGTTATCGTTATCGTTATCGTTATCGTTATCGTTATCGTTATCGTTATCGTTATCGTTATCGTTATCGTTATCGTTATCGTTATCGTTATCGTTATCGTTATCGTTATCGTTATCGTTATCGTTATCGTTATCGTTATCGTTATCGTTATCGTTATCGTTATCGTTATCGTTACTTACAAACCGAGTTTCAAGATCGATTGGCTTGGCACCGTCTTGTCAATCTTGTCAATTGTGCCCAATCTGTGGAGCTGGCCCTAAACTGTTTTTGGAAGACTGTTTTTGCCGATCCATGCTCACCTATGTATATACAAACCAAAACCTGGAAGTATTCAATATGGAATGAGTCCACTTCACGCTTGGATTCGAATGTTCGAGCTTGTGCTTAAAATTTCTTATAGACTGGGATGCAAAAAATTGGCAGGTGAGGGATAAATCGGAAAAGTTAGAAATGATGAAAAAAAAAACAGAATATACAAAAGCGAATGTAGCAGGAAATGGGGTTACACGTAGATAAGCCAAAGCAAAACGGAAACGGGAATACAAACGATGGCAACACTGCAAGAAAGGCTTTTTCAAATCCAGAGCTGTTTTCATCAATTTTGAAATTTAACTTGAAAATTTAAGAATGCCTTCATACCATTTTAATCGCCATTTCGTGTGAATTTTCTATTGATGACCTTTGCTTTGTACATGGTTAAATAACCGTGGTATACAATGTCGCCTACTCTACATCAGATTCTAATCCATGAATCCCAGATAATAGAGACTTCAATAGTATTAGTAGGTTGCCTTGGGGAAAACGCATCAGAAGCTCGCAACAAATTCTATAAGCGCGATAGAGAGTCGCATGCTCGTCAAAGCTCGCGGGCTAATAATATGTTGGATGTCTTCCACAGATCAATGGACTCGTCAGATCCTCTTCTTTCGAGTATTACGATTAAGAAAAAGTCTGATCAATACAAAAGTAAAGTGTTCCCAAAAAGTGTCATTGCACTTTTAGAAGTACCTTACTTTGAAATTGAAAATAAGAACGACCTTCCATTTAATGACTGCGAAGAAAATTTTGATTCCGAGTGCGAAGGTGACAATTTATATTCATTTGAATTAGATGAAGAAGAAAATGATTGTAATTAATGTGTAATTTTGTTAAAACAAGATTTCAAATTAAATAAAAAAAAGGATTAATAAAAAATTTTCAATTTAAAAATAAAATTACGTATACGCAATATGTGATCATATGGGCGGCGAGAGTGGGCGTGGTCCGATCGGTCCAAAATTTTTCCCACATGTTTGTTTTTCCATAGTTATTAAATCCTTCAAGTTTCAACTCTGTTGGCCATCCAGCCCACTGTGCAATCGGATGAAAAATAGTTTTTTGCCTGCAGAATTTTCCGGCCATTTTTCGCGTACAAACCAAATTTCAAGTCAATCGGATGAAAAACAAAATTTTTCCCATACAAACTTTTCCGACGCTTTTTCCGAAACCTCGTCTTAGTACTCACTTTCAACAGCAATGGCAGCTCCTGTCCAAATTTCAGCCTTCTATCTCTTACCGCTCGCGCTCTGCGTTGATTGCCAATCAGTGAATCAGTCAGTCAGTCAATCACGACACACTGTTTTATATATAAAGTAGAAGTAGATAATTTAAATAAAGACTTACTACTAATACTACTTCTATTGATCAGTACAGCCCCAAGGGCCGAGCCAAACTTTTCTCAAGACGAACTTTCTGCAGATTTTCAGATGTTTGCAGCCTTGGTTCAGAGCCATATTTGAGAAATTGTTTAAGCTATCGACTGGAAACTTGATGTGTTGGCTGGTACTATGAAGTAAGGCCGAACCAGTTCAAAACTGATTCAAGTCCACATCTCAGAAATTATTTACATTAATGCAAAGGACCCGGCCGGCGACGGGTATACAGCTAGTATGGGTATAAAGTCTGTAACAGGTGAAAAAGGATAAAAGACAATTGCGGGATATATTCATGTTCGGTACCAAATATTGTGGGATCAATGGAACATCTTATCGGCAGCTGTCCGTCCCTACATTTATTTTCCCTTAGAGATGGGAAGGACTTATAAAGTCTTCGGTAAGCGTGCAGTTTTCGGATGGGTTTCGCTGTTTTTAAAGGACACCGGTTGGTTCGCTAATCGGGTTATGAGCACAGATTAGCGGTTTGGTTTCTTTTGGTTCGGTTCACAGCCAGTTTGCATCCCTAGTGCTGTCAAACTTTCATACTTACTTTCTTTCTTACATAAACCTTGGGACTGAATCAGTGAGCATTCAATTTTGCAGGTACAGAGTATGTTACTGTCGGGCCTGACTTACTTTCATACATGTTTGAGTTACAACAGACTTGAAATGGCTCTGAATCGACTGAAATGTGTGGTCTCCTTAATATTGATTCTTCAAGGGCATGTGATGTATCAATGGAGAGGTATTGAAACATAGATCACAGCTATATGTCTACTTTTGTAATGCACCGCTTGGTTTAAAAGATATCTAAAATCAATTTTTATTTTCCATTTTTATTTAAAAAAGTTTATACTGTTTTTGCAGTGTTCACTTAAAACTAATATCTACACTGAAAGAAAAAGGATAGATCCTCAGGATGATTTTTCGATATCCATTTGGACTGGAATGTTAACTATCCACAACAACTATCCATTTGAACTGTTAAAAAACTATCATTTTTTTTCATAGCCATTGGATCTTTATGAAATATACTTTTGATCTTTTTTAATATCCATTGGATCTTAATGACATATCCCATGGATCTGTTTACTATTTCACGTTAATTACACTTTTATATCATTCCCAACACACCATTTTATTGCCGGCTATGCATAAGCGCATGTGTTCTCTTCAATTGTTTTACTTCGAATGAAGCAGCGTTCATGACATTGAAATTCTCACTATGTTTTTCTCTTTCGCACCAACGGGCATACTTGGGTTATCGCTTGCCGATAACAAAATTCGATACTTCAACCAAAATAAGATCCCGTTCACCCTGTTGTAAGCTTCTTTGTATCGTTTTCACTTAAAAAGTATATGACAGAAAAAAGAATAGTTTATTGATCTTAATTCTTCACCCAAAGGAGCTGAAACATGTGAAAAGGATATTCAAAAAAGGGGATCTTAAAGGGGATATTTCGAATATACTTTCTACGGGGATCTTTTTTTGTTTTCTGTGTAGTACACCTATTTGGCTTTGATTTTTTTAAAACCCATAACTCTTATTTGCGATCCCTGCTTTTAATAGTCTTTAAGCATTGATTCAACTCAACGTAAGTCCATTGTTTGGCCTAAACATCTGTTTAGTTAGCCAACTAAGCGGTACGAAGAGGCAAAAATAATTAAGATAACAATTAAGCTAATTACTCTAGCATTAAAAATGCAATTGCTGCTAACGCACAATTAACCCAAAAGACACACTAGAAGCAGGGCCAAGAATTTGTTCACAGAAAGGAAAGCCTGAGAAGCTGAATATTTTTCAATTACTCATATTACAGTGGAGACTGCAACGGGACAGAAAAGAGAATGAAAATTAAGAAAAAATATTTGCCTGCTGCCGAAGCATTTAATGTTGAGATAAGAAAACAAAAAAAAAACACACAGAAGATGGTTCGTTTTTCGACAGAATCCCGGCCCTGGTCTGCAATTTGTTTGGCTTGTCAGTGTCAAAACCAAAAAATGTGGCGACGATGTCTGTTTATTTAGCACGTTCTCTCCGTTGGCTTCGTTTTCTAGTGCAAGTTCTTTGGCCACAAATATATAAATATATATTTTTCTAAATGAAACATGCCGCCTTTGTTGTCATTTATTACTGTCACTTTAAATCCAATCAACGCTTTGTCTATGTTCGACGCGCAATGAGAGATTTTTCTGTGTGTGTTTTCTTTGGGACTGGTAATTATCAGTTTTTGTTCAATTTTTAAGTAAAAACTATTTTATATTTATTTCATTTGATCTTTAAACTGTCACAAATCAAGTTTCCAACTTCCGCCTTAAATTAGCATCCAAGTGGATAATTTTATGCACCTTAATGTGCTGAAGAGGCGATAATTTATGCAACAGACAAAGACAATTACATATATTTTATTAGACGCACAGCTTGCATATCAATCAAGTCAATGTCTTCCCCACTCCCCCCCCCCCCCCCCCCCCCCTGTGGCCTTCGTAGTTTAAGTACTTGGAACAATATATTATATATGCATATGTTGTGTATATATCTGCTAATGATTGAGACCAGTTGACAAGAACACTCTGGCAAGAAGAACCATTTTCAAATTAAAATATCATTTCTGACAAGTGCCCCGCCAACTTCCACCCCCACCTTCTTTACTTATCCCTTGCAGTAGTCTTCTTAGTCAGTCTAGTGTTCTACCCACACACACACACACACACACACACACTCACTATATCCTCTCCCTCTTCAGCTGTCATTATTAAGCTGCTACCTATAAGTTTTGCGCATTTCAAATTTCTTTTTCTTTGGCCAAGTTTGCCGAGATTTACATTGAAAATGCTGTGTGTGTGATTATTCATAAGACTTTTGTGATTCGTGTGCAGGGGCGGTTTGAGTGACAGCTACAGCGGGGCTGGTGTTCTTATTAAGGTAGCCAGGTAGCTGGTATCTATAGGAACGCCTACATAAGAAAATGTATGTAAGTAGTTGAAGGCTTTTTGATAGCAAAGTGTTATGATTAGTAAATCAGTTTGAGAGATTTGTTGTTATTCGATTAGAGCTCAAGTTGTGTTTTAATATTTTTCTATGTTTAAGGTTTAGTATTGAGACAAACTGAAATGTCTGTTAGCGGAATTGTACACCACCCTTCAACATACCACCAAATATGAAACGCTTACACTGCACTGTCCCCTATGATTTGTTTGCATTTGAGTTTGGATAATTGTTTTTATTTAATATTCAGAGACATTTGGAGGATATATGGGATGCAAAAGTCATGGGCTATGCAAAATCTTACTGTGGGTTTCAAATTACGCCAATCGATGATTTTTGTCTATGATCTTTGCTGCTCACATTCCGACGAGTCGGAATTGAACACTATTTTTTCTGCTTATGAGCACCGGAATTGACACAGCTGTTTCAGTCTGTCAAGTAAGCGCCTGTGCCTGTTAAGTTAGCGGAGCCAAGAGCTTTCCGACACCCTTTTTATACTCTGTACCAAAGGTATACATATATATATACTCTGTGTATATTAAGTTTGTGCAAAAGTAACAGACAGAAGGAATCATCTCCGACCCTTTAAAGCAGGGGTGCCCAGAATGAGCTTGCGGGAAACCAATACAAATGCAGAAAATACAACTCAAGCAAGAACAACCACAAGAAATATACAGAAAAAACCGATTTTTGTTTGAGTGTGTGTGTGTGGTCGTTGCTGACTCAAGCACACTCGCGAGATGCGAGCGCTGAATGCGCAAAGGCAACATTGTTGTTGCTTTTTAATTTGCCAGAGACATGAGAGAGAGAGAGAGAAAAGAGTCACATATGATGTCGTTGTTGCAGTCCTTCGCTCGAAAAGAAAGAGAGGAGAGCACGCATCTGAAATTGTTGTTGCTTTTTGTAATCTTATGGGGGCGTGAAACGTATGCGCGCGAGCTATTCCTTTGCGCAAAGCAACAACAAGTGCGTGGCTTGCGGAATAGGCTAAGGGCACCCCTGCTATAAAGTATATATATTCTTGATCAGCAACAACAGCAAAGTCTACATAGCCATGTCCGTCTGTCCAATATGAACAAAGAGATCTCAGAGATGGTAAGAGATAGAGGTTTGACATGTATGGGACAAAAACTCATTATACTTGCCGGCAGATCAAGTTTATTTTCAATTTTTGCCAAGCCCCCTCCCGCCCCCGCTATTAGCAAAAAACGTCATATCTCCCACAGTTTTGGTTATAGATTGTTAGTACTTTCTAGAGAAATCTAGTAATCAAGATAATTTATCGATTTGCCAAAGGAATGATAAAGATCGGATGAACTATACTAAAGTTATGAACAAAAGTAAGTTCCAATCAATGGTAAGTAGTGGCGCCATCTATATGTCAGTTTTGAAAATCAAGTAGTGGCAACATTGCAGTGTATATTACTGTTGGGCTTAACCGACTTTCTTACTTGTTTTTGCTGTTCAGGGTACATTTTTATTCTACACAGAAAAATTAAACGAAAAATTCGCACTAAAATCAATTCCAAATGATGAC
Source organism: Lordiphosa magnipectinata (assembly GCA_037044535.1). Taxonomy (NCBI): domain Eukaryota; kingdom Metazoa; phylum Arthropoda; class Insecta; order Diptera; family Drosophilidae; genus Lordiphosa; species Lordiphosa magnipectinata. The sequence goes on from JBAMBO010000970.1 coordinate 179,438, forward strand.
AGAAGTAGTTCAATCCCAAATTTGCTCGAATCATTTAGGAAAAGATTGACTTGAGTACGGCTTTTTTACTCTCCTTGTCTTGATTCCGTCTTTTGGCATATTTCAAAAAACATTTAAGATTGAGTTAAGCTTATTGTTCTACTTGATCACTCTTACGGATCCAATCTACAAGGTCCGATATTTAATTAACTTCAATGTTCGTACTGGATTTGATCTCAAAATCGATTGAACTTTATTCCCTCCGAAAAAGGATAACTGCATTTTTTTTTCTGTGTAAACGCTTGGCAGCAAATCTTAGTAAGAAGAACCGAACTGTTTCGAAACCGGAACTCCGACTATTCTTTTAATTTGAACCAAACCTTAAACCGAAACCGAAATATTGAACAAAATTGATATGTTCTTTATAGTGAAGCATGGGCTGAAATTAGAAGCACACACGCGAAGAGAATGAGAGATGCTTGGCTTGTGACCCTTTGGACTGTGTAAAGCCAAATATATATATAATACACATATATTTGCTGCTCCAAGATTAGAACCGAAACCATCGCCCACATACATACGTCGTACTTCAAATATCCGAACCCCAAACATGGGTAAATTTTGGTTCGAAATCGCGAACATCCCTGGTTGTAAGACACCATTCAATTTGTGCTCGGAGCTAAAAGGACCTGAGTTGAAATTCCAGATAAAGTTGGAGGCGGGTTTATTCAAACCAGATATTTCAAAATCAATCAATTTTGTGATTACTTTTGAGAACAGTTTTCTTTCTAAACTCTAGAGCCTTTTTTAACTTGTTGTTTCTACTTCAAAAACAATTGTTGTACCTTTTTTAAAAAAATTCTTCATAATTTTTAGTTTGATTCTAAAAAAAAACAAATCATTTTATGTTGTACACATAGGCTTTTAGTAAGAATTTGACGAAATTAGCAATAGCGTCGTATCTCAGTTGTCCTGCAGTCGATATGGCGCAAGGATACTTTAGCTTTCTGTTATAACATCATATTGTAATGAGCCTGAGCCCAGCTTCGGAACCAGTCCCCGGGTGTTTCAGTGCTAAGAGAATGTATCGAGTCGTCGATATGGTATGGAGACATTGATGACACCATCGATGCCATGGTTTTGGTCGTTTTGAAAAGCACACGGCACGTGTGTGCTTTAATAATAAGATTTGTCTGAATTGATTGAAAAACTCCCTTTCTTTACCCAAACTGCTCCTGATTTGGGATTAGTAATACCGCTCATCTAACAATCCCAAGTGGACCCAAATTCGCTACAATATATTCAAAATTCTTTAAAGAGAATTTTATGATTGGTCTCTTCATTAGAAGTGGCGAGGAAATCTCTATCACTAATACAGTAAGGATTTGCTGTAAAGCCGCTCTGGAATTCCCAAGCGATTAAAGCAGCCCTGGCATGAGCAGGCAGCTGCTAACTTGCAGTAGATAGGCAGAGACTGCTGATGATGGGACCGGGAGGTTCCTGAAACGGCTGTACAGTCTACCAGCCTTCTTTGCGCGACATTGCGTGCCGATATTGTACTAAATACTTCCATTTTATCAATAATTGCGTAAAACATGAGAAACATCATGTAATCCATGCCTGTAGCATGGACATTAGATTGGACCTGCTGAGTATAGATGTGAGATAAAAGTAGTGCTCTGTCGCGGCCATTAAAAATTAACATAAAATTTTTAAATTTTCACATTTATTAATTTTACAACAAATAATTGCTTTGGGAATGTTGAGATCTACTTTTTTCTAATGGACACACATATTTCTTCAACCTTTAGTCCCCTGATGTCTAACAAATGATTCTCTTTAAATTTTTCCAAATATTTGCATTTGCGCTATCAAATGTTTTCAATGCTTATTGCTCACACACAATCGTATCGATTAGGCATATCCAATCACATCACATGCATCTAATTGGCCACAAAGTTGATAACAATGTCATCAAGGTAAACAATTTGTGATTTCACTGAATGTGTGTGTTCAGAGGTAAATTTAACACACTATCTCCAAGTGTTTCTCCATATTTTCCCGGCTCAACAGAGCGAAAGAGAGAGAGTCAGATTGCTTCAACTTCAAGTGCCAGAGACTGGCATTTCAATTAAAGTGGAAAACACACGCAGCTTGCCATCGGACCCCACCCCAAGGCATTCCATTCATAGAGGATTCGTGCAAATAATTGAAATGCACCCGCATCTAGATAGTTGGGGGCAAATGCTCAAAACTTTGCCGACCACATATTGAAAATGGTGCAACTTGACAGTTGAAAGCAACGCGGCAACTTTTACACAATTTGATCACAAAATGGAGGGAAAAAAATGTGACAGTATACTGAGGGAAATATGTTTGAATGCACTTACGCTCAATTTCATATGCCTAAGCCTTGAGACAAACAGGTAAGCAAAAGAGGAAGACACTAGAAAATGTAATTCAACAAAAAAATGCATGTAGAATACTCCACAAATGTGTGCCGCTTTTAGAACTAGGTAACAGGTAGGTAGAAAAGTGCTTTGAAAAGTAAGACGTAGCTCAACTGACTCACTCTATAGCCAATATATATATAAAGACACTTCAAGTGTACAAGTCAAAGAACTTTTAAGCAGCTTTTGTTATGTAAGCAAAGTAAACTTTTACCAGGCAACAAATATTATACATACTACCATGTCATGCTCCATCTATGGTATAAAAGATGAGTGTCAAAATAAAAATTGTGGTCGGTCAATTGGTTGCGGCTGTTAAAAATGCGAACATGAGTAAATAATTGAATGGTAGCTTACAGTTAAAGATTGAGTAGGTGTGTGGGTAGCAGCGAAATGGAACATACCTTACGCAGCTACTCAATATGGAAAGACAAAAGAATTTACCATACAAGTAAAATCAACTCGAAGTGTACTTAGATTGCACTTGGCCATAATCAGTTCTAAGATCAGTACAAAAGTGGATTCACTAGTAATGGAGATGAGTCCAAAAATTCAAGCGTAAACCCAGAAAAACTTTGAATGACACAGCCAAAGTTCTCTTCTCTGGAGTACCAACAGAGATGGCAAGTGGCTCCGTCCTATTGAAGCCAAAGGTCGTCAACGTTAATAGCGTCGATTTGAGGCCTTAAAAAGTTGATGTACAAAGCTCTGTGGCGGTTTCCAACATCATCTTTAAATAACAAGTAAGAAAGTCGGTCAAGCCCGACTGTAATATACTCTGTACTCTGCAGGTGCTGCTTTGCTGCGGCATGCGAACTCTTTTTTGGTCATAACTTGAACAATAGATGGCGCCACTACTTGATTTTCAAAACTGACGAATTGATGACGCCACTACTGTAACCACTGGAACTAATTTTGGTCATAGCTTGAGTATCGTTCATCCGATCTTTATCATATCTTGGGCGAATCGACGAATTATCTAGATTACTAAAGATCTCTAGAAGGTACAAACCAAACGAGAGCGTAAGTTAAAGTCGGCTCTAACCGACTTCGATATACCCGTTACTCATGGAAACAAATGTTTATTATCCTTCCTGTATGCCTGAGGTGGGTAAGCCGAAAAGTATGCAATATTTTTTAACTCGGCTATTTATTATCCGCCAGATATTAATAGACATTTGTCAATTACTAAATGCAACATAAATGACTCCAAATTCATCACGATAAACAGATCAGACAACAAAACTTTTGAAAACGTCATCAAGCCCGACTATTACATACTCTGCACCCTCAATGTCGCAGCTCGAATTTGGTCACGAGTCAAACGGCCAGTTAACACACAACGCACAACGCAGTGCGCTCTCTAAGCTCTCTCTCTCTCTCTCTCTCTCTCTCTCTCTCTCTCTCACTAAGATTGCTGCTGAACGCAATGCTTAGGTTATGGGTGGGGTGGGTGGTGGGTGTTAACTGACCGTTTTTTGCTCATAACTTGAGTATCGTTCATCCGATCTTTATCATTCCTTCAGCAAATCAATAAACAATTTTGAGTACTAGATATCTCTTGAAAGTACGAACCATCTATCATCAAAACTGTAGGAGATATGACGTTTTTTCCAAATTGCTGGGGCGTGAGGGGGCGTGGCAAAAATTGAAAATAAACTTGATCTGCGTGCAGACAATAGGAGTCTACATTTCAAATTTGGTTGCTCTAGCTCTTCTAGTCTCTGAGATCTAGGTGTTCATACAGACAGACGGACGGACGGACAGACGGACATGGCTATATCGAATCGGCTGTTGATGCTGATCAAGACTATATATACTTTATATGGTCGGAAATGATTCCTTCTGGCTGTTACATACATTTGCACGACTTTAGTATACTCTTTTACTCTACGAGTAACGGGTATAATTATTCCAAATTGCGGGAGCGGCAAGGGACGTGCCAAAAATTGAAAATAAACTTAATCTGCCTGCAAATATCAAATTAATACAATTCCAAACCATCTAAATAAATTGCTGGATCTTGTACAGTACTAATGCCGTAATCTCTAGATCTAACCCCTCTATCACTGCCTGAAGATTCTTGCCAACCTATAATATAAATCTCCCTTCCAGTTTCTGGACCTACCTCTTGAACATCTATAATTCCAAACAAACCTAGTCGTTGTTTTCGTAAAGGAAACTTTACTTTACTAAATCAACTTATTTGTGCAACAGACTGGACTCCTTTGTTCAATGCGGTTGATTTAAACTTTGCTTTTACCTTTTTCTATGATTCCATTAATTCTCTTTTGGATATTTGTATTCCTAATAGTGCTCCCTCTTCAGCGTCCATTAATCCTCCTTGGTACTGTCCTAGGCTTTCTAATTTGGAAAATATTAAGTCTAGATGCTTCAAAAAGTATAAGTATAAGTAAAAAGTAACCAGTAAAGTATAGTATAACTTTACACTTTTCAATTCTGAATGCTATAAGAAATATCTTGCCCGATGCAAAATTCAATTTTGCAGACGTAGATCCTCTGCTTTACCTTCTTCTTTTTTTCTGGGTGACCAAAAGGCTAACGATGACTCCAATGCCGTTGATCTATTCGCAGACTTTTTTCAATCAACTTATTCCTCTCTCCACTTTATTAACACTTCTTATCCTTATAACATTTCTTCTTCTAACTCGATATGTGCTCCCTCAATTTCTGAAAGCTCCTTGTTTTCATATTTGAAATCACTAAAATCTTCATACTCCCCTGGGCCTGACAACATTCCTAGTTGCGTGCTTAAAGAGTGTTGAATTACTTTATGCAATCCTTTTTAATCTATCTCTAGAATCTACTGTGTTTCCGAATCTTTGGAAAGAATCTTATATTATTCCTCTTCACAAAAAGGGAGGAAAATCTGATATATCCAATTATAGGGGTATAGCCAAGCTTTCCGCTATTCCAAAATTATTTGAACAGATTCTAACCTCATCCTTACAGCACTATTGTAAATCGATTTTATCACCTTTCCAGCATAGATTTACAAAGCGTCGGTCAACTACGACCAATTTGCTTGAATTTATTTCAATGGTTAACGATGGATTCCTTTTAAGAAATCAAACTGATGTCATCTACACCGACTTCAGTAAAGCATTTGATTCTGTGAACCACGATCTTCTCCTCTTTAAGCTTGATCGTTTACAATTTCCTTCCTTCTGCTTTGGATTTCATCATACTTAAAAGATAGAACTGCTTCGCTCTAATACTTCAAAGCCTGTCTTTGTCACTTCTGGTGTGCCACAAGGTAGCCACCTCGGCCCTTTGTTTTTTACTCTTTTTACTCTTTTTATACTCTGTACCGAAGGTACATAGAGTATATTAAGTTTGTGCAAAAGTATGTAACAGGGAGAAGGAATCATTTCCGACCCTATAAAGTATATATATTCTTGATCAGCATCAACAGCCGAATCGATATAGCCATGTCCGTCTGTCTGTCCGTCTGTCCGTCCGTATGAACGAAGAGATCTCAGAGATGGTAAGAGATAGAGGTTTGACATGTATGGGACATATATTTCTTATACTTGCAGGCAGATCAAGTTTATTTTCAATTTTTGCCACGCCCCCTCGCGCCCCCGCAATTTGGAAAAAAAGTCATATCTCCTACAGTTTTGATGATAGAAGGTTCGTACTTTCTAGCGATATCTAGTACTCAAAATGATTTATCGATTTGCTGAAGGAATGATAAAGATCGGATGAACGATACTCAAGTTATGAGCAAAAAACGGTCAGTTAACACCCCCCACCCACCCCACCCATAACCTAGGCATTGCGCTCAGCAGAAGCAATCTTAGTGAGAGAAAGAGAGAGAGAGAGAGAGACTTAGAGAGCGCACTGCGTTGTGCGTTGTGTGTTAACTGGCCGTTTGACTCGTGACCAAATGCGAGCTGCGACATTAAGGGTGCAGAGTATGTTACAGTCGGGCTTGACCGACTTTCTTTCTTGTTATTAATGATCTCCCCACTATATTATCTTATTCGCGGATACTTATTTACGCCGATGATGTAAAACTTATTTTATTTTTCAATGACCCGATGCGTTCCATTAGATTGAAAGATGAATTAAACTCCTTGCAGTCCTGGTGCTGGATTAATCAATTACACCTTAATTGCTGCAAGTGCATTTTTATGACTTTCCATCGTTGCAAACCTTCGCTGGCTACCTATACTATAGGCAATAAACCCTTGCAAGGAATATCTTGGAGTTCCTTTTGACCCAAAATTGAGTTTTAGTCCTCATATGTCCTCTATTGTTTATAGGGCGAATGGTGTACTTGGATTCATTCATACACCACAAAGCTTCTGTACTTTGCTCTAGACCGTCCTGCAGTATTCAAGACTGCACGTCCGTCTGGTGTCCGCAATATAAAAAGTATATAGATCGCATTGAATCAGCTCAGAAGCAATTCTTGATTTTTGCCCTACGTGGCTTAAATTGGGACCCTAACCTTCATTTACCAACGTACTCCAACAGACTCTTGCTTATTGACCTTCCTTCGTTAGCTAATCGTAGAACAGTCCCAGGCGTTTCTTTTCTTTATAAGCTAATTATTGATGATGAAGACTCTACCGAACTCTTAGGTCGCCTTAACTTCTTCGTTTCTTCTAGGCCAACTAGAGACTTGGACTATTTCCGTTTAATCTTGCCTAGATGCACATCTGATTATGCTCAAAGCACAATCGTTTTCGGGTCTTATGTCAAAATTACAATGATCTCTATCACCTGCTCTCAACAGATCTCTCTCTCTTCTCTCTAAAAGCGTCTCTCTATAATTATGTCCAGCGAAATCTCTGTCCACTTCTGGCTGTGACTAAATAAATAAATAAATAAAAATATATAAGAAGAATATGTCCCATACATGTCAAACCTCTATCTCATACCATCTATGAGATCTGTTTGTTTATACGAACGGACAGACGGGCATGGCTATATCGACTCGGCTGTTGATGCTGATCAAGAATATATATACTTTAAAGGATCGGAAATGATTCCTTTTATACTTTTGCACAAACTTAATATACTCTGTGTACCTTTGGTACAGAGTTTAAAAAAATGATCGTACTTAACAACCGAGTGAGAGAGTGAAAGAGCGACCAAACGGAGAGCAAAGGCAAAAGAGTGGCTGCACTCTTAACTATGATTTGGTCGCTATCTCTCGCGTGTGCTTGATTGTCGTGTGAGCTAAGACGCTTTCGTCAGTGTTTTCAGTCTTCGGGGTCCTGAGTTCAAGTCACAGACAAGGTAAAGTAAAAAAAAAAAAAATTGTAAATGGTAACAAAATTTAGCCACAGCATCTAAAAAAGGGTGATTGGTATGGTCGGTTGGTGTCTATCCCCCTTCCCTCCTTAGCAGAAAAAGCCACCGTCCAAAAATCAGCCCAAGCTTACACTGCTTTGAACGATTTCGTTCGTGAAGGAGTGAAGTAATTTAAGCGTTTTACTTCCACCTTTCCTAATAACTAGACATTGGGTTTTGCATATTTGCATATTTGCATATTTTGAACCGCATGTCCGATTTAAGTTCTGATTGTACACATCTTATTTTTATTGATCAATGATCTAGGTCCGCTTAAAACAATTTTGCATAAATTGCATATTTGCAGAAATATGGAAAAAACATTTTTTAATGAAATTACATAATGATTCTGTGCTAACCATTTTCTGATTTTGTTGCAAATCTGCTGGAACTTGTAAATTAACGTCAGCAATTCGATTTGTAATCAATTACAATAACGAAAATGAGTGATAAAAGCACACTTTTAATTCAAAAATAGCTAAGAGATTTGCCATCAAACTGTTTTGCAATACATATTTACATAGCAGGCACCCGGCGTGCGTTGCTGCGCCCCCTTTAGAATTTTAAACAAAAGACGAAGAAGTGAAGCTTAAAAGACAAAAAGCTAAAAGCTAAACTCATTAAATTTTTGTCCGTATTATCTTCACCTCCTATTAACCCGTCCATATACCAGTCTTCGTGTCAATCTAAACTAACATAAGAATTTCGTAAATGGTAAAGTTTTTTTTAAACCGATTGACCGACACGTCCTATTTACCCATCTTTAACTGCCAACTATTAAATCTTCATGATAATCTGAACTAATCATAAAATTTTGTATATATCCGGATTTTTGGACCGCTTGATCTTGATCCCGTCAATTTACCTGTCTACATTATAATCTAACTAATGCAAAAGTTTTGTAAATTTCGCAACTTTTTAGTCTTTTGGTCTAAGAATCTTATATACGCGTCTTTAATTGTCATCTATCCAACCTTCATAGTTAGGTCCTTTGAAAATTTTGCAAATTTAGCTATTTTCTTGACCATTTGATCTTCTCCTCCTATTAACCCGCCGGTTTACCGATCTTTATGATAATCTAAACTCAAATTAGAATTTGTGAAATTTCCCTACTCTAGCCGCCCATAAAATCTTCATAAAAATCTGAAATGAATACACAATTTGAAAATTTTCCAATACTTTAGAACTTTCAAGGTACACCTTAGATTTGCTCGGTCCCCAACTTCCATTTAACCGTCTATATATGCCATCTATTTTTATACTCTGTACCGAAGGTACATAGAGTATATTAAGTTTGTGCAAAAGTATGTAAAAGTATGTAACGATTCCTTCGTTTCCGACCCTATAAAGTATATATATTCTTGATCAGCATTAACAGCCGAGTCGATATAGCCATGTCCGTCTGTCCGTCTGTTTGTCTGTCCGTCTGTCTGTCCCTATGAACGAAGAGATCTCAGAGATGGTAAGAGATAGAGGTTTGACATGTATGGGACATATATTTCTTATACTTGCAGGCAGATCAAGTTTATTTTCAATTTTTGCCACGCCCCCTCCCGCCACCGCAATTTGGAAAAAACTTCATATCTCCTACAGTTTTGGAGATAGATCGTTCGTTCACAAAATGATTTATCGATTTGCTGAAGGAATGATAAAGATCGGATGAACGATACTCAAGTTATGGGCAAAAAACGGCCAGTTAACAACACCCACCCCCCCACCAACAACCACAGCAACATACCCTAACCGTTCAACACAGGCAATCTTAGTGCGAGAAAGAAAGAGAGAGAGAGAGTGAAACTTAGAGAGCGCACCGCGTTGTGCGCGGGGTGTTAACTGGCCGTTTGACTCCTGAGCAAATGCGAGTGTAAGGGTACAGAGTATGTTATAGTCGGGCTTGACCGACTTTCTTTCTTGTTTTTTTTGTAATAGTCTAAGCTCAAGAATGCGAATTTTGGCAAATGTCGCCATTTTTATACATTTTTTATAGAATTACATATTTTGCATATTTATTTGCATATTTTGCATATGCAAATTTTGCATATATTGAATATGCAGGTATATGCAATGTAAAGAGGGTTATTAAATTAGCATAAATCCAAATTTTCACCTCAATCTACCTTCATTTAAAAAAGTGCATAAAATCCGATGTGAAATAAATGAAATAACGTATATGAGGCTTAGTGACCTGTTTTGATTTTAGTCAAAGGTAGCATCTGGCTGGCTCAAGGTCAATGGTTAATTATAATTAAATATATTCAAGCAATGGTATATTTAAATAACTTCAAAATCTGAACTATTTTCGTTTTATTTGTGACTTTCAAACGCTGTCTGGATAAAAAACCCAAAGAAATTTTAATATCTTTTAATCACCATAAACTCACTCAGTTATATGCGGTTCGCGGCTGGAGTTACGAGCTCCCTTTCTGCACAGTAAATTCATTATGAAATTACAGCCATCAATTTGGACAAAGTTCAACTGATTCTCCACTGACTGTTACTATCACAAACTAAAGAAGTCTCTTTTTTAATACAAACTGCTGCTCTTGTGGCTAATTTTAAGTAATTGCCGCACATTGCCTTATTACCACGCGCTACTTTAGACGGCCAACCAGCAGCAGCTTTTGTTAGAGTGAAAGCCTGCCGCCCGCCCGCCCACACACAATTCCAGGGAGTCCATCAGACCCCCCCAACAGCCAACTACTCTGACGCTGGCTCCGCTGGTCGCACTTTAATTGGCATATCAAACCGTGGCAGCACACAATGTGTTTTTTATAACCATTTTAGCTAGGCCAAAAACTTGTGGCCAGCTTTCTTGTGTGCTCCCCAACAATGAACTGAACCAACTCCCAGGCTTAAAAAAAAAAAAAAAAAATTTACAACAATTGTAGTTGGTAAAAGGTTAATGAACTAAATGCGCAATGGGCCAAACTTATTTACAAGGCAAAGCAACAACAGAATGAAGAAAAAAAAAGGTAAAAAAGCTACAGTTAATGAGACGGTCATTACTCGTTTTCAGTGAATAAGGGTGAAGGGGAAGAGTAAACTAGAAATGAAATGGCTTCATTTTGTACATTTTTTGGTATCGATTTTATTTGATCATTGACATTCAACGAACAGAATTTTGTAGAGTTTTTATATACTCTTTGCTTGCCAAATTGAATTTGATTAATTTACACATGTTTTTAGTTTGCTGCAGGCAAAAAGGGAGGCAACCGGAAAACCCATAAATAAAAATATTTCATACATAAAAATTCTTGTCAATTTGTTTTGCCACATAAAAAAATATTTGTCGCTAAAATTGCTTTTACACTTTGCTCAAAACATTTAACAAAATTGACAACGACAAGCGGAACCACGATGGACAACATTTGGTTCAAGTAAAGGAGAAGGGAGGTAAATTGTTAGATAATATACAATATCTTGGATCACCAAAATCAAAAAGAAGTTAGTAAAACTTTCTTGTATATTTCTGCCAATTTTCTGCCCTCCTGCACTTAAAGTTTACAGTTTTCTATTCAAATGGCAAAAAAAAATAACAAACAAACAAACAAAAGAGTTTTTTTTTAATTAGTGAGTACCTTTGTGCATATCACTACAAATGCCACATCTGCTTATAGTGCGTTAGTCAAACGAATTTGCATTTGCGACTTGGGAATATTCAATGCAGGCTAAATTTCCATTTATACGATTAAGTATGTACAATGTTCATATGTATATGAGTTTCATATACAAAGCTGAAGCAAAGTGCAACGGAAGTAAACAAATAAACAAAATAAAAACCTAATTTGATATCAAACGGTTCAATATTTCCATGAAATTGAATTTTAAATAAACAAACAAAACATTTTAGATTTGATTACCGTCTTTGCTCAGACACATTTGTTTATATAGCTCATATAGCTCTCTAAGACGATTTATCATATTTCATAAATTCCGCATAAGTTTACTTTATTCTGTGCTTTTGCGTCTTTTTTCGGGAGTAAAAGCTGTATGGTAAAAATATCACTTATTTTGTACTCAATTGACTTACAAATTCTGCCATAAGTTTGATCCAATTAAAAATACTTATAGGGTATTCACCAGCCTCGTAAAATGGTAGATCCTTATTGATGCTGCTTCTCCAGACGACCCCTAGCGTAAAAGTGCAATCGCTACCTCGACTCAAGTTCCATTTAGGGTCGAAATATAGTCGATAAAAATCAGGGGTCCGCAAGGATCAATACGAAAATCGGAGCGATTTTACTCTTACTGACACGGAGCACATTAGTTCGCCAGTTGACTATTTGGGCACTCAAATCTTGGGTCCTCGCCGAAAACATGCAATTGCAGTTAGATTCTCCATAAGCTCATCCATTACTTTATCGACTGCATCATGGTACTTGCAGAGTGGCTAATATTGATGCTGCAGAACTGAAACTTGGTATATATGATAGTTATATAATGCATAATATATGGAAAAAAAGTTGGATGATTTTGGACACGCGTACCCTGACTACCCATATAAGAATGCATTGCGCATACGTACCGTGGTTTTGATTTTTTGATTTCCCCTTCAAATAGCTCTATAAAAATGGGAAATTCAAAAGAAATATTACCATAATTCCGTTGTGCAATATTACCATAATACGATTATACAATAGTTAAAATAAACGACCACATTCATGTAATATAAATGAAATTTCATCCTTTTTCTCATTGATCAGCTTGTAGTCACTTAGTTGCTCAAGAACCCAGCTTTTAATAGCTGAACTATCTCGATGGTTGTTAATCCATATGTCGAGCAGCGTTGCTGAGAGAACTCAAGCTTACCTACAAGTTTAGAATACCTCAAGGGCCGCAAAAAGCATTATTAACATAATGTAATATACATTTATAAGTTTATTTTAATACACATTACAATTGATTCCAATGAATTCCAAATTAGTTCTTCTCCATACAAGACGAGCACTTTGATAAAGTTTTCTCTGTATATGGACAACACAAAACAACACACATTAATGAAAAATATCCAACATTATCAAAAAATGGTTCTATTTATACATTCTACATACCCTGGCCTTCAATATCCATTATTTGCAGTAACAACTTATTGTGCAAATTTATATAAGCTGCAAGTCCACAAAGTTACCAAATAGTTGACGTCAATTTTATTGCAACAATTCCTTCACTCAACAGCTGACTTCGATAATCGATACAAATTTCAGGGTTGCCAAACAATCGAAAATATTATTCGATTCTTTGTATATAGACTATGTTGCTTAAAGGTGTATTATTAAAAATAAGTTTTGTTTCCGTTAAATTTTCGACTTTATGCCAAAAAATCGGGCATTGGGGCCCAATGTGCCTTGCAAAGGGTATTATAATTTTCCCCAGAAGTTTGCAACGCAAAGAAATATTCATTTCCGACCTCATAAACTATATATATTCTTGATCAGGGCGACGAGCTGAGTCGATTGACCTTTGTCCGTGCGTCTGTCTATCTGTTCGTTTGTCTGTCTGTCCGTCTGTCTGTTTCTACGCAAACTAGTCTCTCAGTTTTAAAGCTATCGAGCTGCAATTTCGTACAGAGTCTTCTTTTTGCTGCACGCTGCTAATGTGTCGGAACCGACCGGATCGGATGACTATATCTTATAGCTGCCATAGGTACCATCGGTCAAAAAATGGGTCTTAGTGAGAAAAACTTTTTTGTTTTCAATGTTAGCTGCCTTAAACTCGGCCATTATTAATATTATAGTCTTTCAAACAGATTTGCAAATTTTGTTCAAGATCGGATGACTATATCTTATAGCTGTCATAGGAACCATCGGTCGGAAAATGGGTCTGACTGAGAAAAACTTTTTTGTTTTCAATGTTAGCGTCCTCAAACTCGTCCATTATTAATATTCTAAGCTTTCAAACAGATTTCCAAGCTTTGGTCAAAATCGGATTACTATATCTTGTAGCTGCCATAGGACCGATCGGTCGGAAAATGGGTTTTAGTGAGAAAAACTATTTTATTTTCAATTTTATCGCTCTAAAACTCGGCGATTGTTAATTTGATATGTTTTAAACAGATTCGCGAAATTTGGTCGAAATCACATGATTATCTGTCGGAAAATGGGTTTTAGTTAGAACAATTTTTGATTTTTTTGTAGTGTTCTTAAATTTGCAGTGGTATAAAAACTTCGACACAGACGAAGTTAGCTTAGCCTTCTCGTTTTCTATTTAAGTAATCTGCTTAATTTTTTATAATCTGTACCAAAGGTACACGGAGTATATTAAGTTTGTGGAAAAGTATGTAACAGCCAGAAGGAATCATCTCCGACCCCACACAGAGAAAACTAAATTAGGTGCACGGCGCGTGAAAAAACGTCAAAGCTAAACGAAACGTGTTGCGACCTGCTAAATTGCACACGCAAAATGTAGAATTCAGAAAGCTACACGCGACGTGCAGAAATCCTACACGTAACCTGTAGGACTTATATTGAAAAGCTAAATGCTGCGTGGGCAAATGCAAAATCTAGACGACCTAAGAAAATCAGCTTATTTCCAAATAACTTCTACATTTTTCATGCAGCAATCTGAATACCACGCGAACGTGTAGGTTTTCTACATGCGAAGTGTTGATATTGAAATCCTACACGCGCGTGTGTAAATTCTAAACGAAAAATGTAGCGCTAAATCAGTACTGAATACTTCTGCCGCAGCTCAGCAGCAGCACTGCTACTGCAGGAACTGTGTATGTTGCATTCGGGCTCGACCGACTTTCTTACTTGTGTAAACCACCGACTCTACGGGGTTTTCCGGTTTTTATTTACACACTATTAACACAATTACTATTTACATTATCAATACGGTCTCTGTCCATTTATATACACACGTCCGTCTCGGTCAGCATCCATCTTCTCTCGTCTATTTGTCTGTCGCTAATCTACTAACGCCTTCGGCTACTGCGCTGTCCTCCATCCAGTGTGACCATCGTCTCAATACTTATCGAAACATTTACACTTTTGGCGGCTGCCTTCAAAATTCCAAAAACTACATTCGGCTAACCTGACAATCAGATAGTCCCTCCACAGCAATACATCCACGACTTGAGCCTATCGGGCAATAAGCAGCCATTCGGGTGTAATGGCAATACGTTTTAACGGCTCTATTTACGGATTTGACGGCTCTACGGTTCCATATGGATTTAAGTGGTTCATCGGGCAGTTTCCACGGTTCCATTCAGGTTAAGCAGCTCCACGGGCAGCATTCAGCTCGATCACCAACTTCATATTCCTCACGCACGAATATATGCAGGACTCACTTCATTATTGGCGTTAATGTTGTTTGCATGCATCACTCACGCTTACAATCACGCTATCACACACACACACAACGTGGTTTGTTTGCTTCTGTTAACAAAACACGGGAAAATTTCTGTGACACCTGTAATTGTTGTGGTGTCAGCTCACCAACTAGAAGCATGTAGAATGTGAAGACTTCTGAAAAAAACCATTTTCTATAATTCTTCAAACTATTTTCCAAAAAAAATCCTCATCAGAACTCGGTCTTAGCTAGCTTTCTGATTTTCCCTTGGGAAATGTTGAGCTTAATTAATTAACATGTCACTTTCAACTTTTTCACATTTACCATTGAATTTATAATTATCCTCGTCGTCGTCATCTTTCACTGAATACAGCTCAACTGAAAATATGTCATAATAATGTGCAAATAATGCATATTCATTTGCTTATACACAAATTCTGTAACTTTACCTTTCAGCCAAAGCACGTTGTGGCAACTGTAGTATGCAAATAGTTTTGAATTTACACTTAAAGTTTGGCATTCCTTTCTAGCAACCGCCACAACCTTCCTCCGCCCACACACAGAAAATCTGTAACCAATGCTCGACAAATGCTCATATCGTAACACCGAAAAAAACTTTAGCAGCTCAAGTTGAGACCACAATCGCTGCTGAGCCACATTATCTTGTATTTGTATAATATTACGTATTTTATTTCTGTTTTCTTCTTTTTTTTTTTGCTCAGCGGGTCTGCATCGACGACCGGATGCATAAATAAGTGACAACCCGGTGGCTGTTGGCAACGCAGTGGTGCTTTTTTTCTTAGTGAATTTCCGGCATCAGTTAAAGAAAGAGAAAAGACGTGCAGAGTTTTCAATTGGCTTGGGCTGTGTGTCTATACTTATATTTTGGTGGTGGTCAATTTAAAGTTTTCCGAAGGTTTTATGTAAATCAGACAAATGACCCTGAACCCGTGAGTGTTTTATTTTTTTTGGATTTGTGTGTTTTGTGGGAGTATTTGTTTTCAGAATCAAGGTAAAAACGGTAAGCCGTGAGATTTCGAACGAATTGAATTGGTATGAGACAAACTATTTTCCTAAGCCTACAATTTTTCTGCAGTTATATTATAAAAAATTCTTTAAAACACAAGACTTAACAGACTGGCTAATCAACCTACTCAAATCAAAGTTTTTATTACAAAAAACATTAATTAAATATAATAAACTTAAACCTGGAAAAGAATATTTCTAAGCGTACTTGTGTAGCTGGAAAAGCTACATTGATATTTAATGAAATATATCGATTTTAATACAAAACGAGAAGGCCAAGCTAACTTCGTCTGTGCCACAGTTTTTACACCCTTGCAAATGCAAATGTCTCAGTTTAACAACGCTTACCTAAAATTCAAAAATTTTTCTAACTAAAACCCATTTTCCGACAGATAAACATCTGAGTTCGACCAAATTTCGCGAATCTTTTTGAAAACATTTTAAATTAACAAACGACGAGTTTAAGAACGATAAAATTAAAAACAATAAAGTTTTTCTCACTAAGATTCAATTTCCGACCGATCGGCCCTATGGCAGCCTTAAGATATAGTCATCCGATTTCGACCCAATTTTGCGAATCTATTTGAAAGCATAGAAAATTAGCCATCAGTGTGATTAAGGACGCTAACATAAAAAACAAAAAAAATTTCTTACTAAGACTCATTTTCGACTGATCGGTCCTATGGCAACCATAAGATATAGTCACTCGATGTCGATCAACTTTTTCAAATTAGTTTGAAAGCGTTTAATATTAATAATCAACGACCTTAAGAACGATTTACTTAAAAACAAAAAAGTTTTTTTTTCACTAAGACCCATTTTTCGACCGATCGGTCCTATGGCAGCTATAAGATATAGTCATCCGATTTTGACCAAAATTTGCAAATCTGTTTGAAAGTATATAATATTAATAATAGCCTAGCTTGAGGACGCTAGCAGTGAAAACAAAAAAGTTTTTCTCACTAAGACCCATTTTCCGACCGATGGTTCCCATGACAGCTATAAGAATTAGTCATCCGATACGGTCGGTTGAATGAATATTTCTGTGCGTTGCAAACTTCTGGGCAAAATTATAATACCCTTTGCAAGGGTATAAAAAAAAACTTGCACATACTTTTCAAGAGACCCAGTACATATTGTTGGGCTTGCCGAGTATAGCATTTCCTCATACTTGATTATTTCCAAACACCCCCAAAATCAGCTGAAGTTATGGGCCAAAAACAGCTTTTTGCTTTTTAACCTCAATTAAATTGATATAATTCGCGCTTGGACCGTTTGATTGTTTATAATTTTGTCAACTCCAAAAGCGACAAGAGCAATCTTATATATTATAATTAAGGGTTTTACTGATTTAACGCGATGGCTGAGAAATGCGGCTTACAGACGTGACATTTTTAACTTTTTTTTTTTTTTTCGAAATTTCTACTTTGGCCACCACTGGCTTAACTATTTTATTCTATGCGATTTTTCCTTGAAGTTTATTATGAGGGCTCATTTAATTCTCCGCTGAACAAATATTGTCCCAATTAATTTGGATACCATTTTGATGCAAGAAACTATGGCCACAACACTGGATGAAAAACTCAGACATTTGGCTACTAAAGACGACATACTAGGGCTAAATGGTCGGCTAATGGAAGTTTCGTCCCAAGTGGAGGCAATAAAAGCTGAAAACAGCCAGCTTAAACTAGAACTTGAGCAAATGAAAACAGATAGGCAGAAGGACCAAAAAGAAATAGTTAGGCTCATTATCCAAGCAAAAAGAAAAAACGTGATTTTTTGGGGCGTGGTCAAAACAAAAGACCACAAAGATGCTGTTTCCGAAATCTGCAAAAATAAATTAGGCATAACTCGGCCAAAGATCGTGGTAACCAGAATTCTATCGGAGCGAGAAGAGAGCAGGATTTTGATTAGCGAAATGGAAACAATCGAGCACGCGGACGAAATATTTAAGAGCGCTGGGAAGCTAGCAGGCTCAAATGTATATGTCGAGAAAGACTTGTGCGATCAAAAACAGCAAAATAAAGCCCTGCTGCTGCAACTCAAACGGCATCTGCAATCGTTAAACAAAGAGGTGAAAGTCCAAGTCAAAAATGATTCAATGAGGATTGAAAATAACTGGTACTACTAGAACGGCAAACACGAGTTAACTTGCGGCAAGGAAAATGGATATCTGTCATTGGCGAAAATATATCCAACTCTTACTGTAGATAATGTTTAACTAATAGAGAGATCACGCCATAAAAACTAAAAAATAAAAGGCAACATAAAAAAAGAAAAATATCATAGACTAAAATAGTTAAGTAGATAAAGTTAAAAATGCCACTTCTATAAGCCGCATTTCTTAGCCATCGCATTAAATCTGACAATCCATTGATTAAAATATATATTAGATTGCTCTCGTCGCTATCGGAATTGACAAGGTTATAAACAATCAGACGGTCCAAGCGAGAGTTATCTCAATTTAATTGAGGTTAAAAAGCAAAAAGCTGTTTCAGATTTTGGGGGTGTTTGGAAAAAACCAAGAATAAGGAAATGCTATAATCGACCTGCTCTACAGCGTAAGCTAGGTAGGGCATTTTGAAAGTATATTTTGGCTGTAACACTGTGTTAACAATCACCTTTTAAGTTTATCTTTGTAGGTGGTTTAATCTGAGAAAACCTTGATTAAAGCCATAAAAGTGCAAATATTAAACAAAAAATTCTGAACCGAAAGTTTACTGGTACGATGATTCGAGTCATTTTGGCTGGTTTTCTATCAGCTGCAAAGGCAAAAGAGAAGAAAAGGTTCTGAAGGCGACGCGTTGATACCACGGCAGGAAGGATTCATGCGTTCTGAAGACGGACGGACTTTACTCCGAACGTCGCAGTTTGAATTTGCCCATTTTGAATAAATGTGTTTTCTAAATGACAACATTTGGCACTGCCCACAAGTATAAACTATGAATGTTGTTGTAAATTTTCATTAGGATTCAATGCAAATAGATAGCCTTCTGTACTGTTTTTTCATTGCATACTTTTGTGCAATAGAAAATTAGGACATTTAGTTAACATGAACTTAAAAGGGTATATATTCGCTTAAAAAAACGTACAATTGTTTTGGAAAAGATTTTATAAGCTGAGAAATGGTACAGTTTAATGATTTCATAACAGTTTGAAGCATTTATGGGGGCTCCCTCAAAAAGGGGGAATGTGAGCTTTTTAAGCAACTTTACCAAAAATACAGAAGTGCTGGACTCTTTCCCAAACAGATTAGTGTTCTGCACACAAAATTATCTAGAAGTGTCACCATCCCTTATAAAAAAATGGACCTTGTTGCCTAGTGTTATTAGAAACAAACTGGAATGTATTTTTTACTGTTGAAAGACTTCAACCAAGAACATTCTGTTCTTTTTTAATGAATACAATTCAATATTCTTTTTAAGAATGTATCAAGTCTTAGATTCTTGAAACTTGGCTTATCACTATTTGACCTAAGAGTAAGATCTAAGAAAATAATCAGTAACAGTCTAAGATCAAACATTTTCAGATTTACAAATTCGAACTTTAAGGCCAGTATTCAGCACTGCGGATATTTCTAAATATCCGAAAACTCTAATACTAACCTAGTCTTGTTTTCGATTGATGCTTTAAATCAGAAATGGGATTGTAGGAATTGTAGTTCGCCTTCTTATGGACGTAGTTGTTGTTGTAGCTTTCGCATATGTCTTCCGAGTCTATGTTTCGCTTACTTCTGTAAGAGGTATGCCAGCAAGTTCACATTCACATTCTACTAAAGTGGCTACTCCCTCACAATAAATGGTAAAACTGTGACAATAGCAATTTCACTGAATTAATGTCAAGTGCAAAGTTAGTGATAAATATGCAAGTATGCCTGATAAATGTGCTGTGACATATCTGCTTATTGGCATGCGTATCTATCAGTTACATTGAATACACACACACATATACATATCGCATTTTTTTGTTTTTATCTGTTTCATATGTGTATAATAGGTTCTCTCGCAATCCGTTTGCCTCAGCTACTGTTGCTGCTGCTGTTAGGAATTTATATTATCGATAGGTTATAAATTGAAGACAATGAAATCAATTGATTGGCATTTGTGCGCTGCTGCGTTTGTGGTCGACTGTCTCTGGCATCTGGGTGTGTGCTTTCAATACTTTGACCCCGTTTGTGCAACCTTAGATATATAAAATTAACTGCTTCTGGCCTCTAAGAAAACTTATAATTGCGCACATTAAACAGAAATATCTCAATTTTCAAGACCGGTTTCACAGACAAGCTGCTGCGGTCTATTCTAGGTTATTGTAATTCAAAAATTTATGATTGAAATTTTTCATAAATTAAGTGTCGATTTATATTTTCGGTCACATAGTTTTTACCTTTTTGGTGCCAATGATTTGTCACCTACGTCATTTGAATTTTGTTTTCATTTTGTGCGCTAAAAATTGTGCAAAATGTTTTGCCAACAACAAAAATATTTTATGGCAATTTATTTTGTCATAAATGTAAATAGTTTCGGTGCACCCATAACTTTGTTTTTGTTTGAAACGAAGGAGGAAGGCTGCTGCTGCGCCTCTTTGATGCCAGCCGACCGATGCTTAAGTGCAATTATTTTAATGGTGATGAGTCGCCTTTTCGTTGCATTTTATTAGCCACATTTGAAATATGTAGCCAAAAATTTACGAAATAAAAAAAGTCTTTCTATCAACACTTTCCTCCTGCCCAGTGAGATAACAAAAATTGTCTATCAATGGCAACAAGCAAACCGAAATTGACTTTTCTTGTTACTTTGTAGGCCACAACACAAAAGAGCTTAGTTCAATTGGCTTGGCATGTCAAATGCAATGAACTCTGCCAAGCACTCGCGAGCACATTTTTCATTTCATAGATAAATTGTAATCAAATATCACGAACCAAACCAACAATAAGCTGAGAATGCTAAGCTAACTTCGTTTGTGCCGAAGTTTTTATACCCTTGCAAATGCTGTTTTGTGGAAATATCAGAGTTTAAAATCGCTAACACTAAAACATACCATTTTTCTTATTTCGACCATATGTTTAGAATCTGTTTGAAAGCATATAAGATTAGCAATCAATGAGTTTAAGAAAAAAAATGTTGTTTTAAAAGTTTTTCTCACTAAGACCCCTTAACCATCCGATCTGTTCTATGGCAGCCACCTGATATAGTCATCCGATTATGAGCAAATTTTTCAAATCTGTTGAAAATTGAAGAATTAAGTAAGGCTAACATTTAAATCAATCGAAAAGGCCAAGCTTGCGACTTTTCGAGAAAATCGTCTTTATTGCAGCTGAATTCGTTCTTAAGTTGAATAGATTACATGAGAAAGAGATAAAAAAATTTTTTTGCTTGGTAGCGTCAAACACAAAAAAGTTTTGTAAGTCGTATTTAGTGCTAAAAATAAAAGTACAAACCGAATTCCAGCTCAATAGCGTAAAATACCACAAAGTTGGTGCAAATCGGACAGATCAGTTATATGGCAGCTATATGAAATAGTATGCCGAATCGAACCATTTTCGATAAGTCGCTAAAAAAGCTTAAAATACGTGTTCAAACCGAATTTCAGTTCAATATCTTTAAAACCAACTAAGTTGGTGGAAATCGGCCAAATCGGTTATATGGCAGCTATATGAAATAGTGTGCCGAATTGAACAAAGTTCAAAAAGTCGCTTAAGGAGCTTAAAAAACATGTTCAAACTAGCGTACAAACCAACAAAGTTAGCTCAAATCGGCCAGATCGGCTGTATGGGAGCTATATGAAGTAATGGTCCAAGTCGAACCCGATGTTGTATGTCATATTAGAAGCTAAAAATACGAGTACAAACCAAATTTCAGTTCAATAGCATAAGAAACCACAAGGTTGCAGCAAATCTGCCAGATCGGTTATATGGCAGCTATATAAAATATTGCTCTAAATTGAGTGAATCTTTGCAAGTCGTCTTTGGGGTCTGAAATATGCGTACAAACAGAATTTGGGGTCAATATCTCAACAACTAGAGTTTATGCCATAAAAAGGCCAAAAGGGCAACCATAAGATATAGTCACCCGATATCGATCAACTTTTTCAAATTAGTTTGAAATCGTTTAATATTAATAATTAGCGGCCTTAAGAACGATTTACATGAAAACAAAGAAATTTTTTTTCGCTAAGACTCATTTTCCGACCGATCCGTCCTGTGGTAGCCATAAGATATAGTCATCCGATCTTGACCAAAACTTGCAATTCTTTTTGAAAGCATATAATATTAATAATGGCAGAGTTTAAGGACGCTAACATTGAAAACAAAAAAGTTTTTCTTACTAAGACCCATTTTCCGACCGAACGCTCCTATGACACCTATTAAATATAGTCATCAGATCTTGACCAAAATTTGCAAATCCTTTTGAAAGCGTATAATATGAATAATGGCCGAATTGAAGGAACCTAACATTGAAAACAAAAAAGTTTTTTTCACTTAGACCCATTTTTCGACCGATGGTTTCTATGGCAGCTATAAGATGTAGTCATCCGATTCGGTTGGTTCCGACATATTCGGAGGAGTCACGGAAATCTCTTTCATCCAAATTCCAACCCAAAACCAATTCTCGGTGTCCCAGGAAACTCTTTCGATTGGTTTCAAATCTCTCGTGTTTTGTTAGGAGATTTAGCAAAATTCACCACCCAAACAATTTTGATAAATTTGATTTGATTTTGGAAATGTTATCAACATTATTTTTCTGGATAGGTTGCATTAAATTAATTAAATATTTAATTTGATTTAATATTAAAATTTACGTTTCAATAATTGTTCGCAAAACCAACCGAATGTTGCCAAACCAACTCTCTTTACTTATGGTGGCGCCCTCTTTGTACCAACAGGAGTACTAACAAGAGCCAAGGGTTGCCAATTTATATTTCATGACTGGCGCCAATATATTTTTATAAACTTTTCATACTTTTATTGGAGAATATGATTTAAATTTGATATAAGATTTAAGAATGCGTAAAACATTTAACACAATCTAAACATTTTCTTTAAACATCAAATTGACTCATAACTAGAAAATGGGAAATTGTTTTTGCTGGAGTGGCAACCATATTTTAGAGGTTAGATTGAAACCATTATCTTGGACATTGACCTTCTAACTAGATTTTCAAATAACAAAATAAAATCTCTTGAAGTTCTGCGACACCAACGGATTTTTGAGCGTTTTGCAAACCTACCGAAGCCAAAATCTTTAGAGATTTCCAGGACACCCCCGATTAGCAGAGTGCAGTAAAAAGAAGACTTTGTTCAAAGTTTCAGCTCGAAAGCTTTAAAACTGACAGACTAGTTTAAGTAAAAAGAGACAGGCGGACAGACAGATAGACGTACAGACAGACAGACTGACGGGCGAAGCACAATCAACTCAGCTCGTCGCCCTGATCAAGAATATATATATTTTATGTGGTCGGAAATTAATATTTATATGCGCTTCAAACTGCCGGCCAAAATTTTTAATACCCTTTGCAGAGGTATAAAAATAGAGGAAAGCTAACTTCGGCTGAAGGATGAAGGATTTTAATTCAACAATTTAATTCTCGCTTTGAACAATAGATGCCAAACTAAGCAATTGATGGCGCTTCTGCTTTGGCCATTTGGCTGGCGCTGGCCAATTTATTATATGGCAGCTTTACGATATATTCTTCCGACTTGGATCAAACTCGCCAAAATTGTATTGAAGCAGGTCATATTTATAAACGGAGTTATAAAACGGTCCGGATTTGAACCGCTCTGGATTCGGAAACTCCGAAATTTTTAGGAAGCCAGAACCAAACCTGAAACGGAGCAAAACAATTTTTTCTTCCCGAACCCGAACCTGAAGCGGAGCAACAAAAATAGAAAAGGGCTCAAAAAACATGTTCTATTACCTGTTTTCCTAGCTGGTAAAAGGTAAATTTTGCCAATTTCAAATACAGGGTGGTCCATTGAAAAATTGAAATTTAATTTTGCTATAAAAAAAGAAAAGGTTGGTTTATGTCATTTATTTATGAAAAACAACCCAATTTTTGACAACATTTTCAATTGTTTCGGCACGTATATCAGCAATAGCAACTCGAATCTCGTTCTTCAACTCCTCAATTGTTTCAGGATTGTTTGCAAAACATTTGTCCTTTACCGCTCCCCAAAGATAATAGTCTAACGGTGTCAGATCACAGCTTCTTGGCGGCCAATTCACATCTCCATATTTGCTGATTATACGATTTTCGAAGATAGGGCGCAGAAGATCGATTGTAACGCCGTCTTGTTGAAACCAAATATCGTCCAAGCCTTCCGCTCCAATTTCTCCGAAGAACCAATCACTTAACATTGCGCGGTAGCGCTCACCATTCACGGTCACGGTGACTCCTCCTTCATTTTCAAAGAAAAATGGATCAATGATGCCTCGAGACCAAAATCCGTTGACGATATGCGGATTTTGTGTGCCCCAGATGCGAAAATGTTGTTTATTAACATAACCATCGAGGTGGAAATGTGCATCATCCCAAAACATGATTTTTCGTTCAAATTCACCATCTTCGGCCAAACGATCTTCCGTCCAATTTGCGAACTGTAGACGATTCGGATGGTCAATTGGCTTTTGCTGCTGCACCAATTGAACTTTGTATGGCTTCATGGCAAGGTCTTTATACAAAATTCGCATCAGAGAAGTGCGCGAAATGTCCAATTGTTG
The DNA here is from genome assembly GCA_037044535.1 of Lordiphosa magnipectinata. Taxonomy (NCBI): domain Eukaryota; kingdom Metazoa; phylum Arthropoda; class Insecta; order Diptera; family Drosophilidae; genus Lordiphosa; species Lordiphosa magnipectinata. Next base: position 204,225 of record JBAMBO010000970.1, read on the forward strand.
ACATCGATGGTTGTTCACGCACATTTTCAGCAACCGCAGAAATGTTTTCGGTCGAGCGCTCCGGACGATTACGTACACGGGTTGGTTTATCCACCAACATTTCAGTTTCACCAACTCGCTTCACGAATTGATCCACAAATTGAGTTTTCGGAACATTTTTTTTGTTAAATGTTTTTTTTCAAATTTCGCACAGTTTGAGTTGAGGATTCACCACTTTGGAAATATGTTTTCAATATTTCTCAACTTTCTTCAACCGAATAGCGACCCATTTCGTAAATGTCAAAGATTTTACTAAACATTAGTCGCTTTCCGAATGACATTTGACTTTTTTAAAGTCAAATTATGAATAGTTCAAATTCCAAACACTAGATGGACCACCCTGTATTTGTAAGCCTTGGAATAAAAACTGCTTTCAAAGAAACTAATAAATAAAAGGTTTAAGAATGTTAATAAAAGTATTAATGATTCTTTACCATATTTATCTTCTGATGAAGATGAAGAGCAATCTTTAAGCTTTAAGTTTTCGGAAAAAACTATCATTGTAAAGAACTTTACAATGTCGAATTTGTTGTATTACCTATTTCTGCAACACAAGTATAAGTCTAGCGACCTTTTTCTACTCATATATTTGTTTTATCCAGGCGATTGTGAGTCAGTAATAATGAAAGATTGCTGGAAGACACACTAATGATTAACTTATACCAAGTGTGTTAACCGAGGGAAGGGCGAAATGGGTGCACACACATACACAAAGTCTTCTGTTAATTTGATGTTGTCTGTTTCTGTTCTGTTGTCTGGCGTGAGATGGCCTCTGCCGACTTGCAGAAGATAGGCAAAGCCTGCTGACAAAATAACCGGGAGATTCTTGAAACAGCTGTACAGTCAACCATGCTCCTTTGTGGTGTGTTTCTGTCATGTTTTAAAAGTTATGAACAAACATAAATTGCGGACTATCGCTTAACAACACTCAAAATGACTTATTGACCTGGAGCCTGCTAAAACTTTCGATCAACCAAGCTCGAATATGATATTATCAAGCCTCTAAACTTCTGTATATTTTAATTACATGTTTTCTGAACACAATTATTTCAGAACCCTGGGTCGAACCCGACCTTCTGAACCCTCTCCTCAAACCCGAACCCAAAAAGTTTGGCGGATTCGAACCCCGGAGTAAACCCCTGACGATTTTTAGGAGGTTTGCAGCCCTGTTTATAACTGAAAAGTAGAAAGACTCTACCATTAAAAGTTTTCTTACAATGACTTTTTTCAGACCAATCTTTTGTATGGTAGAATTATGAAAAAGCATAGAAAGCTTATAAATGCAAGTTTTGAGGACGTTTGCATTGAAAACAAAAAAGTTTTTCTCAGCGGTTGTCGGTTCCGACAAATGTGCAGCGTATTTGCACAAAAAGACTTTGTGCAAAGTTTGGTTAAGATAGCTTTAAAACTGATGGAGAAGATAGCATTGAAACAGACGGACGGGCAGGCTGACATGACTGATCAAGAATATATATACTAAATGTGGTGCATTACAAATCTGTACAATTTTAATATACCCTCTGCTAGGGTATAAAAACGTGCAAAACGAGGGGGCCTCAATTTTTGCTCTTACAGTAGCAATGCCAGATTCCTTTGTGCTGCAGCATTTTCCACAAATTGAGTATCTAAATAACCATAAAATTCTTGAACATGCAATGCCAAAGCCACACAAATGCAAGAAGTTGTAAACTAATATGCTTGGCTAAATAAATAAGTATCTATGCATCGGGATGGGGGGGTCGGAAATATGTATGTGAGAGATAAAGAAACTTTTGCTTGGCTGCATGTCATGTCGATTTTGCACGACAGTTGCAATATGCCGTGAGATTTGGTTGTTTTATATTCTCTAAGCAGGGCGTGGTTAGCGGTTGATGGATGTATGTTGGATTTTTCTTTTTTTATTTTTAATGGAGGTCGTTGGGAAGAAACAGTTGTGCCAAGAAATGTCATTAGCAAAGGCATACAAAAAAAAAAAAACTGTATTTATAATAGCAAAGTATGGATATGCAGATGGAAGCTCAAATTTTAGACAACACATCGTTATGATAAGTACATTCTGACACTCCGAAAGCTATTTTGATCTAGTATGCAGTTTTATGTTAAGCAATTTACATTTGAAGAAAGTTCGGTTCGAAAACTCGAACCCTTGTTAAAGCTTAAGATTCTATTCTAGTTTATTGGCGAACCTTGGTTCATATCCGTTTGGATTGTGTTATATTGTTTCTTAAAGGACCTCTATTTGGTATAGAGTAAAAAAATTATAATAAATAGAATAAAATTTAGTTATAAGATTTATTATATTGTAAGCGAAGTTGAAACATGAATATGATATTGTATACCGTTTTTGTAATCAATGATTTAATTTATAATCATTATATGCTAGCCCTATACCATATAAGTCTGAGCAACACTTTTCGAAATCGATTATTAAATAGTTGTAAATTAATTTAAAGATCGCTTTCAATCAGCGTAGTTTTTAGGGAAAATAAACTTAGATATTTATTTTAAATCCTATGGAACGACCCGACGAAATGAACACAAATCTAACACATAATCTAAATATGTTTGGAAATAAAATACAAATGTTCAAGCACAAACGATATCAATATATCGATTTTTCTTTGAAGGAACACTTTTAACACTTTGGCTTCGCTTTAATGCTTATGTGCTGTTAGAAAGTGTTTCTATGTATATGAAATACTGTAACGAAAAGAATTTTCAGCAGTTCTGGATATAGGCCTAAAAAGTATCATTTCGATATTGATATTTTGATGTAAAACGATACCTTCGATATTTTCAATAAATTGACTTATTTATATAATAAGAAGGCCAACTGGAGTAATTAAGGTGTCATTTGACATATTTTTAACACTGCACAAAATCTAGAGATTGGAGCTTCAAAACAGATTTAGATGTACGAACGATTTCTCTTCTTCCAGATAGCTGCTATGTGTCAGATAAACTTACAATTTACTCTAGTTGTTAGTTTTTGTGAAAGATAGCTCTATGTGGTAGATTTGAAATCGGTACTAAATGTATTTTTATAAGTTTAACAAAAGATTTGTATTTCGAACAAGCATGTTTTAGCCGGCTTGAGGTCATATTATTAATTTGCACAGAATTATTTACATGAACACACAACACCACAAGAGAGGCTGGTCAATTTGGAGTTGTGCTGACATGGAATTCCCAAGCAATCATAGCAATGCTGTCTGCTCATTTGCAGTCGATGGGCAAATACTATTGAAGGTAGCACCGGAAGGTTTTTGAAACAACTGTATAGTCGACCATCATCCTTTGTGGTGGTGTGTGTTCCTGTTTATAGTTATGTGGAATCATAGCATGACCTCGAGCCGGCTGAAACTGGCTAGTTTGATTTCTATAAAGGTTGTAAAAACAGTTACGATATGTATTATATTTCAATCAGGAACTTATTGCTAAAACTTATTAATGAATTTATATTAATGGGATTGAAGAAAGATGATTAACTTGAATAGAATACATAATTTTATGTATAAAATGTAGAGCTATTTTGGAGCACACTAATATCCGTGAGAATGTCCTCAGAAATCACTCATTCCGATGCCAACAAAAATATGGACGAAAAATATCACCAATAAATATTCAATATATCGCCCTCACAAAAATATCCGACAATGATCATTTCTGCTCTGAAGAACCTCAAATTTTAAATTTTGGCAATTGAGGATCGAATTAAAATTACATATCAGGAATATGCATATTTTTTATGCAAAAATATGTTAAATATGTCAAAATCATCTAAAATATGTCAGAAACATAAAGTACTAAATTCTTTCACCTTTCCACCAGAATGACTATATAGATAATATTGCATTCAATACATGTCCAAACCATCTACAGTTCAGGTTTAAAAGTTGTAAAACTGAATTAAAGTATGAATAATATTTATTAATTTTAATGATACCTTTAAGTTTTTGGCGGCTCGAGGTAACGATATACTTGCACATAACTTTAACACAGGAACTTAACACACCACAAAGAAAGCTAGTTGACCGTACAGCTGTTTCATGCGCATCTCTGCCCAATCTTCAGCGATCCTTGCCAGCTAGCAGTTTCCTCCTCATGCCATTATATTTTTAATTTTGTTTACAACATGTTACCAATATCTTTTAACGTTATCCACTGTTAAACCATGGCGCTTGTCTGTGAGAATCATTTTAAGTGCCAAAAAACGTAGCATGAGCATATTTTTACTGTAAAACAGGGTCCGGCACGTCCCAGTGTAAATTGTATTCAACTTGTTCCATTTTGTTTTACCGATTGTGCATCTTAAGTCGGTCATTACTTGTTTAAGAGCTGAAAATGCCCTTTCCACTGAAACTTGGGTAGCAGGCACAGAATGCAGTTCCTTAGACAGACGGTACAGATTTGGATACGTGAGTTTTTTGTCTTCCCAATAGCTCATAATGTCCATGTTCAGATCTATTGGCTTTGGCGAATATCCATAAATTTTTGTTGAAGCCAATTTGAGCTCCGGTTCGTCCTCTTCCTCAGACTCTTCCCATTCAGAGCCCACCTCAATAGAATTTCAAAATTTATGCAAAAGTGAGCATGTGCTCTCCGGTTCAGTCGACGATGTCTCTGAAGATTTTAATGAAATCCGTTTTACACTATTGGGGCTCTCCTAATAAACAACAAAAAAAAAACATAATAATTAGTTGTCATGCTCACTGTAGACAAAGACTATATAGAGTTGAGAGCTAGAATAGAAGCAAACACATATAACTTGCCAGACTTGCGTGTTGCGGATCAATTCGTTTATATTCGCACGGGAAATCCTTCTGGAAACGAGGCTCAGGAGTTGAATTGTTGGAAGTTATGGGTGCGTTGTATCTGCACCCGGAGGGATGCAGAAAACAATTGAGAGGTTACGCAGACATTTGTTTTGGCCAGGTTTGTCGAAGCAAGTCCGAGACTATGTACGAACTAGTGATGTGTGCAGGGAAACAAAAGCACCTAATGTGACTTTATGCCCACCGATGGGGGAACAGAGTATGTCTTGCAGGCCATTCCAGAGGCTCTAAATAGACATACTAGGTCCATATCTACACAGCAAGCGAGGTCACATCTGCTTGCTAATAGTTCTTGACCATTTTAGCCGATATCATTGGCTGTGCCCACATAAAAACTTTACGACAGTGATTAAATGAGTTTTTAACTCAACGTATTTTCGCCGAATTCGGAGTGCCAGAGTTAATAATTAGTTTAGATTAGAGTTTGAAGTAGAGCAGGGAAAACATCGATGTTCGCAACCATCGATGTTTCCGATGTTTAACAAACATCGATGTTTCTGATAGTAATACTACATATAAGTTAGAAATTGGTCAAAATAAGTCAAAATAAGTAATAAAGTTGGTGAAAATAAAGTATACGTGAAATGGGGAAATCATGTGCATGTATGCGTGTTGTGTGTTCCATGTTCCATATATAGAGGGTCATTGAGCTTACTTGCTTATTTAGGGCAAGTATTTGGCACACCAAATGATTTTTGGCTGCCGCCTGCTGAAGAGGATTCTTAAGAAAAATTCGCCGAATTCTGGGATCCAAATAAATCGCAGAGAGAATAACTTCATTTGTTGCAAGTATATTCTCTCGATTCTCCAATCTATTGGCTAGATCCTCACTATGTATATTGCTCATCATTAATTTAGTTTCTAGCAGAGGCAAAATAACTTAGTTATTTTAATATTTATCTAGTTATTTTTTATACACTGTACCAAAGGTACACAGAGTATATTAAGTTTATGATGATATATTATATTACAGTCGGGCTTGACCGACTTTCTGACTTGCTTATGAATCAAATTTCTGTGCAATTATAGCTTTTTTTCATACATTCCATTCAAAATATGATTTTGCATAAAATCTGGGGTCTAATAAAGGACATATCGTCTTTTTGAACAAAAATATCAATATTTCAATTTTGAATAAGCTACTTTTAAAGGGCTTCTCGGATCTTTCATACGCAGACTTGTTTATATTGTTTGATATTATCAGTTTGTTGGATAATTTATGATTATTTCTTATTTTGTAAAATGACAGAGAATTTGCTTTAAACATCATCGATCAACCATTTTTGTTTAGCCAACTTAGCCTCTTGCCAATCTTGTCTCAGCTCATTTCACTGCAAATCAATCAAGCGGCAGCTAAACTCTGTACAAACTTCTAATCATAATTGAAATCTTCTTAAAGCATTATGCAATCTGACTTTACCCCCCCCCCCTCGCTCCACCATGTTGCTCAACTCAACTGTAAATCAAAGCTTAACAGAGAAATAAAATCTAAAATTCAATGTGCTCCCACCGCAAAATGATGCAAAAACCCGTTTGGTTAGGTTTCCCTTCAAAAAGCTGAAAAAAAACAAAAGAACTTGGCTAAGGCAAGTCAAAAGCTGCGATTGTGTTTTTCGGTTGAGCGGAACGGGGCAATAAAAATGCAGGCCAACCAGCCTCAGTGTGAATTGAATTTTGGTGAATGCTTCATTGGCCAAGCAATATATATCCCCCCGAGGTCTATTACATATTTCCGTTGATTAATATTGCACAAATCAAAAGATTTTTATATGCAAGCTGAAAAATGCGCAACGGGCAGTGACAACTGCCCCGGCCAAAGGAGAGGAGGATGTGTCAAGTGGGCAAAATGCTAAAAGCAATTAGTTCGGCTCCAATTCGAAATTGGCATGACTTTGACAATTTGGCAGCAGGTGCAAAAATTTGCTCAAAAAAAAAAAATAGAGAAACATTTTCAGCTAAAACGTTAAGTTGTTGGTGTCCAATTAAACTACAAGTTAAAAAAAGAAACAAAAGTTTCACTTTCACATAATTGCTCAATAATAAGCCTTAAGTCCAGCAACAGCTGCAGGATGAAGTGAAATAGTGGACAAGTTTGCCGTATTTGTGTGAAAGTGAAAATGCAAACTACATTAGATTTGGGGTGATAAAGATATCCTCATTCAGTTCAAACATTTATCAATCTGCCCTCTTACATTTTTGATGATGAAACCATTGAAACCATTTTAGGTGTTTCTAAGAAAAAGATTAACATTTACTGACTCTTTCCGTCTTTATTTGTGTTTCTTTAATTCTCTCAAGCATTCAACACCAAAATATTTGTGCGTACTTCCACCCTGGTCATCAAATTTGATGCCTCCCCTTAGGCCAGAGTAGGTTTTTTGTTTTTGTATGTATTGCCCAGATTCAGTCAGCAAACTTTGCTTGGCGGCAGCTGCTTTAATTATATCTGTCCCACAGAGCTCACATTGCTTTGAGAGAGTCTGTTGGGAGCCCCTTGGCCTATTACCATTTCATTAACATAGACATAAAGGCTGGTCATCCTCCGCTACGCCTACTACACTAACCTTCCTCCCCCCCTCTCCTCCCGCCATCCCATCCTGTTAGCCACCTCTCGCTTAAAACGGCCATTCCCTTGACTTTAGCGTGTGTATTGAAATGAAAACACGTGTTGCGGCCATAAACAAAGAAATTGGTAAATGGCAACCGAAAAACAACACAAAAAAAACAACAAAAATTACCCAAAAATCCGCCTAGCGTGAAAAACATATACAACACCCCGCAAAAAAGAAAAAAAAAAGCCAACAACATAAGAGTCAAAGCCCAATGGTTTTTATAGTTAAATTTCGTGTGTTTTTTTTATATATATATATACTCTTACTGGGGTGAGGATTTCAGGTTTGGTGTTTTTCCAATATTTTAAAGCAAATTGAAAATAATGCTTTTGAAGTGCATTTTTATACTCTGTACCAAAGGTACACAGAGTATATTAAGTTTGTGCAAAAGTAGGTAACAGGGAGAAGGAATCATTTCCGACCAGTATGTCTGTCAGTCAGAGGTTTGATACTTTTCATACTTTCAGGCAGATCAAGTTTATTTTCAATTTTTGCCACGCCCACTGCGTAATTTGGAAAAATTGTCATATCTCCCACAATTTTGTAGATATATGGTTCGTACCTTCTTCTATTTAGTTATCAAGATTATTTCTCAATTTGCCGAAGGAATGATAAAGATCAGATGAACTATACTCAAGTTATGAGCAAAAGTCAGTTCGCATCAAAGAACTGTTTTGATTTGGT